>JAMZAV010001344.1:0-600000 GCA_024449915.1 Sweltsa coloradensis
GATTGTCTACTTTAAAAATTTAGGACTAAATTAACTAACTAATGTTAATTAATCAATAATTAAACGAGGGAGCGGAGCGACCGAGTGTCTCCATTCAACTCAAACGGATCTCATTCTGTGATTCTGTCTGTCTGTACGTCGAAAATCAGCCGAACCGCTGAACAGATTGCGCTGAAATTTTAAAGAGACATCCGGCACGAGTTTACTGAGAACTGTTAACAAAATCAGCTAGATCCATTGCGATTTAATCCCTGATTTTTTTAAAATATCGATGCCATTTGTTTAGTAGCAGCTAGCGGGACGAACTCTACGTGTCTGCCATGGCATAGTGGTAAGCATAGAGCCTACCGCACGGAGGGTTGAGGTTCGATACCCGTTAGTTTTGAACTTTTTTATATTTTTACACCTACATATTATTATTTTTGAGGGATGTGAAATGGGAAATAAAAATTAGGTGATTTTGTTTTATCTTGGAAATTTGTTAATGTTTCACTCTAATACGTTTTGAACACGATTCGCATTTTGAATGTTCAATTTTAACTAGGAAAACGCCAAAGTCGATGTTAAACGAGTGTGTGAGCCAAGTGTTGAGTACCTGGGAACATCGCCTTTTCTCCCATATACCTAAGGCACGATCTAGCCCAGTATGGGGAATTATACCGGGTACTATACACATGGCTCACTCACTCGTTTAAACAACGGCTTTGGCGTTTCCCTAGTAGTTAAATACTAAACACTCAGCTTTGAGCCAGTTATTTTCAAATTTCTCATTACAAAAGCTTTAAGATTGCTAAATTTTTAAGTTAGTATCATATTTTGTACCATAGCTAGACATCTTTAGGCCATATTGTTATTTGTGTTAAATATATTTAAGCGAGCGAAGCGAGCGTTTCCATTTGACTCTGCCGGAAAAATTAGTCACTGTTTTTTTTTTTTTTTTTTTTTTTTTTGTTTGTTTGTTTGTTTTTTTTTTTTTTTTTTTTTTTTTTGTATGTCTCGCGATAACGTTCGAACGGAGGCTCGGATCGAGTTGAAATTTTGACCATCCGCAAGCTTTGTTCTCGATTGAATGCCATTAGTTTTGTGGCAAAATCGTTCAAAAAGTTAAAAAGTTACATTAAAGTTAATCGAAAGTTTTTTTTTCAAACTAACCGGCGACAAAATCTGAGATAGCCAAATCATTTAGAATGTCCGTCCGGTCACGAATATGTTAATTTTAGTTTGATCCGATAAGTAGTGTAGATGGAAATTACATTATAACAAAAGTAACGTTGCCATGGCAACGAAAAGACGCGCGAAGTTTCTAATGCACTGCCACCTAGAAGTAATCAAAATACTTTCGAGGAAGTAGTCTATTATTTGTCAACAAAGAGTTTAAATAGTTTTCCCAAGGAGTCAAGATCCTCTAGATGGCGGTGGATTTTAAAGTAAAGATTTAAACACGGGTTTACCCAAATACCTTGGCAATAATAAATAATACTGGAAACGCGAACGTCGTAAATTTTTAAATTTAAAAAAATGTGCAATGTGGGTCTAGCTATAGCACGTGCTCGCTTATCAACGCGTCCAACTGAGCGTTTCCTAGTGTTAAGCGAGCGAAGCGAGCGTTTCCATTTGACTCTGCCGGAAAAATTAGTCACTGGTTTTGTTTTGTTTTGTTTTTTTGTTTGTTTTTTTGTATGTCTCGCCATAACATTCGAACGGAGGCTCGGATCGAGTTGAAATTTTGACCATCCACAAGCTTCGTTCTCGATTGAATGCCATTAGTTTTGTGGCAAAATCGTTAAAAAAGTTAAAAAGTTAAAAAGTTAATCGAAAGTTTTTTTTTCAAACTAAACGGACACAAAATCTGAGGTGGCCAAATCATTTAGAATGTCCGTCCGGTCACGAATATGTTAATTTTATTTTGATCCGATAAGTAGTGTAGATGGAAATTACATTATAACAAACTACCGTTACCATGGCAACGGAAAGTCGCGCAGCTTTTTTGGCTCATGATAGCGGTCGAACGGAGGTTCGGATCGAGTTGAAATTTTGACCATCCGCAAGCTTCGATCTGGATTGAATGCCATTAGTTTTGTGGCAAAATCGTTCAAAAAGTTAAAAAGTTACATTAAAGTTAATCGAAAGTTTTTTTAAAAAACTAAACGGCGACAAAATCTGAGGTGGCCAAATCATTTAGAATGTCCGTCCGGTCACGAATATGTTAATTTTATCTTGATCCGATAAGTAGTGTAGATGGAAATTACATTATAACAAAAGGAACGTTACCATGGCAACGAAAACTCGCACGAGGTTCGCACTATGCACTGCCACCTAGAAGTAATCAAAATACTATCGAGGAAGCAGTGTATTATTTGTTACGTTTTCCCAAAGAAATGATGTCAAGGTCCTCTAGATGGCGGTGGATTTTATCCACAAATTAAAGGTTTACCCAAATAGGCCTACATTGGCAATAATAAATAATATCGGAAACATGGCCCCGTGGACAGCAAACGTCGCAAATTTTACAATTTTAATAAATTGCAATGTGGGTCTAGAGCTATAGCACGTGCTCGCTTATCAACGCGTCCAACAGAGCGTTTCCTAGTAATTACTATTATTAAAAATTGAAAAATGATATATTACTTATAGTTACCAGCTCTTTTGTGAACACTGTGATATCATTGGTTAGAAGAAATTTTACTTAAACGTTGATCTTTTGGTTCAAAAACTAACAAATCAGCAAAATCAACATATTTAACTATAACTAATGGAGATTTCAATATATTTTTTCAATGTATTTTTTTCTTATATAGGTAAAAAATGCTCTTAATTAATACCAAACATGACTTATTTATTGCCACTTTGAAATTCCTGTCTCATTATTAACGAATTAATATTTATTAATTAATTAATAGTTAAATAATAAGACCCCATCGTGGAGCCAGTTATTTTCAAATTTCTGATTACAAAATCTACATAATTGCAAATTTTTATGCTGGTATCACATTTAGCACTATAGGCCTAGTTGTGTTTTAGAAGACACCTTGATCGCACTATAATAATAATTGATTGATTGCGCTCAAATTTAACGCAAATATATTAATTAAAAAAATTAAGGTTCTGTGAAAAAATCATAACAATAGTATAAAGCATTGTTTGGGCCGTGGCCCTGAGAAAAGTGGTTTTAGTGGACTGTATAATTGTAATGAGCTAGCAACTGCACTTACCCAAGATGTAATGCGGGCGTGATAACGAGGTGCAGGGCATGGTCGGCATGGTGTCGTAGTTGGGGGCACACCACGTAACAGATAGGAAAGAAATAAAAAAGCTAGAGCTTAGAAGTAGGAAGAGAGAAATAATAAGAAAAGTGCCTGGAAGGCATCGAACCCAAGACTGCTGTAGCAACTGGAAGGCGAACGTATTGTGAGAGCTTGGTGAATGGGCTTGAAGTCGGGCGACGTGAGAACGGAGATGAATTGATGCACTGTACTTGGCTCTGATGGAATGTAGTTGAGAAATAGTGATATGAGAATGCGAAGAAGAGAAATTTGATCTGCTCTCTGAGGAGCCAAGAGAACGAACTTCACCCTGTGAAGGCAGACGGGCAACTGGCGGTCTAATCACGAGAGCAGAGATAACAGAACTGGTCATAATGGGGATGAGTCAAGTCACAACGAGAAATACAAGAGAAGTACGTGAAATATAAACAAACCTAGAAAACTATACTATTCTAAACAAGAACATTGGCGTTAACAAGCATTATTTTTTACTACAATTCAGAAATTACAAAAATCCGCACCGACCGGGAATCGAACCACGGATCTCCCGCATTCCAGGCAGGCGTCTTAACCACTAGACCATCAGGACGGCTACATTATAAGCTCTGAATTGTAGTTGCATTATACATCTGAATGGATGGAACAGTACTGCAACGAAAAACTGTTGCCTTTGAACTGACCACCAAACATTAATTATAATGCCATTACCTTACGCAGGTATGAGCGAGGGTTTATTTCTCGATTTGGTTGGTCGGGAAACACTCCCGTAGGTGTAATTGTTATTATTTACTACAATTCAATAAAGCATGTAGGTGTTATAAGTCAAAGAATTGTTTTAAAAAAGAAAAAACCCGTAAACTTTCGATTTTCATGATAAATAATTTTTCGATTGAGCTCAAATTTCACACTAATATCTTAACTCATAAAATTAAGGTTCTGTAAAAAAATCATCAAAATCGTATAAAGCATGTAGGTGTTATAAGTAGATTTTTTTAAATCGAAAAAAATCGTGAAGTTTGCGATTTTCATGAGAAATAATTTTTCGATTGCGCTCAAAAACGTGGCAGTTCTAAGTTCAGAGATTTCGAAGGCCTGCAGGAAATTTAATCGCAATTGCTTTATTGGTTTAGCCGGAATCGTGTTAACAAACACACAAAAATACAAATAGAAAAAAAAAGAAAAAAGAAAAACATTCCGGATTTTTTTCTCCAGTGTAGTGAAATGGAATCTTCGCTTCGCTCACTACGCTCGCTACGCTCATCCAAAAATCAAATGCTATGGAAAACGCAAAATGACTAATAATATAATAATAATAATAATAATAATAATAATAATAATAATAATAATAATAATAATAATAATAATAATAATAATAATAATAATAATAATAATAGTAATAATATAATAATAATAATAATAATAATAATGAATATATGGTTTTTAAGCATAAGCCCGCTTTAAGGACATAGTTATTGAATCATAGCAGTTGTCGAAAAAGTTTGCCCCGACTGGGGTTCGAACCCAGAACATCCGGCTTAACGTGCCATAGCTCTACCAATTAAGCTACCGGGACAACAGAACAAACCTTTAGGAATACTTTAGGAATACTACCCAACTCATGGGAGATGAGATGTGATTGAATTTATCCATGCAATCTTTCAGATTTGACAGCTACATTGCCGTCTTCTGTTGGATTTATGTCATGTAAGTCAACAGTCACAACAAATAGCAGTTTCCTAAAGGTTTGTTCTGTGGTCCCGGTAGCTTAATTGGTAGAGCTATGGCACGTTAAGCCGGAGGTTCTGGGTTCGAACCCCAGTCGGGGCAAACTTTTTCGACAACTGCTATGAATAAATAATAATAATAATAATAATAATAATAATAATAATAATAATAATAATAATAATAATAATAATAATAATAATAATAATAATAATAATGTCTTTATTGACAACAGAAAAATTACACAAAGTGCCAATACAATAATACCTGGAAACAAGAAGTTAATTATTACACATGTGACATAAAGATACATTAATACAATCATACAAAATCAAGAACAACCCATAAGTAGTAGTAACTACTACGTCAAACTTATCCTATATTAAAAGCCCTCCACATCCTCGCCTTAAAAAGGCTTAGATTGTCCGAAAATATGTCTATTTGCCTAGCTGACGTTATATTCATTAAATTAAAATTAGTTTGAATCCTATGAAGCGCCGAGTGTTTTAAAATGTTAATCCTATTGTTAGGTATGTAAAAATTTGGATGTTTCCTCGTTTGTTGGAGGCACTTTAAAATTTTTAAAAGGTTTAGTAAAGGAGAATCAAACACTTTATTTACTCTTGTATAAAAACACCATGTCAAAAATTTTTAGTCTATTGCACAATGTCGAAGGGCTACCCTTAAAAAGGGTTTAAAATAATTAATTCATGGTACCAACGTTAAAATGACTAAAACAAAAACATCTTGAAAAACCTTTTTTTGCACCTTCTCAAAAATCTCAATTTTTTATATGGTATGGACCCACAAAACCTTGCGTCTCTACGTGTGGGCGTAAAGAGCCACTAATGCCCTTGGGGTTTGACGTTTTAAAAGTTTAAAACAGTTGCGTCTTAATAGACCAAGCATTTTATAAGCTTTAGGTGTAAGGAGTCCACGGATGTATTTTTTAAGGTAGTTATTTATTATTATGTATTATGTTTTTAGTCCCAATGTGATAACGCCACATTTAAAAAAAAAAATAAACTTTTTTCTTTTTTTTTTACAACAACTTTTTTATTAACAATGTATCATATCAAAGTTCACATATCAAATTCACAGAAATTAAAATTAGGTTTTAGGGCAAAAGGGGAAAACACATTTAAAAAAGAACTTAAAATAAACAAAACCAACACAAATTTGAGGTACATCCTATAACACGTTACCTAAGTGTGAGCCTGTAAAAGTAACAATTAATAGCCAAAAAGGTGCTTGTCAAAATGTACTAAAATATTCCGCATGGAAAAAACAGATGTGTGTAGAAAAGACAGACGATGAAACTCAAAAAAAATAAATTTCAAAAGTAAAATTACGCCTTAAAATTTCAACCCAATAATATTGCAATTTTAACATGACAACTAGGGATTCACGTCGACAGTTTTTCACTATCATTTATCGAAAAGGTGCTGTCATTATCGAATCGAAATATCGATATACAGTCAAGTCATTACAACAAACGACTTTTTCTACAAAATTATAAATGTAGCGTGAAATTTTTGTGACCCCGCCCGAATTTATGATGGGATTCCCAGGCACTGAAAACTGGGTTTTCCTCTTCGCGATCTATTTCACGCGACGGGACAATACACATTGTCATTATTACCCCCCCCTCCTCTCAGCGCGTGGCTGGCCACTGTAAATTGTCGCGTAAACAATGCTCGTCTTTTTCAAGGTCGCACTTCTCACAAGATTAGCTCTGTGAAGTTTGTTTTCAACTCGTTTTGATAGTAAACTGTTTGCATTGTATTCGTCGTAAACTTTGAATCAAATCGTATGGCAAAAGGCATAATTAACTAGCGGCATTTAAAAACTATTGACAAAACCCGGTAATAATGTCTAATGTTTGTTGTTTGTGTTGGCCCCATGCTTATAGCGACAGAATAAAAATAAAAACTACTATTATTGAAACAAATCGAAGCGTAAAAGACATCAATGACAATTACACACAACACTAACCTAGTAATTATTACTATTTTTTCACTTATCAACTACAATGAACTTTGGTAACTTATTGTAGAGACAAAAGAAACAAGCGCGGAAACGTCAACCAATAATACAAATAATGAACTAATCATTGTTCATTTGAAAGTCACGATGTGCATGTCCTATGTTATTTCATACATATCATATTGGTATTTTTTTTTTGCAGTCGCAAAACGATAACAAGACCACTTCCCGGTGCGTTGAGTCGGGAGATATCGTTATCTTAGCGCGGGGGGAGCTAAAAACCAGTTGTCTCGTTATCTCTGTCTAAACCGTTCTCTCTTCGTTTGTTTCGGGCCCGGGCCCCCCGATACCTCGTCCTTTCCTCAATCCCCTCTGAGTTTGCCGCGTGCATGAATGGGTATTCAGTGTTTGAAGAGGTAGGCGCGTGATAACCTTCTTCCAAATAGTCGATAATATAAAGGAGACCATTTTCTATCTAAAATAAATACAATTATAGCGTCACGGTAAAAAGTGCGCCACAAAAATCACGTCTTGAAAATTTTTACCAAAATGCGTATTGTCAAAAATTTCCAAACATTAGGTTAATAAGTTTAATACCATTTATTTTATTAAATTTTTACCTGCCCGGGAAAGGGCTAATGCAGGGCAAGTGTGGCCCTCTGTAGCCTGACACAGTGATTACAGAACAAGTTAAAACTTTACATCCATTGGAATCAACGGATCAAGGCATAAAAAGTGTTAGTTTTGTTGTGCTACTAACGCAAAATTGGTAGCAGACATTGGCTAAAAAACTATTGGGATTTGGGATGAACAGAATTTTGATACATTTACGATATCATAAGTGACCTTTCTTTCAAACCAATAGCATTGCAAATTAACATACAATACTTTACGATATTTTGAAAATGTCCGTTAAAAAGTCGATGGCGTATTTGCAATCTTCTACCACAAATAAAATTTAAAAAAAATCCGATGTGAAAATTTGCGCCCAAACATAATTAGATTGCCCCCCCTCCCCCTGATGAACAAATGAATGTATCTATTTTTGTTACAATACCCAACTGTGTGTACGTTATTAATCGGATCCACCCTGTATTTTGGATTTAAACAAATAATCGTAAGTTTGGCAAAAACGTTCACACATTTTTTTTGAAATATGACTATTTACTTTCACGCGAGGATTCGCAAACTACCAACAACAGGAACATTATTCGACAAACATTACAATAAATTTCGAGACAAGTTGAAAATTGAGTTTCGTTATGAAAACGCAAAATTAGGCTTATACCTGACTGTTGATGGAAAGCATCGCAATGTCATTTAATCACAAAATTTTGAAATATTGTATATTCCACTGCCTCCTAGATGTTCGTCGTGGCTCCTCGTTCCCTGCCTGTCATGCAAATGGTTTGATTGTTTGAAGAAAATTCGCACTTTTTTCCCACAGCGCTAGTTACCGTCCCCAAGAGCTTTCTTTTGTTTTCGTTGTTTTTCATACGATCTGCATACGATTCAATGTCATCATGCCCGAGTTGAGCTGTGTTTTTCTTCATAATAGGCAATGGTGCGTGCACGGGTGCGTGCAAGAAGTTTAAGATACCGGGATGCCATTATCTAAAACAAGTAGGCCTTTTCTTTGCATGAACTACAGGGAAATAAGGAAATTGTGCCACCCAGGCCCCCCACCAGACTCCCCTTTTGCACGCGCCACTGTTGATGGAAAGTAATATTGTTTAGCTCGTGGGGCCCAGTCAAGACTAGGGCCCAAGTAGGCTACCTAAGACTATTGATTTTTAGTATGATTAGGAATAGGAGGCATAGGCCCGCCAGATAAAAATAACATGCCTATTAGCCCTTTCCTTAATTATCCAAACAACAAAGTTATCAATATCTACTTTTTTGTTTAATTCCGCATAATATAACTAGACAAATTTGTATGTTTACTATTCTGCAAACCTTGATAAGTGATGTACGTACACAAAATACGATCTAAAACATTAAATTTAGTTGGATTCAACAGTAAACTACATGGAGATGACATTTAATGTGACAACAACATCAAAAACAAAAGAAAGCTCTTGGGGACGGTTAACTAGCGCTTTGGACAACAATGAACACTGTGCGCGGGACAGGCAGGTAACGAGGAGCCACGACGAACATCTAGGAGGCAGTGGTATATTCAGTAATTGGCCCAGCATGTCTCTGCTCAAATATGAGACGTTAAGCAATATCCAATCAATCAATCAATGTATCTGCTAATCGATAAAGGCGATTGAAGAGAAAAAGTCCTTTTCGCAATCATGAGCTTGTAAGAAGGGTAGTTTTTTATTGGCCAACTACCCGAAATTAGAGGCGAGCTCTGGTATTCGTCGTCGAGGACCGATCCCCCTTCCTTTGACGACCTCCTCGGCGGCGACGACGACGACCATGGCCTGTGCACACTGTGTTGGGGCTGTTTTATTATTTTTTGTTGTTAGTTTAAATCTCAGCCCATTGTTTCCTTCAAAGTGACAGCATGAAAGAGACGTATGTGTGTTATTCTTAACCGAGGAGGAATGGGTTTTTAATTGACAAATTTAATATACGATAGATACGCACGAGTCTCCTAGGGCTAGAGTGGGTTGGTTTCCTTACCCATACTATTATTACAAGTTTGAGATAGTTTTATAATCTGCTTGTGTTTATGTCACGAGGGGACTTGCACTGCGGATTAGATAATCATTGTCGAAAATAAATTAGGAAGCCTTTACTTGCGTGCGTTGGAAGTTGACCCAAAATTTTTCGTTGCTTATTGGGAAAATCGCCAGGTCCCAAAACAATCGCATCGCATCGCATCGCAGGGCTACCCAATGTCATGAATCCAGCTTTAAACGGCGGATGTTGATACTTATTAATTCGATGGTTCAATTTCATGCTCTTATTTGTGTCATACTCATATCTGCAAAAGGTTGTTTTCACCTATAAAAACAACATGAATGTTTTTAGAGCCACAAGTTCGATACATCTGAAAGACCAGTTTGCCGGACGAACTGCGAACCTAGATCGTCAACATGAAGTTTCTCTTTGCGAGGGTTGTTGGCCGTGTCGAGTCTTGCAACGCCAATGGTAAGTTTACTTCATACCTAGATCATTTCAAGGGGGGAGTTCTAAGCCTGACACATTGTTAATATCTAGGTTTGACCATTATTACTATTAATGAAATTTAATATTACTAATAGTTATCAGCTCTTTTGTGAAAAGCTATGTAATCATTGTTTTTCAAGTTAATATTGAAGTAGATATTTTGGTTCAAAAAGTAAAAAACTCAACAAAAATTAACAAATTGCGGTATAACATTTTAATTAATATAATATATTTAAATATTTATTTCAATATAAATAAAAAAACCTTAATGTAGATGAAAAATTCAATTTGTGGGATTAATTAACTAATTTTGTTTGTTTTCGAATTATAATTTGAAACCTGAATAATTTCACATTTTTACGCTGGTATCAAAATTTTGCACTAAGTTAAAGTTGAGAAGACAACTTGACGCACTAATATATAATTTGGGAAAATTTCATAATACGTGTTCATTTCGCTGGATTTTAAAAACCCGTAAAAAAGGGTTTATTTATATGACAAAAAATGCCTTTTTTTAAGTATATTTACTGAAATTGAAATTTTTTTATAAGGGAAACAAAATTTTTTTATTTGTTTTTTTTTCATTCCAAATGCTTAAAAGGGGTGCCGACATTCAAAAGTTGGGCTTATGTTACAAAATTTTAAAAAATATAATTTACTATTTTAAATTTAAAATTTGTAACGCTAATTTTTTTTTGGGGAAATAAAAAATAAAAAAAATAGTAAAGAATTTGTTTTTTTTAAATTATTTCTCATTTCAAATACCAGCTCTAGTTTCCCGAAATTCACTCTTTAGGGTGCCCGGGCCGGCGGGGGGGCTGTCCCATTTTAAATGCCAAAACTGAAAGTCATTTATGGGGATGAGTGGGAAAAGCTATAAATAAGAGTGTTTAAATTTTAAAATATCTTTTTGAAAATTTTCATATTTACATTGCAATTTAGCCCGGAAACCCCATGAAAACATCCAACATTACTAAACCCAAATCGGGAAAAAAAAAAACATGCACACGATTTTAAAAAATTTAAATTTCCTATTTTGGAAAATTTTAATTTTTTTTGTTCCAGGGTTTTATTATTGTTTATAACAAACTGTGTAAATAAAAATTCCAAATATTACCCTTTTTAGGCCTACATTCTTTCAAAAAAAACAAAAACAATTTTTAAATTTTGGTTGGTTGTTTTGATTTGCATAACGTCTTAAAAGGGGCTTTTCGAGACGATGTTAATTTTAAACGGGGTTTTGTGTATGAATGAAGGGAGGGGGGAAACCCCGGTATCGGCACGTGGGGAATACAAACTTTCTAAAAGTCCAAGGGGCCAACGGTTTTACGTCCCACCGAAAAAAAGGGTTTGTAACCTTGACAGCCCAAACAAGGTTCCTCCACAAACCCCGGGACTCCCTTTTGAAAACGTGGGGGGAGAACGAACCCGTTACACACCCACCCTCAAAACCCTTCGTTGTTTCTAACCGGGCACCCAGGGCAGAGCGTTCACCCAAAACCCCTGACCCCCCCGCAGGTTGCTTAATTTTCGGTGTTCGAGTGGGAACCGGCTAAACAAACCTCTGCAAAAAACCGCTGTCTAAACTATCGTATTTATTTTTAATTTGTCCCCAAACCGAACACACACTCCCCAAAGTTTTTTTAAATCAATTTTATTAATCTAAATTGGCATTGCTTGCGACCGTTTTTTAGCAGGGTCGTTTTAATAATTTCACTAATTTTTTTAATGGTTTCATGTGATTTCAAGGGTTTTTCAATTTGGTGTTTTATTGTTCACGGAAATCGGTCCCTTAAATTAGAATTTACATAAAATGACGATTGCAGAATGAAAGGGGGACGAGAAGACATGGACGGTACGCCATGCATATAGATGTGAAATTTTTACTTTTTTGAAAAATTTCTGTTGTCTTAATCTTGTTACCCAAAACGTAAAAATTTAATTCGTTTTTTGTTGGGGGTATTCCCAAAAAAATAAAATAATTAGAATCATGTTAAAACCAAATTTATTTGTTTATTCGCTAAAGACTTTGCATATTTTCAAAAAAATTTAAACCTCTTTTTTGGGGAAAGTTAATAGTTAGAAAAAAAACTTTTAAATACACATTTCACCTTTTACCTTTTTTATTTAAAATATGAAAATTTTTTGGGGTTTAACCCTACCTGTCAAGATACTTTTTAAAACATTTTTGGGTTTTAGTGGGGTTGGATACTGTCCCACGTGTTAAAAAATATATAAATTATATTTTTTTTTTTTTTTGTGTGGCTCGTTGGTCTTGTGGTTGCGTTCTGCTTCCAATGCAGAAGGTCCGGGGGTTTCGATTCCTTTTAAAAGGGCCGAAGTTTTTTAACTTCTGTTTGGATTTAAAGTCCATCTTTTTTGCCCTTAGGGTTTAAAAAACGGTGATTTTGGAGCCGCCCTAGAAAACGAAGCAAAATAAAAAATTTTTCAGAGTTTTTTTTTTTTTCTAAAACCCGGCCCCCTTGGTTGATTCGGGCCCTTTGATTCGGGGGTTGTTCGCACGTCCATACCACTGATTGCGGGTATTTTTTTGTTAAAAAATATCGATTTTTGGGTTTTTGGTTTCGCTCACTCGTCGATTGCGTCGGGGCCCCCGGGGGTTGCTTGGTTGCTTTGTTTTAAAATTCCCCCACGGAAAACCATTTATATTCTGAGTGGGTAGTCTCTAAATAAAATTTATTGACATTTATTTATTTATTTTTATGTATTGTAGGTGAAATGTAAATTCCTAACAAAAGTTTCAATACCTCTTTTTTACGGAAATTGCCTTTTTAAGGAGAATTCCCCGAAAACATCTAAAAAACCCCAAGGTAAATGAAAAGAGAATTTTTTAAAAAATTTTCCGGGGAACAACATGTTTTCGAAAGGAAGATCTCAAAACAATTTTGAAAGTGGGGAGAGTTTTCACGTTTCAAATAATTTTTTTAAAACACAATTAAAATTATAAAGTAAAAACCCCTTCCCGTTGTATGTACCCTAATTAGTCATTACATGGCTTTTTCAAAGTGAGATGTAAGAGTGGTTTTTTTATACTATATTTTTAAATTTTTCAATCACTAAATTTGGCTTTAACTGTCATGAATAGGAATTTGTGAGTTTCATAAAAAGGAATGGCCCGAAGACGAAGTTAAAAAAAAACCTTTTTTTTATGCAACAACTATCGCCCAAAGCCCCCCCCAGCAAGCGGGGGGAAAACATAAGGGTTTGCAAACAAAATTTGTATTTTTTTAATTTAATGGATTTTATTCAAAAATTATAAATTTCCCTCACGGGTGTGTTTCCCGGGCTAATAATCCAGACATATCTTCGTTTGGATTCAGTCTTAAGCTCATTTATGTCATAAGGTTTCCAAAATTATCGACAGTATTGGCTCGAGCGCTAAGGGACTTTTACTCCCGATTTTAAAACGTCTCGGGTTTGGAAAATTGGGGCCGTAACCCAATCCTTACTGAAAATTGCCCCTACGTTTTCCTCAGTTGTAAATTTCGGGAATTTCGAAGATTTAGTTTTTCCTTTTTCAATAATTAATTTCGACTGGTGAGTTTGGGGTAGGCGAAACTTAAAAAGATCGGGTAGGTCAAAGTGATGGGAGGGTTGGGGGTAGATAATTTATTTTGCAAGGTGACGTCTGTTACACGGCCCCAAAAAAAAACCACGCTCTAAATTTTATTCTAATCCCTTATAAAATTTGTTTTTTCAATTGAAGTTGAGAAAAACTAAACTTCTACTTTACTTTAAAACCTTACACTTTACTAAAATATTTCCCCCTACCTATAGAAAAAACACCTAGGGGCATACATTTTCACCCAAAAACAATTTCCTAAAAACCCTTTTTTCCAAATGCCGGGTCGGCTGCCTGTTTGAAAAAATGAGCATGCCCCGTCAACGGAAAGTTCTCGAGGGCGAAATTTCCCATCTAATAGTGCAGAAATGTTTAAGGGGTCCTCCAGACTTGTTTAAGAAGTCCCAAAGGGGTCCCCCCCGAAAAAATGTGGGAAAAATTATGTGAGTTTTTGCTTTTTTTAAAAAACAAAATGGTAGCGCCCTTGTCGACTTGACCGGACGTCTTAATTTTCCCGCATAATATTTTTTTCTGTAATAGTGTTTAAATTTTTTCCCCTCCCTAGCAAATGCCCTTTACAAAAAAGTTTTTTTTGATACCAATGATGGCAGAGGCCCCCCGTTTACCCTTTCGATTTTCCAAACCGGGCAAAATTATAAACCAAATCATGATGTAAGCCAAAAAGGATACCGTTTTTTTAAAAAAAGATATAATTCAAAAGAAGACACCACAATACCCCAATAGTTTTACTTTTTTTTCACCCCAAAATTTTATTGTTAGAATATAAATTATTTGTATTCCAAATTTCATAAAAGAAAAAAAAGATTAAATAAAAATAAAATTGGGAAATTTAAAATTTTTTAGTTACTAAGAATTTTCTAATACAAATTAAGGTTTTAAGTAAAATACAGTACCGAAGGGGGCCTTTTTTCAAGATGCACGTCCTATTGTATGTAAACTTTTATAAAGGCCCTTTAAATTAAGCTGAAACCCAAGTGGGCTTTGAAAGGGCCACGGAAAAACAAAAGGGGGTACTAATAAAAAACAGAGTACCCTTTGAAGACATAAAAATTAAAAAATTAAAAAAAAAAAAATGAAAATATTTTTTTATTTGTTTTTTCCGTTTAAAATAACCCCAATAGATTTCAAAGCCCTTTTGGGTTGTACATTTAAAATTTTTTGCCTTTAAAAAATTCCCTTTTTTCAAAAAGCAACTTTTTCAAATAAAAACAGGGAAACGTAATTTTAGTGTCTGAGCTTCCCCGGCATTATATTTCAAAGGGGTAAATTGAAACTAATAAACCGCCCCCTGAGATTTCGAGTAGATGGGAAATAAATTTTTTTCACGTCGTTTGTTTTTCAGCCAAAAAAACTGGGGGGCAGACAAATGCGTGGGAAAGGGCCAGCCCTCCAAAACCCCCCATAAAAAAGTTCGAGCCAATTTTGGGGGGTAAAATTTACAAGAAAAAAAAGGAGGTGCAGCAAAGCCCTTTGAGCTAATAATTGGCCAAAAGGAAGGGAAAAGGACACATTTTTTATTGACGCACATGTCATTTCCCCCGGCCAGAAATACCGAGTACATTAACCTTTGCAAAATTTTTAATATTTCCCTGCATTGAAAAGCCCTACAGTAACAAATTTTCGGGGGGTTTTTTAAAAAAAATCACGAAAGGGGTCAATTTTGGGCTTTTTGCAAAAGTCCCTTTAAATTTTAAAAAATCCAAATTTTTTTTGTTAAAAATTGTTTGAAAAAAAACTTTTTGCGTTTTCTGTAGACCCTTTAAATTTTTTTCACCCTAGCAAAAATGAACCCTTTAAATTTCAATCTCCTGTTGGGTTAAGTCAAACTGAGGGCCCAACCCGGAAAAGCCCAAAAACGCATGCCCTTATTGATTTTAAAAAGGAATGGGGCGATTGATGGTGTGTAAAAAATCCCTCGGTTTTTTTCCGAAAGTGTTTGCCAAAATTTAAATTTCCCCTTTTCATCACTGTCGTTTTTGAATAAAATTTTAAAAAAAATTAGTTGTAAATAATAAACCCCGTGTATTTGAAAACTGCCCGTACCTACTCTTTTTCAATCAAAACAAACAAACATAAATTTTTTCCATTAAACAATAAATTAAAAAATTTTTAGTAATAATAGTATTTTTTGGGGCTATGTTCATTTTTTTAAATTTTTAAAAGCCTACTGTTTTTTTTTCCTAAAATGATTTTTAAAATGAAGGTTGAAAAAGGAAAAAAATTGAACCAAACTCGAAAAAGAACAAATGAACAAATAACCCCCCCAAAAAATATTTCTGACAAAATCTCGTTTGGGGGGGGGAAGAAAAAAGAAAAAAATTTTATAATATTAACAGCCTTATACTGTTTTTTTTTCCATCAAAAAGATTTTTAAAAATGGGAAGGGTTTTTCAAGGAAAAACTTGAACAATCTCAAAGAGATCAAATGAACAAAATAACGAAGAAATATTTATGACAAGATCTCGTGATGGGAAAATCAGTATTTTTTCTTTATAAATTTTAAGTCAATGGTTAGATAGGTTAGGCTTATACAGTAAGGCATTTAACATTAATTTTATATTATTTTTTAAACCTACAGACTAATACATACACTCTCACTTTTTACATGTCTACTTTACTGTCTAATTGCAATGTATTAGTATTAGTATTGAGTATTTTGCTGGACACTATGCCCTTTTTAGCAACCTATAACGCATCAATGTGTTTAAACAATAAATAAATAAACAAAACATAAATAAGAAAAGTAGCAAACAATAGTATAATATAATATGCCCCAGTAGATGGAAACTAGTATTATAGTTTAATACTTTGTAAAACCTGCACATTTCTGAAGTAAACATTCTAGCACCAGCGTAAATATATATAATTATTATGTCCTTTGTACTTGATTATTGTCTTATTATAAGCTTAACATATTGTTTGTTTTGCGTAAATATTCGACCAGCAGCACTCAGAATCGGTGATCATAGAATATTGTTAAAAAATAATCGTGTTAGATTCGATCGAAATCAATCCACAAATTACCAAATCCATCTCAGCCGAGTATCGAGACCAGGTCGTCCGATTGCTGGTATTTGTTTGGTGTATTTAGCTGGCAGAGATAGATGTTTCTACTTTCTGGATTGATTTCTACATAACCATGTTTCCCCGATTAAAGAAATTGAGAAATAATCCAATTGATTAATTGTTTCAATTACTGAATTAATTTCTACATTATTATGTTTCCCGATTAAAGAAATTGAGAAATAATACGATTTTGTTTTGTTTCAGCTGATCCCGGCAAAATAAGGAGATTGACTACCACGCCAGAGTTGTGTTACCTATTACTACGTTTACATGCAGTTTTGAAAAAGTTTTGACTTGAGTCAAGTAACAACGATGATGCGTTTACATGATACAGATCTGAAAACGATCTCAAACTATTATTAAGTTCACTTATTTCCAGGTAGACAGCCCAATGTATTAAACAAATTCCACTGTTTTCTAAAGAGAAAAATACATAATTTTATTGCGTATGACATAAGTATAACTTTATTAGACGACCAAAAACATTTGCCGTAACGTTTAGAACATAATTCAGAATATCAAGATCACGTTCTTAACTTGCTTTTAGCAAACATAACCTCAAATTGCAACGTTTTGGTTGCAGCCAGGTGTATACATGACAGTTTTCAAAACTAGTTTTCAAGTCACCTCTACTAGCAAACAGGATTGACTTAGACCGATCCAAACCAAGATTCGAAGCGTTTACATGCAGTTTTGAAAACTCAAAACGTTTTGAAATCGTTTTCAAACCTGCATGTAAACGTAGTAAATGAAGATGATGATACGTGTAGAATACGTGTAATAATCCGTGATTAGACTGCAGTTGAAGGTCATAAGCATTTCCCCCTCTATTCTTTTATTAACACTTCCTGTTAAAATAGTTACATACACGTTATTTTCATTTATGTTTTTTTGCATTTATAATTTTGATACATTTGTTTATTGTTCATCATCATTATAAGTTTAGGTATAATAATGTCATTTTAATTCTAATTTTATTTATATTTTATATAATGTTGGCTATGTAAAATGGTACTTGTGGCTTTTGCTGTATAAGACTCTTATGAGAATAAATAAACACTAGCAATAAACCAAGTTAATTGACGCTTAATTACATTGGACTTGTATTTTACCCACCATATCATAAATAAATATACTCCATTCCACTTATCATTCCATTTAATTAATATAAACGAATCAGTAATTCTTCATGCGAGTTTCTACGAATAAACAATTATATAGACGACTGAAATTTGCAATATTATATAGATTTTGTAATGCTTATTATTGTAGTGAAATCAGGGTTTCTATTTCACTTTTATTGATTGGATATCGATTTCCATCGATATTGGGTATTTGGTAATCATCCAACATAATATAATATTAGAAAACCAATCATCATTTAGTACACAATGATTGGTAGTCACATAGTCATCAATCCAGCAATCAATATCAGAATATTGATTGATTTGATAGGTTTTAGTTCTGTGTTATAAACTGTAATGTTAATTCAAAGCCATTACAGTCTCTAAAACTAGGCAGGCAAAGTGCAATCTATTCACTTACGTCACTGTGTAATAACACACTTTTGATGACTTGGCATTCTTACCAGGCACGTAGCAATGTACAAATCACCATCGGCACAGTTCTGGAAACAGCTGACTCTCTTATTGGGCCAGGTGAATGCAGCCTAATTCAAACTAGCCAATGACATGTAGCCACAGGTCCATGTAGTGACAATTAAGGAATGTGTTACCAGTCACTACATGAAGTGGCCAGGTTGGCTCTCTCTTATCTCAGCCATCTTTGAATAGGAAGTGTTTCCAGGATAGGGAATGAATTTCATAGTTAAACATAATCTTGTGTAAGTGAAAAGTCTGGCTTTATTAAATGTAGTTCTATTTACACAGTTTACATGATTTTATGGTAAGAACACCCATACTCTCCCAAATCACTGATCCTTCAAGTTAAGTAGTCTGAAAGTGTACCAATACTTATTGATCAGCAACCAATTAACATATTGATTATTGATTGATAAATATTGCGGGCACTACATTATTATTAAAAAGTGGCTCCACGACGAGTTCTTAGTAATTTAACTTAATAAAAATGATAATAATAATAATAATAATAATAATAATAATAATAATAATAATAATAATAATATAATAGTTGGGAGAATCGTTGAGTTTAGTAGAGATATCGGTCGACTGGAACAATACCGAAAGGGTAATCGATCTAAAGATGTGATTGTATAGTGCCAAAATATATTTGAAAGATTCAAGGTTCACACAAAGCATGAAACCCTTGAATATTTGGATACACTTAAACAAAAAGTAAATGCTCTTGCTAAGAGATTAAAAAGATATAGAGAATGCAGTATTAGAAAAGAACAAAACCGAATGTTTAAAGAAAAGGAAAAACAGTTATACCAAAAACTATCTAGTACCGAAGAAATAAAAGGAAATGGAACACCAACTAAGACAGAGATAGAAGAGTTTTGGACAGGAATATGGGGTAACCCGGTAGCACACAACCAGGATGCACAATGGATTCAAGATGAAATAGCTAGGATGAGCGATATTAATGAGATGAGATTCGAAGGTATAACTATTGATGAATTAAAGTCGACAATCAGTGCTACACATAGCTGGAAAGCACCAGGTAATGATAATATTCAAAATTTTTTTGGTATAAGAAATTCAATACTACTCACAATCAAATTAGAAATGTCTCAACGAGTTTATAAATGGAGTTAAAGAAATACCCGAATTCTTTACTGAAGGAGTAACCTTTCTCAAACCAAAGGACAATGACACGAAGAACCCAAGTAAATATCGGCCAATTACATGTCTACCAACTATATATAAAATATTGACTTCATGCATAACAAATAAAGTATATAATCATTGCGAAGAACACAATATCATGGCCGAGGAACAAAAGGATGCTGTAAGAACTCACAGGGATGTAAAGAAACTTATTATTGACTCTACTGTAATGAATCAGCACACAATAAGAAAAGGAATATTCACGTAAACTACATTGACTACAAGAAAGCCTTTGACTCAACACCACACACATGGCTTATTCAGATTTTACAAATATATAAAATCAACCCAGTAATTGTAAACTTTTGAAGACAGTAATGGAGACATGGAGAACAACACTAAAACTAAATATGAAAAACCAGCAGATAACTACAGATCCAATACAAATTAAACGTGGCATTTTCCAAGGTGACTCATTAAGTGCATTATGGTTTTGTCTGTCATTAAACCCACTGTCACATATGCTTAACGAATCAACATACGGATTTAAATTAAGGACAATAATGAGGTATGTCACACAATTTCCCACCTATTCTACATGGATGACCTAAAGTTGTATGCATCAAATTTTGCTCAACTAAACAGTCTAGTCAATACAACATTAGAATTTAGTCAAGATATCTGCATGGAGTTTGGAGTAGACAAATGTAAGACGCTACATATCGAAAAGGGTAAGGTTACACAAGCAGAAGAGTTCCAGCTAGATGATGGAAATAGGATTGGAATAATGGACGATAACGATGTATACAAATATTTAGGATTCTCACAAGCTGCCAGAATTGAACATAAAGTTATGAAAGCAAAATTGATAGATACATACAAGAAACGACTAAAGTCTATCCTCAAGACGCAACTAAACGGTAAAACAGATCACAGCAATAAATACATATGCTGTACCAGTACTGACATATTCATTCGGAATCATTAAATGGACGCAGACAGACATCCACGCGTTGGAAATATTAACTCGTACTACACTTACCAAACACAGAATACATCATCCTAAATCAGCGATAGAGAGATTGACACTTCCAAGAGAAAAAGGAGGACGGGGCCTAATTGATCTGAACAACTTATATTATAAACAAATAGACATTTTAAGAAAATACTTTTTTACAAAGAGCAACCAAACCACACTGCATAGGGCTGTGTGCTAGCTGACAAATCATTAACTCCACTCAATCTAGCAAACGAAAATGTCAATCTACAAGGGAAACTCTAACTGACGCTTCAAAAGAGTTACGTCTCTCAGAAAAGACCCTACACAAGAGACATTATGATGAACTACACAAAGGTCACGTAGATATTAAAGCATCAAATAGGTGGTTAAACAACGGGGAACTATTTGGAGAAACAGAAGGTTTTATGATGGCTATTCAAGACAGAGTGATTGCGACGAACAATTATAAAAAATACATAATACAAGATGCGACAGTAAACGATCATGTAGAAAATGTAGTGCAAAGGGTGAAACAATCGAACACATCATATCCGGGTGCAAGTCACTATGTCAAACAGATTACCTCTACAGACATAACCAAGTAGCTAACATTATTCATCAAAAACTAGCAATCAAGTACAACCTCATTGACACACACACACCTTACTACAAATACAAACCTGAGAAAGTACTAGATAGTAAAGATTACAAATTATACTACGACCGCACAGTTATAACAGACCAAACGATACATCACAACAGACCGGATTTAATAATAATTGACAAGAAGAAACAAGAAACTACCCTTATCGACGTTGCTATCCCAATGTGCCATAACGTCGAGACCACGTGGAAGAAAAAATTGACAAGTATATAGTGAACTTGCAATTGAGATCAAAAAGATGTGGAAACAGAAAAAGGTAAATACAATCCCATTCATTATATCAGCCAACGGTATCATACCGAAGAAGCTACATGAAAGCATTAAACAACTAGATCTTCAACCCAATGTATACATCGAGACTCAAAAGGCAGTAATACTCAACACGTGTAGAATAGTTCGTAAATTTCTAAACTAAGAATGATACTTCGAGATTTCGAGACAGCTTCCATCCTGACATGGTTTTCGTGGTTTCCCATAGTCCGAAGAGCAAATGCTAGGATGGCGACGAGAAATCCACGACCGTACACAGCAGAAAGAAAACATCATCTACAAACAATATTACAATTTATAAATGACTTATTTTAGTTAGAGTTAAGACAAAAGTAATAATGTATGTAATAGGTACACATGGAAGTACTTGACGTAAGTCCGTACAACATGTTTAGCTCCGGTTTTAACCGAGTTTGTATGAAATACATCCAATAAAATAATAATAATAATAATAATAAAATAATAATAATAATAATAATAATAATAATAATAATAATAATAATAATAAAAATATATTGTTAATATTATATCGACAAATTTTGAAGTGAGGATAAATTTGACATGTTTGGTATTGAAAGCATTTTTCACAGATATTAGAAAAATAATAAATTGAAAAAATATATTGAAGTATAATATATATATATATATATATATTATATTATAGCTAAATTAGTGGATTTTGGTGATTTTTTATTTTTGAAACGAAATATCTACTTCAATTAAGAATTTTTTGTAAACAATGATAACGCAGTATTTAAAAAAGAGCTACTTTCTTCAATTAATGTATCATTGTTATTTTTTTTGAATTTGTATTAAACAAATTATAATTTATTAAATTTATTTTATTATTTTATTTATTTATTAATTATTTATTTATTAGATATTTAGAAGAATCAGTTGCCATGGATGTTTGGCATGCTAAAGAGGGTACGGGAATGTCTTTGGGAATGAATACTAAATTATTATGCCAATGAGAGAAACTCTACCAGCTACACTGGACGACCTGTCACGCATTGGATATAGTAGACCACAATAAAGCTAATCTAACTACTGTCCCCTCTTCTGATGTATTTATCTTCCTTGAGCAATTATGTATTTCAGCTGTCATAAATTTTGTTATACGTCTGACACTTAAATTTTATAATCATTTTGTAAAAATAAGTATATTTCGCGATCTCGTTATAATCACAAGTACTGTGCTATAATGAAAAGATTGACGTTTCCTGCTTAGCAACCTATGGTTATCTATGGATGAGCAGTACAAGGGGATGAACACAGTACATAATAACGTAATTTCAAAAGGAGAATTAAACTACATCCGGCGAATAAGGATGTTCAAGTTCACAGGATGTTTGATGACAGCCAAAGACTAGGATGGTTTTATTGTTGATTTGAGATTGACTGGGGCTTTAACAAAAATCTGTTTTAACAACTAACTACGTCCGTACGTGGTCTGATACAAATCACAATTGCCGTTTGCTTAACTCAGACCTAGAGAGTACATTAGAGCAACCATGCAAAAGTTAGTTTTCTGTATTTTAGTTGTGCTATCATTGATAGAAATAGTGTCTCTAACCGTGCAAGAAGATGAAGAGGTAATCGTAGTTTGGTATTGAATTTCCTTAGTGCAATTATTTTGTGTATGGAATAAGATATTCGCATTTTTTAAAGTAAATGATTTCAAAATTCTCATGTTAAAGGGGCTAAAAACTCAAAAAAAAATTTTTACCACGTGATCTATAGCACAATACTACACTAAAATGACAGTTTAAAAAATTATATCTTGTAACTGTGATTTAACACGATTTTTTTAAATTTTTTTGATCCAGAAATTTGCGAAAATTGGTGTTTTGGGAAATTTCTAAAATCGGCTTTAACCTGCTTCTTTTTTGGTCCACATAGATACTAAGCATAGTACCAATCTAAAATGCCCCTTTATAACATCGTGTCTTGAAACTGTGCCCAAATATACCCTCAAACACGCAAAAATATGCATTCCAAAATCACACCCCATCTTAGTAATCAGCATATTTTGACCGAACTACTTGCCCAAATTACAAAACAAAATATAGAGAATTTACAGAAAAGGCTGTAGAGTACGTCAATAATGGCCAATATTTTTTTGGATCAAAATCCTTCAAGGTCACGGGGCATAAAGATCGTCCCCATGTTATTTCTTACGGGAGATTTTTGCCGATGGGACCTTGCTCGAAAAATGTCATGTTTGACAATTTTTTGGGAGGTCATGGTGGCCCCAATAATGTTTCTGTTAATTTCTTAATTCATTACTAGTTAGCCTGAATGAAATATATTTTTTGAGTTTAGCGGTTAAATACCCCTTTAATACAAAACTTTCAAACAAATTATATCATCTGGTTTAAAACAGATTTTTTACCAACATTAATAATTTTAAAATGTTAAAAATGTAATATGAAAGAAAATTTGTGAATTTAAAAAATTTAGTTTTTATGATTGGCATTGATTACTCCCCTGTGTAAGCTATTATACACCAATTTCCATTTTGTAAAAGTAAAACGAGGCAATAAAAACTTACATAAACACAGATAGCCCATTTTGTTTCATGTGTAGCTACACATTTAAATAAGGGCAGCTAACGTGCCTTAAAAACAAACACGACTCTAATATTAAACATAGCTATGAACTGTCAATTTATTATGATAATATGTTCGTGAGGTAGGTATAATATGTTGATTTAAAGATTCGATCTATAAACTGTGGTTTGTCTTGGTATTGCCAGGATGAAGAGAAGGAATATCTGAACGCACTCATCACAGAATGTCAGGCGATTGAGAACGCAACTGACGGTATGCCACAGTGTTGATTTCTTGTTCTTCTATTTATTATCGTTGTTGATCTACAATTTATATCATTTAAAGTGCTTTATTAATAATGATAAACGTTAATCCAATTGCAGCTGATGTTTTATTGCTGAGACAGAAAAAGATGCCGGTTACT
Organism: Sweltsa coloradensis; assembly: GCA_024449915.1. NCBI lineage: Eukaryota > Metazoa > Arthropoda > Insecta > Plecoptera > Chloroperlidae > Sweltsa > Sweltsa coloradensis. The sequence goes on from JAMZAV010001344.1 coordinate 24,425, forward strand.
CAAGAAGCTAAGGTACGTTAGATAATCTGAAGTTAAAAATCAAAATCTTACTCAAATAAAATAAATAATAATTATATGAAATGGTGAAAATACAAAGTTATATTCAGAAGCCAATAATTGAGACAGTAATAGAAATTTCCAAACTTTGTTTTGTAAGGATTCTAAAAATGTTCACACAATCAACATTGAATCAGTGCACTCAGTACACCAACAGTGCATAAAGTAAGTTATTCAATGCATGCATGCATGCATGAAACATGCGACATTATGAACAATACAATGCATACATTGCATGATAATTAACCGAGTGAGCGCAGCGGACGAAGTCATACAATTCACGACAAATGGCTATAGGCTAGGGAGGAAAGACTAATGCTGTCTATACAGCGTTAGGTATAGGGGAGAAAATGGAATGATACCGGGTACTCAACACATTGCTCACTCACTCGTCTAACAACGACTTTGAGGTTTTCCTAGTAAGTTCACAATGCACTTAATTTAATAACTATGTTGTGAATGAATTAAAAAGTTTTTCAATAAACAGAACATAAAGTAGGCATACATGTATTTTATCCCTTGTGTTCTTTGCTGAAAATTCAAATGATGTGTTTAACTTCACAAGGAATTTTAATAAACCCACAAATGTAATATTAAATGCTCTAGTTCCAAACATTCTGCTATTTTGTTTGTCTTATGCTTTGCATTAGTAGTTCAGTTTAGACTGGTGGCCATGCACTGTGTTATAGCACCTCAAGCATGTACAGTTGTTACATACATTTGTTTACCAAAGTAGAAATAGTAGGGCACTGCATTTACCAACTAACCTCAGTTCACAGGCCAGCCACAATAGGCGTTGTGCAGATTCAAAGTGGCCTTCAAAGAGTTCTTTATTTCGCCTGTAGAGAGTGGCACATCTAGGGGTAGGGTATAGTATCTATGGACTCCAGGGTATGCTGACTTGTGGCTTTAGTTGTGTAGAAGCAAAAAAGCTCATCCCCCTTCGGGCCCACTACCTAGAGATGTGCAAAAATGATTTTTTTAAGTTTAAAAATTCGCGTCTTAAAAATAAAAATTCGCAATTTTTCGTTATTTACCAAAAACCAAAATTGATAATGCACAATTATCAGTATCACAAATTCCAGGACAATTTACGATTAATTTAAAAGAAAAACAAGCACATGAGAGTGAGAATCAGTTTTAATTTTAAGCTCAATTTCAGCCTCCAGTTTTCAAAGTTTGTCAGTTTTAACCTCCTGAATAATTTCGACTACCCGGCACCCCCACCAAAATTACAAAATTATGCCTTTTTTATGTCAGTATTTTGATATGAAGTATTTTGAGCTTACTCACGTACAAACGATTATCACGATCTCACAATCGCGTTTTTTTGACTCGGCACCTCCACCATGTGTACCAGCCAGGATTAATTTAATTTCGACTACCTACCCGGCACCTCCACCAAAACTAAAAAAACCTTTGTTTGAAATTTCGTGACCTAATTGGTGTTTAAAGATATAGTTGCAAATTTCACCACTAGTTCGTGGTATCAACTAAAATATCGAGAAAATTCGCGAATAGGAAATAATTTAGGTGATTCATGTGCAAACTGAATTTGAAGGGATGATTGCAAATTTTAAAAAAATCGCGAATTTTGTTCTTACCATTTTTGCACATCTCTACTCATACCTCATTTGAAAACGAGTTCCTACGCGCCTTGGCTCCTCGCCCTTATCTTGCTTCCAGTAAAGTGTGATTAAATTGTACCAAACAGATGGGAAATTGATAATAAATAATGAAATATTAGCTGATGGTTTGGTTTACTTTTGCTCAGAGCATTATGATAACAAGTGTTCAAATGTTTCAGTGCCTGATTGGCTGCTTGTACGAGAGTATGACCTTCCTCGTGAACGGCAAATTGTGCAAGCTGAACGCTGAAATGGTGTGTGAGGATATCGTGGGAACCACATTGAAGTCAACCAACAAGGAATGTTTCGAAATAGGTGAGTTGTATAGTGGTTCGTTGTAGTTTATGTGTCCCATGACGGGTCAGGTTGGCCAGTGTAGGTTTCTTGTCACTAAACGGTATTACACGGGGAAGCCTCCAGAGAGTAGCTCGCCCAAATACTCCACATTCCTGCTCCTACGAGCAGCGCAGGCTTCCACACAGAAGTGAGAGTCTGATTACAGTAACGTTTTGTTTTAATACTGAAACAGCATGTGTTTTCAATGACATTTTAAGTGCTATTTTTCTATGTCTGTTTATTTATTTAATTCATACATCTTTTTCTTACAACAAAATACATTTTTATTACGTAAGTAATATTTAGGCCTAATGCGCGAGTTTAATGTTGTAGCTAAACAAGAATAAAATATATTATAACAGCAATAGGGACCATAGGAAAGGTTAGGCATATAGCCGACATGCAAGTAAAGGAAACAGGGTGTAATAAAGATTCCATGTACAATAAACAATTAGTAACAAGCAGAACTCACTTGGGACAGTTTAACAAAACGCAGTTTATAAGATTATGTGAATCAATAACACTTAACTGAATCAATAATGTCAATAGAGATCCATTTGGTGACATAATTTTAAATTGGGTAACAATGTATGAAGAACATCTAGTTTTGTCAGCGAAGGATCATTTTATACTTTTTTATTTATTTAATTAATTTATTTAACGTCTATCCTATTTAATTAAAAAACTGATTTACTACGGAGGACAACTAAATAAATCTAATTACAAAGATGCAGTACACAACAATGAACTAGAGTTAATTACATATTTGAAACACGTTATTTATATCACGTTTATGAATCTGTCTCAGAAACGTAGTATCTAATAAATTGTGGAATGACCCTTCTTCCAACAAAGACACGTCTGTTTTGTTTGTGATACACATTGCAAGTTGTTTGAAATTTGATTCTGAACTAAATGTAAATGCATGGCTGCACAAATTAAATTTCACCTTTTAATAAACATTATTTGTGTTGTGTTCAGACTTCGAAAGACCTATCAACTAACGAAATTATATCCAGGTTATCTGTGATGTATTTAGTTATAAACACAGGATTTGAAATGTTAGTGTTTGTGTTATTTTCCTGTATTTCCTGTATTGTACTTAAAGGGGCTAAAAAACCCAAAAATTATTTTTTACCACGTGATCTATAGCACAATAATACACTTAAATGACCGTTTAAAAAATCATATCTTGTAACTGTGATTTAACACGAATTTTTTAATTTTTTTGCTTCAGAAATTGGCAAAAATTGGTGTTTTGGAAAATTTCCTAAATCGGCTTTAACCTGCTTCTTTTTTGGTCCACATAGATACTAGAGCATAGTACCAATCTAAAATGCCTCTTTATAACATCGTGTCTTGAAACTGTGCCCAAATATACCCTCAAACACGCAAAAATATGCATTCCAAAATCACACCCCATCTTGGTAATCAGCATATTTTGACCGAACTACTTGCCCAAATTACAAAACAAAATATAGAGAATTTACAGAAAAGGCTGTAGAGTACGTCAATAATGGCCAATATTTTTTTGGATCAAAATCCTCCAAGGTCACGGGGCATAAAGATCGTCCCCATGTTATTTCTTATGGGAGATTTTTGCCGATGGGACCTAGCTCTAAAAATATCATGTTTGACAATTTTTTGGGAGGTCATGGTGGCCCCAATAATTTTTCTGTTAATTGCTAAATTCATTACTAATTAGCCTGAATGAAATATATTTTTTGAGTCTAGCGGTTAAATACCCCTTTAATTTGTAAAGCTTATACTAGACTTTGTTTTGAGCTTCAGCCAAGTCGTGGGGCACAGACAGGTGTAAGGACGGGCCTGTACTACTGGCATGCATGCTCAAGAACGAGCCGGACTACGAGGTAACTATGGATCATATTAATTTCCTTTAGTTTAAGTTTAAATTAATTAGTTTCATAAGTCGACGCGCACGTTCTTGTCTCTCGACATAGTTGGTGTGCATCTTGTGTAATCATGGTCGCAATCAGTTTGACATATCATATAATCTAAATTAAATATTGTGTAATAATTATATATTTACTTCAATCTTATTAATTTTATCGTTAATGGTTTATAATATTAAAATAGGAGAATGGAGATAACGTCTGTATTTTCTTCCGCGATGTAAATGTAAACACAGTTATTGATAAATATTAACTTCTCTAAGACATAAATATGTACAGCATTAACAAAAGTAAATGGATAATATAAAAATTTGTAAAAGGACGGCAGTCATACGTCACTGATGGGAGCCAATTGACTACAGTTGTCTGGAAAGAGAATGTTCAAAACAAATAACTGCAATAGCAGGTTGGATTTGTATGGTACTACAAAATATGTGCACATTCTTTCTGATTGTAATCGAAAACTGTAGCCAGCTGACTACAGTCGCCATGTAATAACCCTTTCAGGCTACACACCTTCTCCCCAACGACCGGCCACCTCCACCATTGAAATATTTTACTACTTTTGCCCCTTTTTAAAAACATTTTATATTATATTACGTATTCTTTCAAGGGAATTTTAATATACGTTCACTTTGTCTAGGATTGTGATAAAGTGATTGCCAATTGCCACAGAAAAGACAATACTATAAACGAAAGCTAATTCACAATTCACATTTTAAACTTAACTTAAACTTACAATATTTTGCACGAAATTTTCATGTAGTTCACATTTCGTACAACAGTCGTCCATCTTGCCCGTTTGACGTGAGAAAAATAAACAGAAGTAAAGTAGGCAGTGTGTAACGCTAGCAGCTAATATATATTTATCTTCCTGTTAATGAAGAACAAAGCATAACAAAAGGATCGCACATATATGTCAAAGTTTGATGATTTATTAAAACAATCTGTACCGAAAGCTGTGTTGACATTTGAGTGGAATCTGAGGTTTTCTTGCTAATTTACCATTCCAGTTTTCAGAGTAAGAAACTATTGTTTTTTTCTACAACACACACGGAATAATAGGATATTTTGCTTAACATTAACGATTACTTGAAATTCAAAATAATTGGTCGTACATTTTTTCCAGTAACTCAATCGTATTACTGCAAATTTGGTTTTACACGTCACAAATAAATATTCAGAATTAGTTTTGTATGTCCATGGCAAAAAAACTTATAATGATAAATAAATTTGAGTCAAACAATGTTGTAAAGTAATCATGTAATCATAATAATTATCTTTTATACATCAACTTATGGGAGAGAAAGAGTACTTTACGGTCAAATTAATGCACACAAGATACTTAATATTGTTCACTAGGAAAGAACAAGTGTTAAAAACGATTCCTGGTTTCAGGCACAAGAATAAAACTTGGCCCAATTTGTTTTTTTACCGTAATCATTATGAGTAAATTCATGGGACTGTTCCATGATATCCACATGGTGTTTCTACGATTTAAACAACATTTCTAAGATATGAATGAACCAAATATGAAATTTGTTTACATGCAAGCACAATTGAAATCTCTTATTGTTCAAAATAAAATTATGTTAAACATTATAAATACAAATATATATATATATTACTTATCGCTTATTTTTATATATTGCTACAGGTATTAGCACAAATACAATCCCTCATTTTAAATTTAAATTATGTTACATAAAATAAAGCCAATCTAATTGTAAAGTTTTCGTATAAGGATAAATTAAATATATTTTATTTAACATTTTAATTATGTAACCATAAAGATTAATTTGTTACATTACCATGGACAAACTTGCTTGAATTTACGTACAAGCACCAGTAGACTTACTATTTTCAAATGTATATTACAACTTAAGTAGTTTGTATTAAAATGAATGAAGCTTCATAATATAATTATATGCTCGGATTTTAACTGCGCATTTCACAACGAAATACCGACCTTAACAACCAAGTGATTAACCACAATTAGGCTTTGGGTCTGAATCTAAATTTAAATTCTTTCCCACAATTAACACAACTATATAACTTCACATTAGTGTGAATCTTTGCAATATGGCGTCTAAGTGAAAATCTAAACTTAAATTCTTTTTCGCAAATTTCACACTTGAATTCGTTTATCTCGGGACGCATAAATAAAACATGGTACCGGTACTTGATTTCAGGTGTAGTCATACTATCTGCCCCATTTGTTTCACATTTAAACTTTTCGTCATTATTTGATGGACAGGACTCAAGTTCATGTGGAGTCTTAGTATCTTCCCCGTCCGTTTCACAATCAGACTCTTCGCCATCAGTCAATGCATGGGACTCAAGATCATGTGGAGTCTTAGTATCTTCCCGTCCGTTTCACAATCAGACTCTTCGCCATCAGTCAATGCATGGGACTCAAGATCATGTGGAGTCTTAGTATCTTTCCTACATATTTCACATTCCAACATCTCTTCTCCATCAGACGATACAGGGGACTCAAGTTCCCGTGGTGTCTTTCTATCTTTATGTCCTGTTTCACTATGGTTTACATTAAAATGTCTCGCCACAATAATATGTCGCTGAACGCTAGATTTACTTTTAAATTTTTTCCCCCATACATCACACTTGAATTCCTTCACATTTGAATGAGACACAATATGGCGCCCGAGCTCATATTTACGTTTAAATGCTGACCCACACGTGGCACACTTGTACGCCTTTACATCAGAATGAGTCACTTTATGTTGCCGAAGTTCATCGTTGGTCCTACATTCTTTTCCGCACGTTTGACACTTAAATTCCTTGACATTAGAGTGAGTCAACATATGTCTCTGGAGTATACATTTATGATTAAAGCTTTTCTTACACGTGTCACATTTAAATTTTCTAACATTAGAATGATTTTCCAAATGGCTGGTTAGGTTACATCTACGCTTAAATTCTTTTCCACATATTTCGCACTTAAACTCCTTTGCATTAGAATGTTTTATCATATGGACTTTAAGGTCAATCTTACTCTTAAATCCTGACCCACAAGTTTCACACTTAAACTCCCTCAAATTTGAATGAGTCACAATATGTCGTTTAAGAATACTTGTAGATTTAAAACTTTTCCCACAGATGTTACAGGCAAACTTTTCTTCGCTCAGATGACTCATAATAATATGTCTCTTCATTGTATTTTTACTAACGAATTCTTTCTCGCAAATGGTACATTTAAATTCCTTTACATAAGAATGTGTCGTCAAAATATGTCGTTTAAGGTTTTGCACTCGCTTGAATTCCTTTCCACATTCCTTACACTTAAACTCCTTTACATCAGAATGAACCACAATATGGTTCTTAAGTTCATTGTTACGCCTAAATTCTGCCCCACAAGTTTCACACTTAAACCTCTTAGTAGCTGCATGATTCAAACTATGGTTACCAAGGTCACATTTACGCATGAATTCTTTCCCGCATGTACCACACTTAAACTCCCTCATATTGGAATGAATCACAATATGGCGAACTAGTTCCCATTTATAGTAAAACCTTTTTAGACAAGTGTTACACTCAAACTTTTCTAAGCCTAGTATATTAGAATGAGTCATTATATGTCGCTTAAGTTGAGATTGGTGCTTAAACATGTTACCACAAGCTTCACACGCAAACTTTTTCAAATTTGAATGAGATACAAAATGTTTCCGAAGATCACTTTTTAACTTGAATTCTTTCCCACATGTTTTAGACTTGAACTCATTCACAGCAGAATGAGTCACAAAATTATGGCGACCAAGCTCAAATTTATGTTTAAAATGTTTCCCACATATATTACACTCAAACGGTTTTAAATTTGAACGAGTTAGACAATGTCGCCGAAAAGCATTTTTGCACTTAAATTCTTTCCCACATGTTTGACATAGAAACTCCTTGACATTAGAATGAGTGAAATAATGGGTCTTTAGTGAATCTTTTCGGTTAAATACTTTCTTGCAAATGTCACACTCATAATGCACGTTGTGTGAACGTCGTGAACGAGTCGCCATAATAAGTGTTGTTCATGGACGCTGGAGTTTTGGAATGTGTTTCACGATTTTCACCATCTCTTGGTCAGATCTCGAACCAACATATTCACCTGAAAGAAGAGTATACGTGAAGTCTTACCCACTCAGTCCCTTTGGCCTCAATTGTGTACATTCAACTATGTAATATAATTCCGGGTCAACAATAGGGTTTTTGATCCCCGATTTTTTTTTCAAGTTAATAAAAAAAAAAGCAGGCCAATGGTACAAACGGTAGGCATACCTTTTTTTTTATAGAAGATTGAAAATACACATCTACAAAAAAACAGCTAAAAACGAGAAAATTTTGGTTTGTCTCGTAATTTTCTTAGGTATATTCCTGGTATTGCAGGTATTTGCACACAAAATCCAAAATATGCAAAAGAAATTAGAAAAAATCTAGTTTTAGGAATGCACTTATCCCTACTTAGGCCCCAACATCTTTACCTAAAATAAAGCTTTAATTCAAAATCCAAAATTTTCCGAAATTACTTAAAAAACACTAAACTAAATATTTGAAAAATAGCCTACGGTAGGCCTACTAAAAATCTTAGAAAAAATTAGTATATTGATATTATTGCTTAAAATAACTTAATTTTGACCAATTTAATTCGGAAGGCCTACTGAAAGGGTTAAAAGGAGTCGCCAAGGCTGGCGCGGAGACGACTTTAGGCGCTCAGCTTTCTGGCTTTCCTGGGTAAACGCTTTAGGCCTATAACACCGTTATTAAACTTCACACCAACGTTAATTAAGAATAAATCTAGGCCCTCCAGTACGCGTATTCCTAAACTAGGAAACGCTCAGTTGGACGCGTTGATAAGCGAGCACGTGCTATAGCTAGACCCACATTGCACATTTTTTTAAATTTTAAAATTTGCGACGTTCGCTGTCCACAGGGCCATGTTTCCAATATTATTTATTATTGCCAAGGTATTTGGGTAAACCCTTGTGTAACTAAACCTTTACTTTGTGGACAATGACGTACATATAGCTTATAATATTATGTCATTGTTTGTGGATGAAATCCACCGCCATCTAGAGGACCTTGACTCCTTGGGAAAACTATTTAAACTCTTTGTTGACAAATAATAGACTGCTTCCTCGAAAGTATTTTGATTACTTCTAGGTGGCAGTGCATTAGAAACTTCGCGCGTCTTTTCGTTGCCATGGCAACGTTACTTTTGTTATAATGTAATTTCCATCTACACTACTTATCGGATCAAAATAAAATTAACATATTCGTGACCGGACGGACATTCTAAATGATTTGGCTATCTCAGATTTTGTCTCCGTTGAGTTTGAAAAAAAAACTTTCGATTAATTTTAAGGGAACTTTTTAACTTTTTGAACGATTTTGCCACAAAACTAATGGCATTCAATCGAGAACGAAGCTTGCGGATGGTCAAAATTTCAACTCGATCCGAGCCTCCGTTCGAACGTTATGGCGAGACATACAAAAAAAAAAAAAAAAACAAAAAAACAAACAAACAAAAAAAACAAAACAAAACCAGTGACTAATTTTTCCGGCAGAGTCAAATGGAAACGCTCGCTTCGCTCGCTTAATCATTGATTTCGAATTAAAAAATTGTGGAATCAGCGAAATTTACTCCATTTTGGTCAAATTCGAGAATTAATGGTCAAATGTGTACAGATTTTTTAACTCAAATTTGCATAAGCCTACTGGATATTAACGTTTAAATCATTGTCGCGTTGGCATTGGTTTTATCGTAAGATAAACGGTTTGGAGGGAATTTCCAGAATTGGAATCCATGTTTTGGATTTCCCATCTTTTCCCATTTTGGACTTATGATCATGAAGGCATAATTTTTGGTAGGCCTACCAATTGCTGATATCAATATAAAAGTAATAGGCCTATATTAACATCCATGCAAAATTTGGTAATGATATTACCAACCGATCATTAGAAATCATCAACACCTGAGTGCCCACATTTGAGTTGGGCCAATCCTCAGAGTTCCCTCTTAAGGGTATTACTACAATGCTGGGCACATCCTACTTTCAATAGGCCTATAGTGACCATGGAAAATTTAATGCGCTCTTATCAATGTTCTTGTACAAATCGTACAAAATCATTTATTCAATCATTTATTTTTGTATTTTTTTCTATTACTTCTATTGCAAGACGACTCTATGATTCTATCAATAACAATAATTAATGCGAGCACCTGAAGGCGATTAATATCAATCTATAAGTAAGCCTAGGCCTAGACTATCATGAGTAAGGTTCTACGATCTCAGATTTTATTACAAATTTGATAATAATAGGCCAATAAAAGCTCTAAAACAACAAAATAGCTGTGTCAATCACGAATCACCTCTCTCCATTCACATTATAATCACATCACATCCAACGAGGTAAAGGTATTATCCCTCCTTGATCACAAATTAAGCGTAGGCCTAGCGACGAGGCACTGTGGATGCACACCGAAAGAAGGTATCTCTAGGCTAGCCCTAAATTAATTTGGTATTTGATATTGTGACACCTGCTATGTGAACTGCATGTTCTTTGTGAATAAACGACGTTATATGAAATAAATTCATTTTGTGATGTCAAAACTCTGTTGACAACCTAAGAACTATCCCTAACCTTCTAGGCCTAGCTATGCCTAGACCAAGATTGAAACCGTCCCCGACTCTTTTACAATTCTGCATTTGCAATCACAGATTGTTTACTACGCGTACTTACTAAATACGATTGTTAACTAGGTACTTTATAACTTACCATTATCGTATTTTTACCTACAACATGTCCATGATAGACAAGAAACCTACATAGAAAAACATTGGAAAGTAAACAAGATGACATGATGAATGACATTATCACCGTCGCCTTGATGTTGTTCCTAATTCACATCCAGATGGCGGTGGATATTATTTTACTGATGTTCACTTCCGCGTTCGGGGTGCCATCTAGCGGTCTAACGCCACAACTAACGCCAGCGTCTCTGGATCAGTCGATCAGTTCTTTATTGCTTAATATTGAATCCACACTGCTAATCCTGTCAAATAAGGATTTATAAAGGAAAAAATTGTGAAGAAACTGAGTTTTTGCAGAGAACTTCCAAAAACATTTCTTATCAAGATACTAAAACTCCCCTTCTCCCTGGGCCAGTAGAGCTTCGGCCGCCATATTGAAAAATGTCTGACAAAACGTGTTTGTTTAAGTACATCAAAATTATTGATGGACTTAGCAAAATGGATCAAAAGATAAAATATTCACCGTCAAATTCCCTTACAAAATTATTGTGCATCCACATTCTTCCCAACGAACCGGCACCTCCACAATTTGAATATTTTACTACTTTTACCTGCTCTTCAATAAAATCTGTTTCATATTATTTTGTATTGTTTCAAGGAGATTTTAATTAACGTTCTCTTTGTCAAGGAGTATATATGTCAGTATATAATTAATATACTCTGTTTCACATTCTCAGTTCTGTCAATGTATATTCTCTGACTGTCTTCAATCAATTTAGTTTTTCTTTCAACTCTTGAGTATTTGCAACTATCTTACAACTTGGCTTATGACCTAGCATTCTCTTGGCTCTGACTGGACATGATTGGACTCTCACAATGTTCTCATCTCATTCATCTAAAATTAAATGTAATTTTGTTTTTATTGTATCTCAAATTTTCATACTCATTCATTTAGATTTAAACCTAGTGTATTGTAGTTTTATTGTATAGAAAGCAAGCTAAGCCATTCTGCCATGGAGCTAACTAGCTCTTTTTAGCTTGCTTAATAAATATCTGTACTCTGCTAATATAGGTGTGTATATGTCATCTACCACGTTATGTGCTCTTGGTTTACCTGTGCTGTATATGGTGTGTTACATATATGTATGTGTATTTGTAAAGTTTGGAATTTGTTGAATAAATAATAATAATAATAATAATAATAATAATAATAATAATAATAATAATAATAATAATAATAATAATAATAATAATAATAATAATAATAATAATAATAATAATAATAATAATAATAATAATAATAATAATAATAATAATAATATAATAATAATAATAATAATAATAATAAGGATTGTGATAAAGTGATTGTCACTGAAAAGAAGACAATGCAATAAACGGTGGCAAATTCACAATTCACTTATCATGACGTGACAATTTCATGTCGTTCACATTTTTCGTCAGTATTGGGACAGTTCATTTTGTAAATGAACTTTCTAAAAGTTTAGTTCACAGCTAACTTTTATAAAGTTCAAGTTCTTTCAAAACCTAAAATTTTGTAAAGTTCTAGTTCGTATCTTAACTATGAGTTATTTTCATTTACAAGTTCTTCTCTGAAAACATTTCCCTCGTTTGTTAACTTAAAAGTAATATGAATGTTAGAATAATTAGTCGAGGGAGTGAAGCGACTGAAGTCTACAATTCAATTCAACTGGCACTAGATCTGTTTTTAATTTGTCTGTGACTTCGCTCCAGAACGGACGAACGGCTAAACAGATTGAGCTGAAATTTTAAACACGCATCCGATACAAGTATTTAGCATGCCGTTAACATTTTGAGCAAAATCCGTTACGATTTAAACTAACAATAAATAATAAATTGGAAATAGGCTGAGAATGTCACATTTAATTTAACGACGATGTATTTTGTTTATGAAAGAATCTTTTAAACTAATCCATGTTTGCATGCAGTGACCAAATTTGTATCGAATGTTACACGCCCAAGGGTACCCAAAATTCCGCTCGGAGATTGAGTAAACCTTGCAATTATTATTCGTAGCCTATTTCGTACTGGCTATGTTTCATTAAAAAAAATCTATAATTTTCCAGAAATAATAAAATAATCCAGAAAAAATCTATCCCAACCGTTATTTGAATCAGCGGGTTTCCAACATTCCGGGTATAAAAGCGGAAGGCGCCTTAGCCAACTAGACTAGAAGACGCAGTTGTACATCGAAAACATTAAAACATTTTGAAAAACTCTAAACACAATCCAAGAATGGTAATATTCCCGATTAGCCAAAGTGCATATATGCATAAATATCATAAATATATAGCATAACATAAATATAAGCATAAATATCCAATCCAATCCCACTAGAGGCTACCCGGGCGCGTAGGAAGGGGGAGGGGAACAAACCCCACCCCCCACTTTTTAAGGTGACCCCACTCCCTTCACTTCAGAATGTTCTAAATTCAGTCACGCCGTAAATCCCCATGGTGACAACTACTGAATTTTTAATTTTAAATGTCCCGCTGTAACATATTTTGTTTTAAGTGAGTAAAATGTACATTATAATTGGCGTAATGACATAACTACGGTGGTAGGCGGAGGGGGGGGGGGGTGGTTATTTTTTAAATCTAATATGAGGTATTTATAATGATAATGAGATATTTTTCTTATTTTGCAATTTTGTTATACATCTTTTAAATAAGGTTTCTGTCAAACAAACTCTTCAAAACACTCCAATCACGAAAAAAAAATCCGTGGCTATGCGCCCCGGACCCGCATTAACTGGAAGACCTCCCCTACAAGCCCCCCGCACTGTTCATACCACTGATTGCTATATTTCCTATTAAAAATATCGATCTTTGGTTGGTTATCGCTCACTCGGCAATTGCGTCGGGGCCTACAAGGTTGGCTTGGTCGCTTTGGTTTGCTGTCCCTCACTGAAAATCAGTTATATGACTGAGTGGGTAGACTATAAATACGAATTTATTATATTTATTTATTATTCAATGTTCAGTCATGGACTTTACCCAAGGAAATATTGTATAATACGTATACCCATATACTTTTTTTTTGCTTGACTTATTTTTGGATGACACCACTGACTGTTCCCACATACCCCTTTCACTTCTTTCTCGTTTCTCGATCTTTTTCTTTTAGATTGACACAAATGTTCGGTCATCCAAAAAACAAAGGGCTAGTTACGCCACTGCTACTATCCGACAAACTTGTTCTGTTTCAACAAGCTGTTTTTTTTTTTTTACATTTCAAGCACTGCAACACGTTGCTACATAATATATACACGTGTAGAAATAGAAAAACAACCCATCCCGGGCCCCAGCATTAGAAACGTTTTATCAGCCAGTCCTCCGCCTACACAAAGTACTCGCGCTTCAGACAATTATCTCCGAAAAAAATAATAACTAGTCGAAACAGTATATATAACGCAAAACTAAAAAAAAAACTTTTTCTAGCGTTTTGATGCTTAATCGGTGAACATATTTTGTAAAACGCCACGAAATGTTTTTCCATACCTATTGAAAACTAGTATAAGCAATGTATTCTAATGTATTTAAGGTTGTGGTGCAGTGGAAAGGAAAAAGTAGAACAAAACGTATCTACTCATAACGGAAAACACAAAAAAAGTGAGGAATTTTGATTGATTAATTATTAAAACTGTTGGGCGAGCTCTGACAAACCGGGCTTCAATGCAAAATGCGTGGGTTTATTCTGGAACGCCTTCGTCTTTGGGCCATCGCCCTAATGATTTGTAATGTTACTATGTTGTTTATATAGGAAGGTTATAATACGTTGTCTCATGTTTGTTTCTAATTTTTCTAAATAGCTGGTAGAAAATTTGGCTTAAAGCCTACGTAGTGGACAGGTATTTTATTTAACATGTCTGTGTTTGTCTGAGAGATATGCGCATCCTTACTGTACGGAACAATATCCAAGTTTCAAATTGTTTGGATGAAAATTAGAGGTCTGAAAGGTGTGAAGAATTTGTGCATAATTAACGTCATTTGGCGTTTTAAAGATTTTTAATTGGGGGCATTCTAAATCGCAAATAAAACTTAAAAGTTAGCCTAAACTCTTCCAACATTTGGCAACACAGCGTACATTCAAATAGCTACGTATAAAGAAAGAGATGATGGGATTCCCTGGGTATTTTGCACACGGCACCAAAGTGTTTGTTTCGTAACAGCTGCTTAGCTGCAAAGTGTTTCGATGGGGGGGGGGGATAGAGAAAAGGTGATTGGTTGCTTGAGCTGGTGAGGGGAAGGGGGGCTGATATGATAGTGTATCTGCGAGAGAACTGAGAATGTGTAAGTGGGAAAGAATGAATGACTTCGTGACGTCAATAAAGGATTGGCCTCTCTCAGAAAGATATTACGTTATCGTCTGTTGATTGGCTGCATGTACATTCCAAAGCCGCGCCGCGTGATAACAAAATCGTTCTGAAGTGCGTGTGTTTGTGTGAAGGAAGATGGTGGCACTCGCCCTATGACCTTGGCGTTCCAAGCAGTGGCGTAACTGTTTTTTTGGGTGGTTGGCGAACATTTTTGTTACCTCAAAAGATCAATGGCCAGCACGAGTAGCGAATGAAAAGGGTATGTTGGGTAAAGTCGTCTCACCATTTGTGGCGTACTAAACCTCAAGAAACTAAATTACAAAAGGCCGACTCATGTACAATTTACTCGTCACAACTTGGACCCACACCAGGTAGATGTAATGACGTTGCCAATAGATCAACCAATGTGGCGACACATTAATTACTGTCTATTATGACGGAGTGGAGCATTGTATCGCATCGCTGTCCGAAGTCTGGGGCACGCCTAGCGAAATTAGGGGTGACAGGTTGACAAGACCACTATTCCGCTCGAATGAAAGCGCGAAATAGCACGCATTCAAAATGGTGAGGAATGCTATTTTCAGTGGCGTAGTACTAGGAATTCAAAGCTGAGTGAAGGCTCTCGATGGGTTCTTGCCAATGCAGATTTAGACATCATGGAGGCGATTCGCGCTTCATGTATATCTGCTGGAAAAGGACCTAGTACAGGTTTGTGGGGGCAAACCCCACATATATAGCGCGCGACATTTTTAGAATCAGGTTTTCAGAATGCATTTGGTGCGTTTTAGAAAAAAGTGGTGGGCTGAATGCAATACCGAAACAATGTAGTTCGTGTGCGTCCATTTGTTTTTTGTCATGTCGAGGTTACAATTCCCAGCACACAAGGCAACATACTAACGTTTGATCTTATTTTCAATTCAGCATAGGCCTAGCAGACACATTTAAGAGTTGCATGATAAAATAATAAAATAATATTATGGAATCATATGAAATATTTTATCTGTTAGAAATCATGGGAGGGGGGCAATCGCCCCACCGCTCCTTTTGTATCCGACACTGCCTTGCTCCCATTGGTTCCCTCATGCGGTAGGCCCCCTTGAGGACCCCATAGGCTTGGGTGCAACTGCACCCTTTGCACCCCCTAGTCCCACGCCTCTAGTATATAATAGTCAGTGGGATGTCATCCAAAAATAATGTATGGTTAAATTCGCTCTTTCCTGGGTAAAGTACATGATTGTGTTCATGGGTATCTGATAACCAGGGTCCTTAGCTAATGCGGGTCCGGAGAACATAGCCCAGGATATTTTTCAATTCTTCGAGTCCCTTTTAAAAGATGTGTGAAAAACCGCAAAATATACAAAATATCTCAATATCTATTTAAAAATAAATATAATAATAATTATTTACTACAATTCAGAAATTAAAAAAGTCCGCCCCAAACGGGATTCGCTCCACGGGTCTCCCGCATTCCAGGCGAGCGTCTTAACCACTAGACCATCAGGACGAGTACAATTTAGAGATTAAAACCATCAGGACGGGTTCAATTTAGAGATTAAAACCATCAGGACGGGTACATTTTAATCTCTGTATTGTAGTTGCATTATCCATCCTGATGGTCTAGTGGTTAAGACTCTCACCTGGAATGCGGGAGACCTGTGGTTCGAATACCGGTCGGGGCGGACTTTTTTAATTTCTGAATTGTAGTAAACAATAACAATAGAACCTCATGGACGGTTGATAACGACACCTAAACAGACCATTCACATAAATTTGCGTTCTTCAAATTTATTATCAAGGATTTGGTAACCCGTGATAAACTTATGGGATAATCCACCGCCCTGAGGACCTACTTCGGAACTATTTAAACTTGGTACAAATATAGCCTCTCAAAATTGATGACTTCTAGGTGGCAGTGTATTAGATAGAAACTTCGCGCGTCTTTCGTTGCCATGGCAACGTTACTTTGTTTAATGTATTTCATCTAATACTAGTCGGTCATCAAAATAATTATGTTAACGCTCTTCTGTGACGATGGTCATTCTGATTACAGGTTTAGCTAAACGACTCAGATTTTTCAGCCGGTTAGTTTAAAAGAAAAAAACCGAAAATTAAAACTATCTATAACTTTTGAACATATTTGACAAATAATATTCACATCAGAAAAACAAAGTGCGTCGGTCAAGATTTTGAACCGTCGGCCTCCCGATTCCGGCGACGTCTTATCGCTAGACCCTCAAAAAAAGAAAAACACAACACAATAAATAAAACCATCAGACGGTACAATATAAATCAGTGATGTATTATTTTCCGGCAGGGAGACTCACATAATGGGAGAACGTCTCGCCTTTATCGTCGGTATCAATTACACCTACGGGAGTGTTTTCCGACCAACCAAATCGAGAAATAAATCTCAATAAATACCGTACTTCAAATCAACTATAAAAATGTCCCCCCTCTGATTAAAGCTAGGAGAAGTCACCCCCTGAGGGCCTAAAGTTACGCCACTGTTTCAAAGTATAACCAAAATTAGCCAGCAAATTGATGGATGATATTGAAGAATATGGCGGCAACTCGACTGGGACTTGAACCAAGTACTTCTAGTTCTTGGTAGCGTCCAGAGGCTATACGGAGAACGATACAAATCTCTCTATCTAAGCCTCTAAGCTTAATCTAAGAATCTATATAGTCTCCCATGATCGTATCGTGAGGATGTGAACTCATTCAGTGGCGTAGGAACCGGGGTGGGGGAAGGAGGGGCAATGCCACCCTCAAGTTTGCCCGAGGAGGAGGGGGGGGGGGGGGGCAAAACTAACTTGAGGTAAAATATTAATCGCAGAATTTCCGTTGTAAATATGCACATGCACTTATACAATTCGACAGTCATCTTGGTAAAACGAATATGTTTGCCTGTATTCGTCAGTAATTAAAAAAAATAGGTTGAAATTTACTAAAATGTGTGTAAATTTAAAATAAAAAACATCGTTTACAGAGTCCGACTGAGGACGAAATAACGAAATAAATGTAGTATCAAAAATCAATGACGTACATATTAAGATTTGCGTAGTGTAGTAAAACTTGTTTTCGCCTTCGGCGATAGGGCCTCCGGCCTTCCGGCGGCTGGGGTTTCGCCCGAGACCCCGCGGCTACCGACCAAGAAATCTGCTAATAATTTGCCCCCCCCCCCCCCCCCCCCCCACCGATAAAACGTTCCTAACCGCCTGAAATCATTTATAGTCTAATTGATTAATCTAGTTCGTTATTGCAAGATGCCTAATTAGGAATTTTTGTGGTGTCATCTGGATTTTTTTTTAAAAAGCTGTTAGCAGTAGTATACCATACTTTTAGAATAGAATGAACATACATATCAAAATAGTGCCATAAGGAAATGTTGCAGGGGACAGTGGCAGGATGGCTCCAATTGAGTGCAATGTAGATTAGAAGGAAATAGAAATAAAAATATGGTACTAAATAATATTTTATTACAGCTATGATGAGCTATGAAAACAGGATGTATGATCAATATACACGATCTGAAATAATATTATGTTTGTTCTTATGAATGAAGTATAGAGAACAAAATGCAATATATTATGGGTGTGTCAAAGAGTTGTGCTTCTTGACATGAAAACAAATTGTTTCTAAAAACGAAGAAAATGTGCAACCTTTGCAACAAATTATGTGTAAAAATTATATGATTTTTAGTATACATATGTGTACAATATTATATTCAATATTGTTAGTTTTAATAATCGTCAACATATTTACGTCAATAACTAGGGCCCAGTGAATTTACCTTTTTACACTTTAAAGTGCTAAAAATGCATTTTAATGTTTTTTGACTTAACTTATTTTAAAAATCTCAAAATCTAGTCGTTTTTACTAAAGTAGGTTACTTTTGCTAACATAGCAAAATTACATTTATTTCTTTATTAAATAGTAGCAAATTGTTGTATTTTGCAACATTTAATAAAAATATAAAATTTTGAATAACTCTTTGATTTTACTTAGTACAAATTTTGTACTGTTGTTAAACAAAACATTGAACTGTAAAAAGTTGTATAATTTTGAATACAAAATCTCTAAATGCCAGTTAGTGATTATTTTTTAAACATTTGCTACAAATCTGAAAAGTGAATGGTAATTTGATAAGAGCCCTAAATATGACTTCCGCCTTAGCTTAGCATAATATACAATTGGGTTGAGATAACCTGGAAAAAGAAAACTTATTTCTGCAAGTGCCCTAAATTTTTCGTTTAGTTCAGTTTGAGTGTGGAAACTAAACTAAACGAAAACTTTTCGGCCGGATGCATTTAGCAAAATTTTGACGTGTTTTTTAAGGGGGGTTGGGGAATTGACAAGTGTAATATTACACAAATAAAATGCTAAATTTAATTTTTATGCAACTCCAATCTTCTCTTTTTGAATTGCCACCAGATAAATTCTAAAAAACAAAATCAATTGCTTTCACATGCACAGCTTTCCATAAATTTTTAAAATGGAGGTCATAATAGTGTGTAAATATACAGAATATGAATGCATGAATTTGTTTACAACCAAAAAAGTATAAAGAAATCATAAACTAAATGGCAAGGATTTGATTTGAAAAAAATGTATTTTAATTAAAAGACACTGATCATGTAAAATTATATATGCAATCTTGAATTAAAAACGTGTGCTTGCACATGCTTTTAGAATGAAGAACATTAAAACACAATCTTCATGCATTACAAAAGTGACAATTCCTTAATTTTTGGGAGACGGTTTTTAAGAATTTTGGTTGCAATGCCGCCCTCCCCCCACAACCCAAACACTGTGCAAAATAAACAATATTTCATAGAATAATAATTATAACTAGGGATATTGAGGTTATTACTAGTATAATTATGACTACCTAACTTCACAAAGAGTGATTCTTTTTGTTCTCTGATTGCAATTGCAATGAGGTAATCATTGTCCACAAAAATTCCTCATAAAAAAAAATTGTAGATTTTGTCAGTCTGCATTGATTCGACAAAACATTGAAAATGCTCGTGTTGTTTTTTTGGACATATTGTGAGTGCACAGTATGAAAGATGTTGCAGATGGCAGTTGCACATCGAAATAGATATTGCAAATGGAGACAGCGACAAAGTTTGTAGTAAGGCCGCTTGTTTCGGGTGAGCACCGCTGTTACAAATTCCCCATCATATGCTTCACAAACCTTTATGGAAAAAAACCATTTCTCTAATCGCGGCCCTCATTGGAGAGAATGACGTTCTCCAAAACCTGGGAAAGGTTACTGTCTATAAAGTAGAATACACCAAATATGCAGTATGCGTTACTCTATTGCTAGCAGCATAAGTAATGGCTCAGGCGACAAGGGTCCTGCAGCACATAACCAACACACATTGTTTGGTATAATATTTTGTAATTTAAGAAAATGAGAACATTAAAAACAATGTGGCAATGTGAAAAATTAGCCACAAAAATAATATATGCAAATTGAAAGCGACAAAGTTTGTAGTAAAGCGCTCTGGTTTCTGGTGCACCAGCTAGTTACAAATGTCATCATATGTTGCACAAACTTTAAAGAAAAAAACAAATTTCTCTGATCTGCGCCTCAGTGAGAAGAAATGCTTCTCAAAAACTCTGAGCAAGGTTGCTGTCTATAAAGTAAAATAACACAAAATATGCAGTATGCGTTACTCTAGTTGCTAGCAGCATAAGTAGAGGTCGAGGCGACAGGCCCGTGCAGCACAAAACCAGCCACAGTTTGGTATAATATTTTTGTAAGATTTAAAAAAAGAGAGACTTAAAAACACAATGTTGACAAAAATTTAGTACAAAAATATAAGCATTTAAAAACCCACAAAGGGAGTAGGTATACTTTATAGGTTTCAGGAATTATTGTAAACAGGAAATTGAAATTTTTAAATATCTGTGTGTATGCTACTGCTACATGTAACATTACAGATAATGATATGAAAATAATCTAGAAACAAAATAACAATATATGCATCACATCGGAAAACTGAGCACTTAAAGACTCAATGCTCACTAATGCTAAAAAATGCTACATCAATTCCAAAGTTTTTCATAAATAATTAACACATTTTTTAATATTTTTTTAAATTTTAAATTTGGTTTATAAAAGGTATTTCCAAAAATTAACATTGAAAGTTAGTTAAATATGTGCTTCAGAGCCGAATATTAAATAAATGTTGTGTGGAGCCATTGTGTAGACAAATATAAACAAATTAACCAAGGTTGGTTAAAGAGCATGTTGTTAATTATGATCAAATATGATAGGATGCTCTTGAGAGTGATTTAGATATCATATGTTTTGGAATTCCAATTGGGTGTTTTTGATATCCTAATTGGTTTATAAAAGGTATTACCAAAATGAACATTGAAATATTGGTTAAAATGTGTTTGAGAGCAGAAATTAACTCTTGCCTAAATTGTAAAAATGTCGTGTGAAGCCATTGTGAATTACTTTTCATGCAAAGTAGACAAATATAAACAAATTAACATAAAGATTAAAGACTATGTTGACAATTATGATCGAAGATTATTAGATGCTCTTGCATAGATATCTGCTTTGTACTCCGTCTTCCACTTCTGAAAAAAAAATACACATGTTTTAAAGGGTTTGTAATTTAATACTGAGCTCAAGATTTCTTGCACAAATAAAAAGAGTACAGATTACATTTAAATATGATAAGATTGAATAGTTGGATGAGGCAAAACATTATTCTTCGGGTTATTCGATTTGTAAAAAAGCAGCAAATTTGTTATTGGCAAATTGTAAATTTTGATATAGGGTAAATTTTAAATTTTTCATTGGTCAAGAGGTAAATTTTGGGAATACATTGTCATCAAATTTGACTTTTCAAATCTATCTGTACTTTTTAACTTGATTGGATGAGCGTAGCGAGCGTAGCGAGTGGAGCGAAGACTTCAATTTCACTGACCCCCCAAAATATTTAGCTCTGGTGTTTTTTTTTTTTTTTTTTTTTTTTTTTTTTGTTTTTTTGTTTTTCCGTCTGTTTGTTCGCTCGATTCCGGGCAAACGGCATATGCGATCTTGATGAAAATTGTAAGGGACCTTCGTTTTCTCTGAACTTAGAGGTGTATTGTTTTTGGGTACAATCGAAAAAATATTTCTCATGAATATCGTACTTTTACGATTTTTTTCGATTTTTAGTGCGATATTTTCGTGACATTTGGTCCGATTCTGACCAAACGGGTGGGGCTACAACGTTCATATTTCACATGTACATTAAGGTTATGGTAATGTAGTACCTTTTGAAAGAAAAAGTTGAAAAAGTTAGCCAGAATTCATAGAAATAAAGGTTTTAATATAAGTTTTTCAATTTTTAGAGCGATATTTCGTCCCATTCGGGCCGATTCTGACCAAACGGGTGGGGCTAAAACGTTCAGATTTCACATGGACATTAAGGTTATGGTAATGTAGTACCTTTTGAAAGAAAAAGTTGAGAAAGTTAGCCAGAATCCACAGAAATAAAGGTTTTAATATGAGTTTATTGAGGTTTATAATACCAATTAACACGTAACAATAGAAACTCTGTTCAACAATCACCTACAATGCATTCAAAAAGCACTTGCAAAGGAAAAGTGCAAAAAAACGCAAAAAACGCAAACAAAAAATTACAAAAACGCTCATCCATCAACGCGGCGGGACTTTAGCGTTTTCCTAGTAATTTTTGACATTCATGATTTCAGTGTTAGAAAAAGACAAGAACCTTTCCATTTCTAAATTTCTAAAAATAGTGAGTATAGTTCGTCCTATTCACACATAGAAAGGGGTTCAAATAAAACATATTTTCAAAAAACGACTTCTGATTTTATGAATAGTGTACTAGTAATACAAAGCACAAATTTTGTAACTACCTTTTAAATCAGGCAGTCCGCGACACAGACACGGGGTGTGTCTGTGTCGCGCTCGAGGACGGCACGAAGTTTCTTCTTGGCTGCTTTGTCACCCTGAAGTTGACGAATGCTGTTCTCGATGCTAGAAATGGTGGTCAGCATTGCCGCATTGTTGGCCGTCATTGCGGCAACCGAATCTTCTAGTTTCTTGTAGCGTACTTCATCTGTCCTCTGCCTTTCTTGCACTGCAAATTTGAGGCAATGGTAGATAATAACATTGTAAATAGTCTAGCAGTTTATAGAATGGTATCTTTTTTTTGCTGGTCACCATTATCCGTCACGAAACGTGTTACGTTTGCAATTATTATTGTGGAAATTGGTATACTGCTGCGATTTTTGTTATATCCATGATAGTAATATTACGATTTTTCTTCAGTCTAGATAATAAAAGGTATGAAATGGTTATAAGTAAACACAAAATCCAATACATATAAATTAAATTTAACATTTGCGTGGTAACCGTGCACATAACTTCAGCACAAAATTTGAAGGAGTTAATTAATAATAAATTATTTGTATTTTAAAAGGTACAATTTTTCGATATAATAAGCAGGGAGACACTACTTAACTGCAAAAATTCTGGTTAAAATAAAAATGGGTTTTAAAAAAAAACAGGACAAGTACAAAATAAATCGATATACAATCTTATTCAATCCAATCCACAATAAACAAAAACAAAAACAATTTAGAAACAAAATGAGTGTTACAATTTTGGAAATACTTTTTACAGTCATAACTCAGCAGTTAATATTATACTCGTAACACCAATAAAACTCACACTTAAGCCTACTCACATTAAGTTTGTATTAATTAGTTAAGTTTAAGTTTGTGTATTATCTTTGACAATATTTAATACAATTCAGAAGTTAAAAAATCCATCCCTTTCGGGGTTGGAACCCAAGTCTCCCACATTCCAGGTAGACGCCTACCTTGAATGTGGGGGAATGGGGAAATGAGGTTCGAACCCCGAGGGTAGGGGGATGGATTTTTTAATTTCCGAATTGTATTAAATATTAACAATTCCACCTACCGGGAGTGTTTCCCGACTAACCAAATCGAGAAATTTTACTTTTGTTTAAAAAACTAGTATTTCATTATCAAACTAGTACGTGATAATGGAAATGACACACTGTGTTCGAGGCTGTCTTTTTCTGACAATCGTCACATTTGTAATTATTTTTCATTTCATTATCAACAT
This sequence comes from Sweltsa coloradensis, assembly GCA_024449915.1. Classification (NCBI taxonomy): domain Eukaryota; kingdom Metazoa; phylum Arthropoda; class Insecta; order Plecoptera; family Chloroperlidae; genus Sweltsa; species Sweltsa coloradensis. Next base: position 48,607 of record JAMZAV010001344.1, read on the forward strand.
TACATTGTGTATAATATGAAAACGAAAAAAGTGATGATAATAATTAGGCCATTATTGTAAATGGGGACTTTCCAAAAATTGTACAAATTAAATGATTCCTACCTGCAAGGTGCTGGATAATCTTGTCCTTCCATTCGTTCATCATGGTGTTGACTTGAGCAGTCAGGGCAGCCGTTGTCTCGTGCACGGCTTCCTCCCTGGGGTAGTAGCCGACGAGATGGATGGAGGGGGCTGGAGTCCCGGTAACGTTGAATGTGATGTTGTCGTTCTCGCGGATCGTGAAGTTCAATGGCTTCTCCGGGGAATCTCCGTGGTAAAACTTGCATATCTCGATGCCCTTGAGATGGAGCGAAGCGCTCTGGCCACTTGTCAAATGCGAGGGTCGGCTTAAAACGGCCTTGCAAACGTGGAAGGGCCGGACTACGGGGCAGATCGTTTTTGACCCGTCGACTACAACGCCTAGAACGTGGGAATACAACTTAAGGGACAAAAAAATTTGATTTGTATTTTATTCGTGTATTTTATTCTCAAAATCTGATCTCCAATGTGTATGTAACGGCGTTAACAATAACAAAGAGGTTCTTGCCATTTTTCTAGATCTAGCTAAGGCGTTCGATACTGCCTCATATAAAATACTACTTGAAAATCTAAAAAAAATACTGAATAAGAGGAGGAGCTTTGAAACTTATCTTAAACTAGTACTATTTAGAAAAAAGAAAACAATAGGCCTATGTTAAAATCAATGACATACTAAGCAAGCCACAAACACTTACTTATGGTGTCCCTCGGGCCTCAAGGGGCCATTCTTGGCCCATTACTGTTCAATCATAATATATATATCAACGACCTGTGAAACCTTGAAGAGGACACTGTTTTGCTGTTTGAAGCAAACAGTTGGCATGAAGTACATAGCCTAGCTGAGCTAGAAATTAACAAAATTGAGAACTGGCTAGATAACTACATCGCCTTCCCACATAGCCTTACAGATGGTTTAGCACACTTAAGTATAAGTAAACATTCCAAATTGTGTGATAAGAAACCCATTTGCAACTGTAATAAAATAAAAAAAAGGTTGGATAAATCAAATATCTAGGGATATTAATAGATCAACACATTAAACGGGAAAAAACACATAGAGTATAATATACTCAATATTTATAAAGTGTGTTACGTAGTTTAGTAGATATATTATATCTACTAAAGTATAGAAAACTAAACCAAGAATAGGAATAAAAGCAATTTCAGAAAAAAAAACGAGGCTAAAAAATAGGATTGCTTAGATTTTAAACAACAAACGCCTTTGTTTTTTTAACGTTTTTGTTTTCTTGTACAAAATGTGATTTGACAGGAAAACAAAATTGCTACACAATGAAAAAACAAAACGAGAATTCATTGGCGAAATTTGGACTCTCGTCATAAAAAACAAATTTGCGCATTAATTTGAATCGAAAAAAAAACAACATTGAGTATCTTAATTTAGAAAAAAATCTTTACCACATTGATCGAAAATAATGTTTGCACATTTCTTATATCGTCAACCGAAACGCGGTTATAGATCGGCCGAACATATAATAGTAAATAATCTAAACTACCGGTATACAACTCCCCGACGGCGACGACAATGACAACACGGACGGATGACACAGACGGAGACGACCACGACGTGGGGGAACCTTTGCCCTCCCCATATGCTTGTGGCTGGTTCTGACCAGCACAGGCCTGTCCACCCCTTGTCCCCCGCGTCATCCCTTACGTCCCTCCCTTCGTCTCGATTAGCCTAGTTGCACATCCAATCAATCAACCGGTATACAAGTTATTCTTGAGGCGGGTTAGGGTTTTCACACACCCCCCCCCACCCCCCCCCCACCATCGCCACCATGAGGAAGTCTGGAACGAACAAGGTGTGAAACTTGACGGTAAACCGAGAGCCTGCGCTAGGTATTTTGGGTATTCACGACTCCACGAGCACTATGCACTATGCAGGGACGCTGGTAGTAGGGGTTATTTTTTGTCTAGAGAGAAGTGTCGACAACACATAATATTTTATGATGGCCTAATAATAAATGTAATTGTAACATTTATTGCTCTAGCCAACTGACTTTCGATCACAAATCTGCCACCAGTTATTCCACTCAATCCTCAACATTCATTTGCAGACGTAACAATCGCCTTCAAGCTGCTCGCCGCCGGGCCCAACCCAGACCTGAACCAACAGCCTCAAATACATCCGAAGCCTCAGTTTGAACCATAATAGACGGGTTAGCTGACGCCCTCACAGCCATGTCAACTGATCCGATTATCACTACAATCTCTACGACTACAATAGCGTCACTCATCAAAATGTTTATATCAACAAGACGCAATGGGCCATAGAGGCCTTGATGACCTATAGGTGGAACCAGATAAGCTGGCGGCCGTCAAGGTCAAGCGAGAGCACGGACGCCAACGTTGACAATTTACACACAACTGGCATTAGGTAGGGCCTACCGTATTTGGTCATGTTATCGTGATATGTTATCACATAAATCAACATTTTATAAGCTGTGAATAAAGTAGTTTGTCCCACAGAGTCAGTATTTTAGCGAAATAATGATTTTAAGTAATCACGATTACGAAAGTGTTTTTTTGCCTTGTTGGTAATGGTGTGTCCAAAGTTCCAGCTGTTTATAATGCCAACCTCGCCAGATGTGATGTCAATGTTTAGGAGCATCAAAATGTCTTGATTTTATTTGTACACTTCATAAATACTTTCTTTTTATGATATATTGGGCAAGGCTTAGCTTTAAAATAGTCGTGTTTTTCTCCTAAGCAGTTTTAGATACCATTATTTTATTAACTTTTTGCCGGTCCTGTGGCCATAGTGCGTGGACGACAGTGCTGCGATCCCTCGGCGACCGCCATCTTATCTGGTTCCACCTATAGCAATGAACTGGGTTCCCGAACCCGTCTCTCTTCAAGCCTTCCGTGCTCCATGCTGAGAAAACGAGCTGAATGACAGCTAAGCCCCCCCTCTTTCAATTCTGTCAAATAATGGCGTAAAAGCGTTGTCTCCTCTGGAATATTATGTTCATTCTACTTTTAAGGGTAAATATACCCGGTAAACTGTATAATAAAATAAGCAATAGTAAATGTTACTTATTGCACTCAAACTAAACAAAACTAATATGAACATTTTTGTAACGATAATTGTGCAAAATGATATGACTATTAGTGTGAACCTCAAAATCAATTTGTAAATACAATTGACTGAAAAAGAAAAAAACACACGGTGACACTGTCCCAATAAAGTGCAAAGAATGGATCATCAAAGTGGAAGTTTTTTCTAAAATGTATTTCAGATCAAATTTGGTAGCGATTTTTTTTTATAAATTTTGATTGAAATAATAAATAAAATGCTTCGTTCGGTAACTTAAAAATATAAATTTCGGAAAACCCAAAAAATTAATTGTTATAGTTTAAAATACTAGAATCATATGCACGAAATAGGAACCTAAGATAAAACTTACCCCAAAACTCGTTCGGTGTGGTCATTGTATGATCAAGAATGTTCCAACTCAAACGCACTGGTGAAAAGTAAACAAAGATGTTGTCTTCTGGTCTTCCTGAACACGAATGACTCGAGTAGAGTGGACTGGAGTGTATGTCTTCTAACCGCACCTCTGGAAGTCTGGAACCTTCCACTTCCCCTCCTCACAAGAAGAATCCTGGGGACTTTCCATTACGCACTTGTCCAGCGTTGCCTAAATACCAGATTCCTTCAGATGAACTACGCACCACTTTCAAGGAGGCTCAATCAGGGTGTCTTGGTTTCTCTGTCTATCTATACGTCTCCGGGGAGGTGATAACATAATCTAAACTCGAACGCTCTTCACTTGAGTTGAGTCTTGGCATTGACGGTTTATTACATTACTGAACAGAGATGGTCCTTTTTTGTGTGTGGGGGGGGGGGAACGTTTCCCATCAAACAATTGATTCGGGAAAAATATGTTGTTGTAATCGTCGCCGTTATAAAATTTAATATTTAGATTTGAGGGATTCTATACAGGTGAATAACTTGGAAGTCAAATACGCAGGGTAATGCTAAGTAAGTATAATATATTGAAAGCACAGTGTGATACAATGGTGTAGACAAACGAAATTGTACGAGAGGAACTCTCTCTAAGAACGGTTCCTCTAGTAAGAGCCTCGAGCCTACCTTACAATGCCTTTTTGGTAGCTCGGATAATTGCAGTAACGAAGCTTGTTTCCTATTGGCTGAATGAAACAAGCATAGTTATTGGTTATATTGAATCACGTGATAGCATCCTCTAGCTTAAAATAACAAAGTCGTATGTAGCTGGAACACTTGGTAATACAAAATGTTTAAAACGGGTACTGTTAAAAGAAGTAGTAAATCCATAGCGACATCCCCTAGCTATACCTTAAGAGGTGTTTGTAATAACTCTGTCTTACAGGGAGTCTAGGATAAACAAGTTAAAAGCCCCACAACACTCTGATCGAATGTAGATGCTAAGTACTACACGTGTGGGCTTACAACAGCTAGGTACTACATGTTTGTAATAACATAAATCTATAGTGACATCCCCTAGCTGTACCTTAAGAGGGGTTTGTAATAACTCTGTCTTACAGAGAGTCAAAGGAAAAAACAGAGCTAAAACATCACAACACTCACAATCGAATGCAGATGCTAAGTACCACACGTGTGGGCACACGTTGGCTTACAACCCTCCCCCCTTAAAAACTAAAGTCATCCTGACTTTATTACCAAGCAAGGTTTGTAAGTGCTCGGGTAAGGAGAACACAAGTATTCTTGAAAAACATTACCAAAATGTAAAAATTCCTAGTACCCAAGTCACTGAATACATGTGATAGTGAGAACATCACCAAATAAAAGTACCAAGGTAAAACTATCAATTACCAATTACTTAATTGTTCAAAACCCAATTATTTATGAAACACTACAAAGGAAAAATTATTAATTACCAATATTTTATGTATCAAACAAAATTATTTATGAAAACGCTATAACCGAAGGTAAAATTATTATTATTAATTACCTGTATTAAAACCCCAATTATTTATGAAAAACCTCGTCTACCAGAAATTCGCTCGACCCTCGGACGATAAATGTCTGCCTCCAAAGCAGTGTCTCCATCTGGGTCAACAATAGAAGTCAAACTAGCCCTATGGTTATATGCTACCATCAAATCATCATTAGAAGTTTTGATTTTACTGTTATCAATACAAATGCTTAGTTTCTGCACTCCGTCCCTTGGACAGCAACTGTGGAATATATTCCAACGATAGCATTTACAACATGTGAAAATAAAAAAATGCCAAGGCAACAATAGTAATAAACACATAAGTCAAAATAGAATAATGTCCAAATTTGTTTCTCAGGCTTTTTTTTCTGACCTGCTTGTTCAATCATTTTACTTTTTTCCTTAGCTTATGGCTTGCAACATTTAATTCATCCACATGATTCATGATAGGTCTAAAAATAGTATTTAACTTTAAAAACTTATATTCAATTTATATTGTTGTTAAACTCTTCACAACAATCCAAATTAATGTCAAATGGCGGTACATAATCTATCAGCAATTCATTTGAGTAAGTATTCTTAGGTATAAGCATTGCTGAATTACCGTACGCTTACAATCCTTATCTAAAGAAAAACTTCCTGTCCCTTCAAGTATACATAAATTTGGTTTTAAATGATCCGTATTGGATTTGCAAGTGTTTGGGTTAGACTTTCAGGTTAGGTAAGGTAAACAACCAACTGTTAGAAGTTTGCAATTGCATCCACAATGATCCTTCTAGCGTTACAATTCTCTTTATCGCAATCTAACGGTATAACCTTATCAAACTGGTAAAAACTTTACTTCACATATCTCATGTATGTGGCCAAATACAATGGATGATTTTGCTGACAATAAATATCGTCCATAGTTTTTTTTACACTTTTTTTAGTTCCTTTGCGATAGCACGGTGTAATGATGCTTAATTTTATCTATCGCCAAAACTCTGTACCTGGTTGTATAAACAAATACTTATTTCCCTCCATTTGCACTGGAAACGGGTAAGCTTAAACAAGGTGAAGTCTCCTGGTCGGACTAATGGAATTAGTATCAATACAACCAACTTATTATCTTTCACAAACACGCTCACTTGAATTGTTTTTAACAAATAATGTGCGTTCTCTTCACTCAATGGTGTGGGAAAGGATAAAGTTTGCGGAACATAAAGGTAACACCTTCCTTAAACTCAACAACAATCTTTTCAGGTGTCATAATGTAAGGATGGATTACCCCCCCTTGAGCACTTAGTATAGCAGTTATTAGGTGGTTTAATTCATCTCGATACTGACTTATCATTAGAGTAATTAACGCCACGTGCTCTTCCCATCACTTTTAAAAATGGAAAAAGTTAAGAGTATGCGTAAGTTTATCATCAATTCATTGATATGCTTATTAATCCTATCCAAACTATCCTTCATTAACTTCTCATTATGTTCGACATTCCCAATAGTACTATTCAATCCCTGAATTGTAGACTGTACAATACTCGTTTGTTGCTAAACTAACCTTGTAAGTTCTGATCATTTTCGTTTACCCTCTTAATTTGCTCATTATAAGTCGGCATCAGCCTCGTCTAGGTCCCAAACAACATTTTTGCCCCTTTCACCAATAAAATTAATAAATCCGCGCTTACTTCTGAAATTAGTTTTTGTTCCCAACAATTGTCTAACAAAGATCCTTATCAGTTTTAATCTTCATAAAGGGTTTTTGCTTGATAGTTGAAGCAAACTGATTACATGAAGTCCAGCGATAATCCGCAACCACGGATCCTTACATAGTTTAAGAGTAATATCGTTGTACAATTCCAGCTGAGTATATTTTAATTCAAAATGCGTCAGATCTACGTACGTGAGAAGGCTCCACTGGTCGCTATAAAAATTAACATGCCCCAAGTTTTCGTAATGTATTCCCGGACTGCGGTCGTACTTTGTTACCCTGTAGGGCGTTTCGTCTCCTCCTTTGACGCCCACGAGTAGCCCGGGTTGACATAACGAACAATAGTGCGGCCCCTGCAACAAGGGAATCCTTGTTACTGGTTTATTTTTGGGTACTATTTTAACTCACAAAATGTTTCATTCGGTCAGAATGGCCCTGTAACAAAACCGTCTCCCTTGTTTTATAGTGTAATTAACAGGCCCTACCTTAGAAACAACCTCATAAGGTCCTATGAAAGGTGCACATAGCTTCCTAGACCGACCTCTCTTGACCGTCTGGTCGTACAACAATATCTTATCTCCAACCTCGTAATTAACACTTTACTACTCTTATCATAATATTCCTTCGATTTTTCCTTCTTTAATAACAAATGCTCTCAAAGCAACTGACTGTGAAGATTGCAGTCTCTTTTTCAATTCCATTGCATAGTCGTCGTAAGTGTACTGTGGCTCGGGTAGGGAGTTTAATGAACTTGGCAACTTAGCCTTCACCCCGTATACCAACTCGTAGGTGAATAGCTAGGGGCTCGTGTGGGGTGTGGTATTATAAGTAAACATAGCATAGGGTAACCACTCGTCCCAGCTCCTCTGGTCGTTGTCAATGAAATGTCTTAGATATTCAGCCAAGGGTTCGGTGGCTGCGTCAAGGCTCCGTTAGATTGAGGCCTGTACCCTGATGTATTTATTTTTTTTATTTGCAAAAATTTGCACATATTTTTAAATATTTTCACTAAGAAATTAGCCCTAAGTCCGTGAGAACTTTGGTCGGAATTCCAAATTTAAGCACGATTTTAGTTACAAACTCTTTCGATATTGTTTCGGCTTCCTGATTAGCTATGGGTTTATTGCCTCTGAGTATTTAGTTAAGTGATCTTGAACGTTAATATGTACTTGTTCCCAGAAATAGTCTCAGTCAAGGGCCCCACAACGTCAAAAAAATTTTTTCTCCCAAGCCCGGTGTGGTGTATCAGTTATTTCCATAGGCATATGCGACCTAGGTTTTAATAGCTTATTACGCTGACTGTACCACATTTTTTTATGTACTCCTTTACGTCTTCTTCATACCCGGCCAATGGTACCTTTCTTTTATCCTATTCAACATCCAAATTACAACCTTGATGCCCCCCTAGAGGTTTATCATGAAATTCACTTAGAATTTTAGCCTCTCTGCAACATTGGGCTCAATTATTTCATCTCCCTTCGTCCTACAAACAAAAATTTATGTCCGTTTTTTTAAACAAAAACCGTACATAACTCGCACTTGTGGCCATTCTATGTTATACTGTTCGCTCGAAATTACCGAAATAGCCAAGTTGACAACATTGTCTCGTACACAAACATCTTCAAAACATTAATTGATTCCCATAAACGTTCGTAACTTGTGACGTCTGAAACCTTCTCTTTTATTACCACATAGTAAACATTCCTACCCTCATCATCTCCCTAGTTTATACTCGGAATGGGGTTTCTCCTGGTTGTCTGAATAAACCCAAACACATCCTTCTTACACGCTTCCTCGTGCGTAACAAAATATGCTACTGCATATGTTTTTCGGAATCTCTGTCCAAAATCATATCGCACTCCTTGATCTTTTCATTAACGATGACTTAGTCTAAATATACTTCTGATATCTTTCATAACTAAATTTTATCGGTATCAATTACGCAATTCGGCTCAGACTGTCGGCGTTCGTGTTTTAAACGTCCCGCCTTGTGAATCACTTTGTATTCATACTCTTCTAACTTAATCTCCACCTCATGAGTCTCGATCCCGGGTCTTTTATGTTGAAAATCCACGTTAGTGGTTTGTGATCTGTTACGATCTGAAAACTCGTCCATACAGATATGGTCTAAAATAATTTGCTCCCCACACAATCCGAGTAATTCTTTCTCATCGTGCTATAGTTACATTCGGGCCCTTTTTCAAGGTTCGACTGGCATAAGCTATTGGCAAATCTTGACCAATTGGTCCCTGTGAGAGTACTGCCCCTAAAGCTAAATTACTAGCGTCGGTAGTGAGGTTGAATTCTCTCTCAAAATCGGGATACTGTAGAATAGGTGCTGTAGTTAGCAAACTCTTTAACTTCTCCCAAAGCTTCCTGCGTAACAAGTCCACTTAAATTCATTTTTTTTCTTTTAAAATGCATTTAGAGGTTTCGAAAGCTTTCTGAAATCTCTGATGAATTTACGATAATATGAGGCTAGACCGATGAAGGATTTAATATCTCGTTCACATTTCGGAATCGGAAAGTTTACTATGCTTCAATCTTTTTAGGATCGGGTTTTTATACCCTTATCGGTCACTACATGGGCCCCAAAAACGTAAATTCCTTACGCAAAAATTCACACTTGTCTATGTGTAATTTAAGATTGGATAGCTTAAAACCCTTCAAAAATATCTCTGAGCTTGTTTTGGTGCTCTTGCAGTGTGGTTGCATGACAAACATATCGTCCAGATATACATAACAAAGAATACCCTGCGAGACCACTTAATACTGTATTCATTAACCGCTGGAACGTGGCAGGGGACCGTTATCATTTAATTTCCTGAAATCATTACTACTCTCCATTTTTGTTTACTGAGGCATCGAGTTTTTTAGGGAAATTTCAAGAAGGGTGGCGTTCCATGGACTGTTACTTTTTCGCACTTTCCCTTTTTTGAACATTTGTTCTACCCGTTCATTCACCTCTTGTTTATGTTTATGTGGTAAACGATATGGCCTAACGTTAATTGGACCTGTAAACTTGCTGTGGTTATTCTGTGTTCTACTGCATCGGTGCACGTTAACTCGTCACCAGGAAAAAAGAAATAAATCATTATATTCTCTGCATACTTCTAATAGGGTATCGAGTTCCTCTGAATTTAAATGTTCTGTTCTCAAGGACTTTTTTAGTGTTTCTAATCTTTCTGGGCCGTTTGGCTGACATTAACCTGTAGCACTGAAACTCCTCTAAAGTGACCTCTGGCACTTCTATGTAATATCTTGCGAATTAACATTCATTATGGGGACAACACAAATTCCCCTTTCTGATCGCGTCACACATCGACCTATAAATAGCCCATCTCGTATCTCGTTGGCTTCACTGTAACCTGTGCCCCCTGAATTAATTCAAAGCATTTATAATCATTTCACTGCGAGCAGGTATAGTGATTTGTGCTTGTTGATGAGGATAATCCCCAACAATTTACCGTTTAAAAACTCAACACATGGAATCTGCATAGTTTATTTTTACGTTATACTTGCTTAAAAAGTCCCCGCCTAACAGACCGTCATTTCTGATAGGGAATTTTTCGTCCACTACGTGAAAAGGGTGAATTATCTCTTCATCGTCGTTTAATTTAATTTCGCATATGCCCCGCCCAGGTTCTAACAGTTTTAAAACCGATATACCTGTTAAATTTGATGCATCGTCTTCAAAAATCTGTGCGTTTTCTCTTAATTTATGTCTTTAATTAAACTGACGTCTGCGCCCGTGTCCAAAAAAAGATTTACCTCACCGGGAAAGGCAATCTCAGTTGGTACGCGGACCGGTTGTCAAACTTGAGGCTTTTTGCCTAACGTGCAGGGCCCACCTGTGGTCGCCCCCGGACCTCGGGGTTTCTGCCCCCCGATGGCCCTGTTCCGTTTCCCGTCTTCTGGCCTTCTGCCTTGACCTTCTCCATAAACATACGTTTCCGACCAATCTCGGATCACGTGTCCGGACTTCTTACAGTATTGCAAGTTACGCGGGGCACGTGGACCTCTCTTTTCACAAAAACATCTGAAGCCTCGCGGTGCGTCCCCCGAACGAGGTCTTTTTAAGCAAAACAATTGGAGCTTACATGCCCATACGCCCGCAATTAAAACACTGTTTCCCCTTATGGTTCCCACTTTTAGTTCCAAAAAACTTCTGACTTGCCTGGTCACTCTGGTGTGCGCATTCCTCTAATACCGCGGCCTGCTACGGCATCCTCGAATTGTGTTTATTTTTTTGATTTTACCATCATTTTGAGGGGTTGCTGCAATCCCTCTGGAAAATGTTTAAAGCTTGCGTTCGCAAAAGATCTTGAATGGCGAGTGCGGCCCCGCGCTCCTGGTTCTCGATAGACGCGTCCAATTAACGGGCCTAGAACCCCTTCGATTCTCTGTGCGTATGACCTAACATCCTCACCTGCCTTCTGACGGCTCGTCGTCAGCTCTAGCTGTAGGTGTGCGATGGTTCGTTTTTCTATGTAAAACTCCTCGAGCTGTAGCTTTAATAATTCCCACTTTTCTAATGTCCTGAACCGAATAACGTTTTTAGGCTTTACCCGTTATTTTATTTTTTTTGATGTCGAGCAACAAAGTTTTATAGTCTTCCCCGACTTTACTCAAAGCTAGCTCACAGCTACTTATGAATTTCTGTAGTCCTCACGCTTTCCCTCGTATGACGGAATAAGCTTAACCGCCATGTCAAAAAATAAGAGTAGGTGGCGCCATTTCTATTTTTATTTTAGAGCTATCGACAATTGAACCACCTGGGCTATCAGTATGATCGGGAAATTGGGCAAGGAAGGATAAAGTGACATTGAAGTGACTCACCCCATGACGTCTTCGGACGAACTGCTCTTTGAATAAGAACTGCTACTGCCCGACGATCTTGCTCTGCTCACTGGTCCTCGGTTCGATCACCTCCGCCCAACGGTTCTCCTGCGGCCTCCTTGAACTCCGGCTCGATCCCTGGTTGGTCCCAACTCGACGCTCCGAATACGAATTAGTAGATTCTCGTAGCTTTGTTTTGTTTTATTTATTTTTTGTTTTTACTTAACTTTTAGAAATGTTTGTCACTCGCAGAACTTTTATATAGTGTGGAATTTCGCAATTTTAGTGAATTTTAATTAAATGTCATGTTATAATTGCAACAATGTTTCTTCATATTTCACAAGTTATTGGGTTACAATGTTCTGAGTTCTGCTAATTAATACGAAAATTATTTTCTACGTATTGGATGCATTAGAAATGTTTTTGGGGCGATTTTATTAATGTTCGGTTCGGTTATAGGAATTAAATTTTCGTTTTACTTATACTTTTGGAATTTTCAATGTTTGTAATATTCACCAGATTTTTATGCGCAAAAATAATGTTTAGTTTTTGGAAACAGTCGTTTTCTCGGAACGCTTGCTCGTACTCTTCACAAAACTCGCAAAATTCGTAACTCATCAAAATTTGTAAATTCTAAAAACTCGGAAATTCTCAAATTCGTAACTTCTCAAAACTCGGAACTTCGCAATTCGTAACTTCTCAAACTCGGAAACTTCTTCTCAAAACTCGGAACTTGTCACTTTCTTCACGTAATGCTCTTAATTTAGATTAATTGTCCGAAAAAGGATCTAAGAGATGGCTTTGCTGGCACCCCCCAATTTCGTTTGAATACTATTGCACTTACTATAGATTGTTTCTCGCGCCCTGTCTGCCTGATGATTGGGTCGTAGTTGCACGGAACCACTGAAGCTGGCTGGCGGACTTTGACACTAAGAGTCGCGAATTCTTAAAACAATCACACGTTTGGCATCCCACCGCTGTCACCAAAATTTTATGTTGTAATCGTCCGCCGTTATAAAATTTTTAAAATTTAGATTTGGGGATTCTATACAGGTGAATAACTTGGAATCAAATACGCAGGGTAATGCTAAGTAAGTATAATATATTGAAAGCAAAAGTGTGATACAATGGTGAGACAAACGAAATTGTACGAGAGGAACTCTCTCTAAGAACGGTTCCTCTAGTAAGAGCCTCGAGCCTACCTTACAATGCCTTTTTGGTAGCTCGGATAATTGCAGTAACGAAGCTTGTTTCCTATTGGCTGAATGAAACAAGCATAGTTATTGGTTATATTGAATCACGTGGATAGCCATCCTCTACTTTAAAATAACAAAGTCGTATGTAGCTGGAACACTTGGTAAAACAAAATGTTTAAAAAGGGTACTGTTAAAAGAATAGTAAATCCATAGCGACATCCCCTAGCTATACCTTAAGAGGTGTTTGTAATAACTCTGTCTTACAGGGAGTCTAGGGTAAACAAAGTTAAAAGCCCCACAACACTCTGATCGAATGTAGATGCTAAGTACTACACGTGTGGGCTTACAACACTAGGTACTACATGTTTGTAATAACATAAATCTATAGTGACATCCCCTAGCTGTACCTTAAGAGGGGTTTGTAATAACTCTGTCTTACAGAGAGTCTAGGATAAACGAGCTAAAAGCATCACAACACTCACAATCGAATGCAGATGCTAAGTACCACACGTGTGGCACACGTGTGGGCTTACAACAATGTATCCTGGTAAAATGGGGGATCTGGGGCGCATAGCCCCAGAAATTTTTGTTTGTATGTTTATTGTTAAACATTGCAATGGTGGTATTTTACTAGGTTTTATGAAGTAGTTTGGTTTCGTCGATAATTTAAAAAAAAACGTGTTTGACTGTCAGTATTCAAAATTCTCCACAAAATTGTACCCCCCACCGCCCCCCCCCCCCTCGACTACAGTAGTTACGCCACTTTAGGGCTTTAGGGCTGTCCATTAATGATGTTACACAATATTTTAGCCAAATTAGACCCCCCCCCACACACACCTCTCCGCCCAGTCGATTGTCGAACGAGTGTATATTCTGGTGAAAGTTTTACCGGAAAAAAGTTCAGTTTACATTTAGATAAATTATTTTACTAATATTTTCATTAGATCATACAAAAACTTTTTTTTAAATCAGTCAAAATAAGTAATTATAAGCAGTGCTTGTATGGATGTTACGGGAAGTATAATCACTCCCTACCTCCCTGTCACAATTGTCACAAGTTGATGACCCCCCTTCCCCCAAATTGTGTTCGAGGGGTCACACTTTCGTCTTGCCACCGGCAATCCTGACTGAAGGTATTTCCCAAAAAACACTACATTGTGTACGACCGGACGAAGATAATTTTTCCAACTTATACATTTTCCATGTGCTTGGGTTATCCACACCGCTTCCCGCCCCTCCCATTCCTATCGTCAATGTTTCTGTGCATACTGTAATAGGTGATGTCTTTTCTTGTAGATAATTTGTGTTACAAGTTTTGTTCCCAATCCCGTAGGCCTAATCCCGTTTGGTCACACGAAAATGTGTAAAGTACATAACTAAAATTTAGATTTTTTTTATTGACTTTAGGTACTCGTGTGAGTTATTTTCCCTGAACACCCGTGTCTAATAATACTGAATTATTTTGTTTTATTTTGTCTACTAAAAGTACGGAATTACCGCACTAAAGAGGCCGATAGTCTGCCCTCATTTTACAGGTCGATTGCCAAACATAAATTTCCCTAAGAATATGATCGAATCAGCTTTTATATGGTATAGGTATTCAAATTACTCGTTGAGTGATGTCACAACAAACAACCTACCATATCAATCTCACCAAACTATTACCCAGTACCCATTGTACTAGGAAGCTTCGCAAACGCTTTTTCAGGCGCGTTGTTGGATGAGCGTAAATTTTTAAAAACGAAAAAAGCGTAAAATAAGAAATAATTTTTCGATTACGCTCAAATTTTACGTGAATATATTAATTATTAACATTAAGGTTCTGTGAAAAAATCCTTACAATGAAATGAAGCATATAGGTGTTATAAGTAGAAGAAATTAAAAAAAAGAAAGTATAATTGCGATTATCACAAGAAATAATTTTTCGATTGCGCTCAAATTTCACACGAATATATCAATTCATGAAATTAAGGTTCTGTGAAAAAATCATTACAATCGAATGAAGCATGTAGGTGTTATAAGTCAAAGAAATTTTTTTTAAATCGAAAAAAAAATCGTAAAATTGCGATTTTCATGAGAAAAAAATTTCCGATTTCGCCCAAAAACGTGGCAGTTCTAAGTTCAGAGATTTCAAAGGTTTCCATATAATTTTATCGCAATCGGAGTATCGGTTTAGCCGGAATCGTGTTAACAGACAGACAAAAATACAAAAAGAAAGAAAGAAGAAGAAAAAAAATCATTCCGGATTTTTTTCTCCAGTGTAGTGAAATGGAATCTTCGCTTCGCTCGCTACGCTCATCTAAACAATATGTTCATGATTCAAAAATACTAGGCAGCTTCGCGAATGCTTTTTCTAGTCGCGTTGATGGATGAGCTTTTTGGTTGAAATGCTTTCTATGAATTCTGGCTAACTTTTTCAACTTTTTTTTCAAAATACATAACCATAACCTGAATGTCCATGTGAAATATAATCGTTGTAGCCCTACCCGTTTGTTCAAAATCGGCCCAAATATCACGAAAAAATCGCATTGAAAATCGTAAAAAAATCGTAAAAGTACTATATTCATGAGAAATATTTCTTCTATTTCACCCACAAACGTGGCAAGTCTAAGTTCAGAGATTTCGAAGGTCCCCTCACATTTTCATTAAGATTTGATTGATTGATTGGATATTGCTTAACGTCTCATATTTATGCAACTTGGCTAATCGGGACGAAGGGCGGGACGTAAGGGGTGACGCGGGGGGACAAGGGGTGGACAGGCCTGTGCTGGTCAGAACCAGCCACAAGCGTATGGGGAGGGCAGGCCCCACGTCGTGGTCGTCTCCGTCTGTGTCATCATCCGTCCGTGTTGTCATTGTCGTCGCCGTTGGGGAGGTAGTCAAAGGGAAGGGAAAAGTTCACCGAAGACGACTCAGAGCTCGCCATTAGTTTCAGGGAGAAATACTCCCCTTATAACGGGCCAAACTACGAGAAGGTTGCGAGTTGGAATTTGATGGCCGTTTGCCCGATAGAGCGCGAACAAACAAACAGAAATCCCCCCCAACCCCCCCCCCCCCTCACAAAAAAACACCCGAGCTAACTTATTTTTTGTGTGTGGGGGGGGGGGGGGGTCAGTGAAATTGCAGTCTTCGCTTCGCTCATCCAAGAGAAGGTTCTGTTGGGTGGCAATCGAAAACCGATGATTATTTTAATAGTGGGTCTTTTATAAACAAACCAGATTGCAGCTCGACTTTTGAGCACGTGGTTGGTTTGTGGATGTTGAAGGGGAGGGATGGAGGGAGAAGTTGACGCAGCAACAGGCCTGAGATAAGATGAGGAATTTATGCTGGAGTCTTCAGATACTGAGTGCGGATACGGAAGGCCCCCCCCCCCCTTTCCTGACAAGTGGCAGTGAGGCCCACATCGGGATTCTTGTCGCCACTGATACTAAACTTAATAGTTGAGGTCAGTTGAGGGTCATTCTGATAAACTTTTGCACCATTGCTTGTGTAAGTTAGCCCCTAGTAAACATGAGGTTTGAACTGTCAGTTTTTGAACCCGTGAGCTGAACTTGCTATAGTCAGATGAGTTCAAAAAACTATAGCAACTACCAAACTTGTGAGTCGTAAGAATAGAATCTCTTCTGCGGGTAGTTTCTAAACTTGGTTCGTGTGCATGCGCATGTAACCGGCGAGTTCAAACCGCATTGGACAGACTTACCAGATGCACTTTCATCATGCTTGGAGCTCATTTCATGCAAATGTACCAAGAACTAGTATTAGTATTAGTATTAGTAGTTTTAGGGCGCTTTAACAGCTAAGATTATTCGCGCCTCCAAGATAAAACAATTTCTACCACCATGTATACTTCTTTCCAAGGGGAGGGACGTAAGGGAAGACGCGGGGGGACAAGGTGTGGACAGGCCTGTGCTGGTCAGAAGCAGCCACAAGCATATGGGGAGGGCAGGGGTTCCCCCACGTCGTGGTCGTCCTCGTCTGTGTCATCATCCGTCCATGTTGTCATTGTCGTCGCCGTCGGGGAGGTTGTCAAAGGGAAGGGGAAAGTTCCCCGACGACGACCCAGAGCTCGCCATTAGTTTCAGGAAGTAAAAATTCCCCTAATCACGGGCCAAACCACGAGAAGGTTGCGAGTTGGACTTTCAGGGAAACGGGTGTAAGTGCAAAAAAGCCAAACTTCCGTGCACTGGATTGTGTGGGTGTGACGGAGACTGTTAAAGGAATAGTAAATCTGTGGAATAAATAAGTGTTTGTTAAATACATACTAGTGTGTTTTTATCAGGTTTAGCTACCAGTGATATGAAAATAAACACATAACAAAATGTTGTTTCTTCCTTTTTCAAACCTTTTCTAGGTTATGTGAGGAATAAATCTCATAATTTTTTTTTAAACTCAAAATGGAACTCGGAAGCTTAATATACGTGTAGAAACCGAAATTCAATCAGATCCGTTAATAAATGACAAACTTTGATTTGTTGGTCGCCATCTTTAATTTTGAGAGGTTTTACTTGAAAGTACGTGCGTAAAGTTAAAATGAATAACATAGGACCATATAACTATTTTAATTAATGTTCGGTTGGACGCCATCTTTGTTTTTAGGGTTTCCTGGGTAAATTTTCGATTGGCCCCATTTCCTTAAATCATCAGTATGGGTATGTCGGCCGATCATCATGCCAAATTTCATGCTTTTATAATAAAATTGAAGTATTCCGTGGATTTCTCCAGGTATGCCACCTGACTACGATCAGCATAGTGAAGATATTAAAAACCTTATTTTTACATTGAGCACTTTTTGCTTTCAGATATTCCCTGCTGAATAACAAGCGGACGGTCCACATTTAACAACCGGACAATCGTCAAGAAAGGCAGATATTGTTACGATAACTAACGTCCCTTCCAATTAATAAAACACGACAGATAACCGCAATCTCACCCTCAACATATTAATTTTCTGCAAGATCAAACTATAATGTCTAGAATAACTTATTTCTACATCAGCACAATATCGCCGATTAGATCTAATTTCCATGCAGTACGAAATAATATATCATTATTATTATATAATTACGTGGCTTTATCGCATTGTTCTAAATACACTTTATGTATATCATTACAAATAAAGCAAATCAAAATAAAATAATTTTATTTTAAAATATATTTCCACAATCACATTCCAAATTGGATTGCAGCTCGTTTGTCCAGTACGTTATCATTCCATGTTTAAATACTGGTGGATGAAGATCGTCATTCTGCAGTATTTGAGACAATACGTTGTACACATTTGTCTTATTGCTTGTGTAATGTGTATGTTGCTTTACGAAATCAGGTGAATGATGAGTTTTTCAATCAGTTGAGGATTGAAGAATATTATGGGGAAAAAATCGTAACAATTCTGTAATGGAAGTTAGTAACAAAATGTGGAAGTTAAATCTAAATCTCTTGTTTCCACATCGCAACGAGACGAGACCTTCGATATACTATCAGGCCTCACAGTATGAGAGGTTGATACGAAGCGGTGGCTAGATAAGTTACTTTTGAGCCTGAGATAGTGAAGTAGCCATACTGCACTATTTCGTCACTACCCCCGGGCGTGAATCACATCAGACAGCAGCCTGATAGTGAAAATGTTTCATCTCTAACACTGTGAGTAGAAACCCGTGAAAATGGTTTTATTTAATAAAACCTAAATAACGCCGCTAAATGATAATAAAACCATATTACATTTCTAAATGGTTATGACACCAAATTAACCGTTGATGCTTTTTCCTCTCACAAAATCAACATTATCTCCACTATTCACAAACTTTTAATATTAACGTTATGACAATTTGAGTGTTTTTTTATTTGCTGAAGTGAAGCTGAAACAAAAACAAAACAAAATCAAAACACATTAAAAAATATTTAATTATGAAAAACTGCAGAAACGATCCTTGGGTGACATCTGTGCCATAAGAACAATGACGATTTGAGTTCATATTGAAATTCCATCCTGTTTTGCCATGCGAAAAATGCGAAAATAAAATAAGAACATATAACACCACTTTTTACATTTTTAAAAACGAATTTTAGGTAAGAATAAAACCATTTACACGAGTCATACAGTGCATGCCTATTTTATGTTGACACACATTCATACACGAACACAATTGTTCATGCACACGCATACATGCAAATTTATATTTCATATACATAATTTATTACGGAAATACTTTTTATGTATATTTTACTGTCACTGTTAATGTGTTTGGAAAATTAATCTTTCTTGACGTGAGTCCTTTGTCTGTGGTCACAAAATAAAATAAAATGTGTAAAATGCCTCTACGGATATCCGTGTACGCATTATTAATACATAGGCCTGCTCGAATTTACACCGTACGCAGGTATAACTGTTTGGGACACAAAAAGCGTACACATTTACAAATTACTTCCTTCTTGGGTACCGCGGGGAAAATGTAATTTCAATGAAATCACTTCCGGAGAAACAGGAAGCGGCTTTCAACGAACACTCGTTAGTGCTAATATCTATAGTTGAAGGTCTCATATTCAAATCAGATTTCGCAATAAACAAAATATATTTGTGCCTATGACAGTTTGTTGTATCAAAGGCGAGTTGTAGTTTGACCATCGTTGAATTACAAGCGACGAGCTGTAACAGTCTGACACAATGATGAAGGTATTAGCTTGTTTGATTCTGTGTTTCGCCAACTTTTGAGACTCTTTCAGCATTGGTAAGGAGTTATTTGCTATGTATCACAATGTAAAATCATCTTTAATTAAATGTGTCATAAATACATTGCTTACTTATAAGAAAAACGTGTCAGCTAAAAAAAGTACAAATAATTACTTGTATGATGAGCCTTACCTCGTATTTTAATTTATAAATAATAATACAATGGCGAATTTTATACTATGTTCCTGTATTTTGTACACAATTTCGGTTTCCCTTATCAGATAATTATTTTATTTTAATCATATATTCGAAAACTAATTTAAAACTTCGTTTTAATTTCTAATCATATTTTGGCTTGTAAATCAATTAGTTAATGAAGCATATAAAAGTTTACACTGACAATCTAAAAAGTTTATAATACGCAAACCCACTTCTCAAAAACGACTTGAAATAAAACTTGTTTCGAAAAGCTAAAGTGATACTAGACAGTAAACCATATTATCTTAACACCATCAAATTACTCTGAATATATGGTTTAGAAATAGACTGTCAGTGATTTATAGATTGACTTTTAAACGAAAACTCCTTTAAATTGTACCCTTAGTAACAAAATTGTATTATTGTTCTAAAAACAGTGGCGTTTTGTTAGTTCCATTTCCAACCAACACCTTGAGTAAAACGAAAAGACAAGTGAAAATAAAACAATAATCGTTCTAAGCAATGAGCGAAAAAAGTGTAACTTTTACTCAATGTAATTATATCGAAACTGTTACTCAACTGACACAATATTACTACATTATTTTTGTGTGTTATTTTATCATTTTTTACTCATTAAAGTGTTAATATAATTATTTTGCAAATTGTGTTTGTCAGCCTTCTAGTCCTACCACGAACACGACTGCAGCACCAACCGATGAATGTTTCGAAACACGAAGAACACATCACTTATTGCTCATACACCAAGAATGTTTCGAAACACAAACACATTAGGTAAGCTCAAATACACCAAGAATGTTTCGAAACACAGAACACATCATTAGGTAAGCTCAAATACACCAAGAATGTTTCGAAACACAGAACACATCATTAGGTAAGCTCAAATACACCAAGAATGTTTCGAAACACAGAACACATCATTAGGTAAGCTCAAGTACACCAAGAATTTTTCGAAACACAGAACACATCATTAGGTAAGTTTCAAGTACACCAAGAATGTTTCGAAACACAGAACACATCATCAGGTGAGCTCAACTACACCAATAATGTTTCGAAACACAGAACACATCATTAGGTGAGCTCAACTACACCAATAATGTTTCGAAACACAGAACACATCATTAGGTAAGCTCAAATACACCAAGAATGTTTTGAAACGTCTGGAACTAGGCGTCGAAACTAGGCTAATCAAACTATAGGCTAGTATAGGCTAGCCAACTATAGGTAAAAAAAAATATCTTGATATGGTACGCTCTCAGTACATATACGTTCAGCTAGGTAATTTCATACATGCCATTTGCCGAAATAGTGCAGATTTTTTTTATCCCAAGAGGGACATTTTGATTAGATTATAAATCCTTGCAAACATAGTTTTGCCCTTTTTAAGTCGCCATCACTATATCACAAATGTTTTATGTTCGTATTAATTTTTCAGCTGATATGATGACCATTGGTAATGATACGATTCCATCGACTCAACAAGGCAAGGTAGGGTTCACGTTGGAGTCAAGTCTTATTAACAATAAATGTTATTATAATTTGATGTCAAAGAATGCCCCTTTTAGAACCGGGTACTCGATTAAAGGATAATATCATCCTGTTTCCACTGAGCATCACTTAGACACTCGTTATTTCAAGGGAGGTTTCTATTTTAAGAAATTACTCATTAGTTCAAAAACATAAATGTATACATTTATTTATATAATATAATGTTTTGGAATTAAAATTTAAAAAAAAATGTTTTAAATACAAAAACAGAATATAAAATATAAACACGAAGTAACGAACATTTAAATGATGGACCATGTGATCTCTGATCTGTGTATTATTTTCTCGTGCTCCAGTGTTTTCTCGGCTGCTTTGGAGAGAAGATGGGTTTCCTTGAGAACGGTACAATATCCGCAGATAAACTTGAATACCTGGCTCGCAACAAACTGACAGACGACAAGGACAAAGCCAAGCTTCAAACAGCATTGAAACTCATTCGTAGCTGTCAGAAAGATTTCGGTGAGTACATCAACAGGCCTAACAACACTGAATTAAATATTGTGGGAATTCGGTTAAGGTAATATTGTCCTCAAAACTAATTTGTAATGCTTAATTAATCGAAATGAATTCATGAAATCATAAAAAATATCATAGATTATCTATCAAAACATAAAAATATGTTACTTGATCCGTGCCTTCTTCAAAGAGAGGTATATTTGATTAGCTAACTTGGTCACGTGGTCGGATCACCATGAAAAAATACTAGGCGAACACATGAGGCTGATTTCAATATGCCTGCTTATCTGTGGTGTGGTGTGGTGATATCTGGAACTCGTGTTCCTTGGAGACATTCTCTAGCCGGCTGCTCTCTCTATAGTTATCTACACACGGAGAGAGAATACAACAGTGGCGTATCCAGGAATTCATAAAGGGGGGTTCAACCAATTTCTTCATAGATGTACCGAAGGCCAAGTGGGGGTCCGGGGGACATTTTTCCTTCAAGGTCATTTTGGTGAAAATCTGTACGTTTTAAAGCATCACACTGAAAACTTTTTATTTACTAAAATCCTGTTTTTAATCCAAAACTTTTCTCTTTCAAGCTCATTTTGGTGAAAATCTGTGCGTTTTAAAGCATCACAATAATCAAATTTGTATCTACTAAAATCCTCTTTTGGTCAGATGGTAATTTGACTAGTTTTGCGATAAAACAGTAATTCTATATTCTCCATTGCGACGTTTAAGTGCACTTTCACACTTTTCTTTGGCAAAAGGGGGGTTTTGTCCCCCTTCTCCTCCTCTTGGATACGCCACTGGAGTACACTATGAGTGCACTATGAGTGGACCGAGTGCACCTTGTGTGTTGTATACGCAATGAGTATGTATAATGCCTGCCTCTGTGTTCTGTAGGTAACACAACCTATGACAAGTGCCAGGCTGGGGTCGTCCTGTTCACCTGCCTCATAAGATTCGGCAAAGAGGTAACTAAAGCTGCATTCACTACCTGGACGTCGGCGAGCGCTCGCTGCCGGAAACGGCTGTTTTAGTAGGGGAGCATAGGTAATTCCGTGGCCGAAACGGTGAAAGAGCTATGTATGTGGTATCAATCGATTCGTATTGATCCATAGATAAACAATTTCGATGGTGAGAGTCTTGATTTTTTGGCTGAGACCGGCCATATCTAAAACAAGATGGCCGCCGCTTTCGAATTTTAAACTAGCGTATCTTCGTAAATATTTGACCGATTTCAATTTCAAAGGTACCATTCGAAAGGTAAATGATAGAAATTTAAATAAATGTTTACAAATTTGCACGAAAATCCAATATGTTTGAGGTTATGTTACAAAAACTTTAACTGTTTACTTTACACTTTCTCGTTATGGAACGATATTTACTAGGTAAAAAGGTTTTACATTTTCTCAAGTTGCATTTTTGGTGGATTATTTATTTGTGTTTTTAATGAATCCATGCATTTAATTTTCTGACAATTATAGCCTGAGTTTATTTAATTAAAGCGATGGCATGTGTAGATAAATATATGCTACTACTGTGTGATCTTTATGTTTCATTACATTTTGTCGAGACACAATTGGTGAAACAATTAGATATTTGGTATCAATCGATTCGTTATGAACCCGCACTAAACAATTTTGATTAAGTTGATTTCGATTTTTTTACTGAGACCTTCCCTGGGCAAAAACAAGATGGCCGCCGTCATTGAACATTTAACTAAAATATCTTTGAAAGTATTTCGCCGATTTCAATTGTAAAGGTACCGTTGAAAAGGTAATAAAAAGAGCTACAAACGATATACCAACAATTTCGCAGAAAAACGATTTTTTTTGAGGTTATGTTTGGTTTGATTTTTAGTAATTTTAACGATTTTTTCAGAGCACAATAGGTGAAACAACTATGTATGGGGTATCAATCGATTCGTTATGAACCGTGATTTAACAATTTTGATGGGAAAAATTTCGATTTTTTACTGAGCCCTTCCCATGGCAAAAAACAAAATGGCCGCCGCCAATGAACCTTTTGACTCGCATATCATTTAAAGTATATACCCGATTTTTAATTCACGTATACCGTTGAAAAGGTAATTAAATTACGAATAAACTATATATTTACCATTTTGTTGAAACTTTAATATTTACTGAGGTTATGTTACAAAAACTTAAATTATTTACCACACTCGTCATCGTTATGGATCTTATGGCGCATATATCTACATGACCAAAACGGTTTTTGAATATGTTTGGCTTGTTTATCCGTAGCATATTTCTTTATGTATTCAATGAGTCCTTACATTTTATGTTCCGACAAATACATCCCGAGATAATGTATTTGAAGCGACGGCATGTGTAAATGAATAATATATGCATCGAGTATTTTGATCTTGATGTTTGAAACACATTTCGTCGAGGCACAATAATTGATTAAAGAATTATGTATCTGGTATCAATCGATTCGTTATGAAACGTTCTTTAACAATTTTGATGAGGTACCCGTCGCAAAAAACAAGATGGCCGCCGAAAAAAACTTTGTAAGTTATATATTTTTCTAAGGTAATTGACAGACCAATTTCAAAGGTACCGTTGGAAAGGTAACTAAAGTAGTAAAAAATTATAAACTTGCAATTTTCACGAAACCTAAATATTTACTGAGGTTATCTTGTTGTAGGAAACTATGACGCTGTTATGTTGGTACCATAGACATAAATTAAAAAAAGTTCCTCCACCGGAAATTGAACCCGGGACCAGCTGGAAACAGTATGACATTGACAGCCTAGATCCCGAGTGTTTCTAATTCTAATTATTCACATCATCATCCATCCCAGCCCAGATCCGATCAGTAGCGTACACATAATACACAGAATAGTACACAGAATAGCTGATGCAAATCATGCTGAAGAAGAATTTCGTCTACTAGGAGATGTGCTCAAGCAGAATGGTTTTCCAAATAGAATCATTCAAAAGGCCCTCAGACGACAAACTAACTAACACAGCTAGCCTGTGTTCCTGTTGACGTTGAAACATGTTCCTTCATGTTTGACCCTCTTAGCACCTGTCACAATTCCCACATGGAATTTCATACACGCCACCACCTTCTAGGCAGATGTGGTCCTTAGTTCTTAACAACTCTCCTATCTTTCCGTCGGTGTTTTTATGTTTTGTTTAGCAAGAACTTTCCCTATTCGGTCCGTTTATCTTATAACATAAGGCAAATATGCAGTTGCAAGTAGTTCTTCTTTTACTGTACCTACATCTTTTTCCGAGTTAGTTTGTCGTCTGAGGGCCTTTTGAATGATTCTATTTGGAAAACCATTCTGCTTGAGCACATCTCCTAGTAGACGAAATTCTTCTTCGGCATGATTTGCATCAGCTATTCTGTGTACTATTCTGTGTATTATGTGTACGCAACTGATCGGATCTGGGCTGGGATGGATGATGATGTGAATAATTAGAATTAAAAACACCCAGGATCTAGGCTGTCAATGTCATACTGTTTCCAGCTGGTCCCGGGTTCAATTTCCAGTGGAGGAACTTTTTTAGATTTAAGTCTATGGTACCAACATAACAGCGTCATAGTTTCCTACAACAAGATAACCTCAGTAAATATTTAGGTTTCGTGAAAATTGCAAGTTTATAATTTTTTACTACTTAAGTTACCTTTCCAACGGTACCTTTGAAGATAAAACTTACAAAGTTTTTTTTCTTAGAAAAATATATAACTTACAAAGTTTTTTTTCGGCGGCCATCTTGTTTTTTGCGACGGGTACCTCATCAAAATTGTTAAAGAACGTTTCATAACGAATCGATTGATACCAGATACATAATTCTTTAATCAATTATTGTGCCTCGACAAAATGTGTTTCAAACATCAAGATCAAATACTCGATGCATATATTATTCATTTACACATGCAGTCGCTTCAAATACATTATCTCGGGATGTATTTGTCGGAACATAAAATGTAAGGACTCATTGAATACATAAAGAAATATGCTACGGATAAACAAGCCAAACATATTCAAAAACCGTTTTGGTCATGTAGATATATGCGCCATAAGATCCATAACGATGACGAGTGTGGTAAATAATTTAAGTTTTTGTAACATAACCTCAGTAAATATTAAAGTTTCAACAAAATGGTAAATATATAGTTTATTCGTAATTTAATTACCTTTTCAACGGTATACGTGAATTAAAAATCGGGTATATACTTTAAATGATATGCGAGTCAAAAGGTTCATTGGCGGCGGCCATTTTGTTTTTTGCCATGGGAAGGGCTCAGTAAAAAATCGAAATTTTTTCCCATCAAAATTGTTAAATCACGGTTC
Organism: Sweltsa coloradensis; assembly: GCA_024449915.1. Taxonomy (NCBI): domain Eukaryota; kingdom Metazoa; phylum Arthropoda; class Insecta; order Plecoptera; family Chloroperlidae; genus Sweltsa; species Sweltsa coloradensis. The sequence continues at coordinate 74,585 of JAMZAV010001344.1, forward strand.
ATAACGAATCGATTGATACCCCATACATAGTTCTTTCACCTATTGTGCTCTGAAAAAATCGTTAAAATTACTAAAAATTCAAACCAAACATAACCTCAAAAAAATAAACTTTCTGGGAAATTGTTGGTATATCGTTTTGTAGCTCTTTTATTACCTTTTCAACGGTACCTTTACAATTGAAATCGGCGAAATACTTCAAAGATTTTTAGTTAAATGTTCAATGACGGCGGCCATCTTGTTTTTGCCCAGGGAAGGTCTCAGTAAAAAAATCGAAATCAACTTAATCAAAATTGTTTAAGTGCGGTTCATAACGAATCGATTGATACCAAATATCTAATTGTTTCACCAATTGTGTCTCGACAAAATGTAATGAAACATAAAGATCACACAGTAGTAGCATATATTTATCTACACATGCCATCGCTTTAATTAAATAAACTCAGGCTATAATTGTCAGAAAATTAAATGCATGGATTCATTAAAAACACAAATAAATAATCCACCAAAAATGCAACTTGAGAAAATGTAAAACCTTTTTACCTAGTAAATATCGTTCCATAACGAGAAAGTGTAAAGTAAACAGTTAAGTTTTTGTAACATAACCTCAAACATATTGGATTTTCGTGCAAATTTGTAAAACATTTATTTAAATTTCTATCATTTACCTTTCGAATGGTACCTTTGAAATTGAAAATCGGTCAAATATTTACGAAGATACGCTAGTTAAAATTCGAAAGCGGCGGCCATCTTGTTTTAGATATGGCCGGTCTCAGCCAAAAAAATCAAGACTCTCACCATCGAAATTGTTTATCTATGGATCAATACGAATCGATTGATACCACATACATAGCTCTTTCACCTAAGCTGCCACGGAAGCATGTTTTCATTCCCTATGCTCCCCCACTATTTCGACCAATCACGATGGAGCGGCGCTTCGTAGCGCCGAGGAGCGCTGAAGTTGGTTCAGTTCAACTTTTGGGCCGGCGCTCGACCGGAAGTTAACGATATTAAGCGTGTTTGAATTATTTATTAATATATTTGCGTCTCAAAAATCGAAAACATAATTTACCATACAGTTTAAAGCTGAAAATATTGTATTAATCTCTGCAACTCTCATTCATATTATGACTATTTCTGGAGAGGGGGTAAATAGTTCATCGAGCGCCCGCCTCGGCACCGAGCACTCGGCGCTCGCCGACGTGTAGGTAGTGAAGGCAGCTTTACTATACACAACACAACCGACGAACTAGTGGCTTATTTATATTATAAATTAAGATTTTAGTTTTCATTTTTGTTCTCAATTGAAAATCAGTTTCAGAGCTGAATACGAAAGGCGTTAAATAAATATCTCACCCAATAGAGTCGTTTGGTAGTGTGGACTATCAACGTATAGAAGGTTTAAATAAAAAAAATATATATATTTAGAGTCTGCCCACTCAGTTATATAACTGATTTTCAGTGGGGGACTTTAAATCAAAGCGACCAAGCCAACCCTGCAGGCCCCGACGCAATCGACGAGTGAGCGATAACCAACCAAAGATCGATATTTTTAATAGGAAATGGACAGTGCGAACACCCGCGAATCAACGCCAGAATCAACAAGGCCGATTCAGAACAACTCTGAAATTTATTATGTGCTTCGTTGCTAGGACGGCTCCAAAGTCACCGTTTACAAACTCCTAAGACAAGAACTGATGGACTGAAGTCCAAATCAGAAGTTAAAAAACTTCTGACTTTAGCGGGAATCGAACCCTGGACCTTCTGCATTGGAAGCTGATACGCTAACCACAAGACCAACGAGCCACACAACAAGACCAACGTGCCACACGGTTTAATACAGCTGTTCAGTTTGCGGTATTAGGGACCATACATAAGTTGTGCCTTTTGTTCCGTCCTATAGCAATAAGCCACAAACAACATTGATTTAGTATACTTAACTATGAATATGTATCTCCAAAATGAGAGAAATAAAATACTTGTGTATTTGTATACGGCCATTTTTGATATGGTCTATTATAAAACGGTTGTTTAGTCTTTCAAATAGATTTGAATATAAACACTATATTTAAAAACAATATGGGCCATACAATTTGTATTAACTAAAAAAATAATTGCCTACCCGTGATATGAAAGTTATTCTAAGTAAAAAGACTCGTAAACACACGTGTGTAGGAGTAGAACACATTAGGAATGGTTGAGCATTCGGAAAATGTACAATGTAAGTACAAAAAAGCTGAATATTTAGGAAATAGCTTTTACTAAAAAAAAAGAAAAGAAACAAGGCAGAAGAGCTTACAGTATACAAATTGCACAGTAAATGAAACAAATACCTTAACACATAATATGTCACATTTGTGTGCAATGACAAAAACGGTTGTACGAGCAAAAACTCAAAATATATAGCATGGATAAATGGTTCTAATTAAAATTTTAATTAATCCTTTAATTGATTGGTAGTTAATTTGTTTTCGAGTCGACCGTTTTGAAGCTGTAATTGGTATGGGGAACCCACGAGATTTAATTTTGATATCACCTTTAACACCTATATACTTCGAATCTATGTCATTAGTGGTATTAATTAAATGTGAATTCCAACTGAAATTCTACCGACTAATTTGATTTCAATGAAAATTTACTGACCAGTTCGTTTGACCAAATAGAGCTATATAACTTGGAAAATTAATAGGTTATCTGATGTTAATTTATCATTATATATGCAGTATCTCTGTATTATCAAAACATTGTATGGTGATAATATATCACTATCAGTGGCCGATAAATGAGCATATTATTATGATTGAATGTTTGTGACAGCTGAATTTTGTGGAGTAAGCAATGATATTAGTTTCTAAACCGGCCGTGCATTCTAAAAACTATGTTACTATTAATTATTAACTGTGTACATCTTCACAATATTGACTACGGCAAATAAGATTATGCATTTTAGATGATTTAGATAATGATTTTGTGTGTCTCACTATAATTTCAAAAATTAATATCACAACAATTCTGGTCAGTTAGTTTGAAACCTGCTCAATATTGCTTTCTTTTGTTCGTAAGGAGAATTAATGTCGATGTCCTGCGTGTGACAAGGCCTCTATCAATATTGTGAGGGACAAAAGACTGACAGAGTGGGGAGCCACGCCCTCCTGCAGTGGAAGAGATGGGCCTAGATTCTAGTTTTTCCTCGTGCACAACAAACAAAAACTGTACACTAACGACTGTGCTTACTGTTGCAGATCCGGGGATTGTGAGACTGAGAGGAATATTACGACATCAAGTTACACTTAGCGATTAATACACGTCACGTTTGCACGACCTTACCTAATTACAACACTTTATCATAGTTAGGCATAAGTCAACTGTGAGATTAGAATATGTGAATTTAGTAAAATAAAATTTAATTATGCAAAATGATGTAAAATGCTAATAAAACTACCAACTAATAAAATCGAGGAAATCGACGAAATCTGCTATCAAAATAAGATACATGTTTAATGTTGTACCATTCCCCAAGTTTAATTTGCGTAATTTCGTAATAAATTAACGAAATAACTGTCATCGACCTAATAAGCAGTGTAAGAATAATAACATGTAAGGTCTTCATAATTATTTGTATTGTTTTGGAATCACCATAAGCATTGCTATATTTTGAATTAGGCCTGCTAAGTACTTTATGATGTCCAAAATCTTCAGCATGGGATAAAAGCGTACCAATTTGGTAAATTACAACACAACATCTAATATATTTAAGTTAAAATAATGGCACACTTGAATAAAAGCGATGGATTAATATTAAATATGAACATGAAACAGAGTCATAATAATAAAGAAGGTAGCATTAAATTATGAGTTTATTACATACTTTTTTAAATTAGAATAAAACATGAATTGTCGATTTCCTGAGATTAGAGACTTGCTATACCTTCCCAAATATGTAACGCATTGCACACACCTTGTACACAATTGTCAATTTCATTTGAACACCGATGACCCTTCATCATAAATACTCATTTTAACAGATTGGACAATCTTGCACTTAACAGATTGGACAATCTTGCACTTAGTACTAATTGTATTTTTTGAAAACCTATTACACCTACTGGAGTGTTTTCCGATTAATGAAATTGATAAATAAACCTTTGCTCAAACCTGCGCTAGGTAATGACATTCTAAATCATGTTTAGATGGTCTGTCTAAAGGCAGCAGAATCGTTGCAGTACTATTCCAATCTATCAGATCTACAATGCACCAACAATCCAGATGTTATGAAGTTAACCGTCCCGGTAGCTAAAGGGTAAAGCACTCGATGGGCAATCGGGATTCGTTACCCCGTTGGGATGGATTTTTTAATTTTTGTATTGATTAACATAAATCTATTTCACCTACGGGAGTGTTTCCCGATAAATGAAATTGATAAATAGTAATTGTGTCTTAATGTTAATCCATGACCTTGAAGGACATAGTTGATCAACTGAAAACAGGTAGAATAGCACTGCGAGTGATCCCCCAAAACTTGTCCAGTGTTTGCACCCTCCCCTCCGACTCACCGTGGCTCGACTCTCTCCTCAAGGAGGCTGCCTGATAATCCAGGATGCGACGTACCACCCTCTATGACTCATAACGCTTAACAGCACCGTCTTACGTACGGCCGAGGTTTACGACTTCCAATTAAGACTTGTAGGTCCCTGAGGGCCTAACTAGCGTAGTAGTATCACCCCATGGGATCGTTAAGGAATTACTACCATCGTATAAAAACTAAAACACCGTGAAAATGTGAGTAGGTGATATTACGCAATTCTCTCTTTGTGAACTTGACGTCGACTGGTGACCGTAGGTATTGTGTGTGTGTATTTATGTGTTACTAGGAAGCTTCGCAAACGCTTTTTCAGGCGCGTTGTTGGATGAGCGTAATTGGTGCATTAAACTGCCATGTGATATGCGGATTTTCTGTTGTTCTGTGAAAAAAATCATTACTAAGTCGAAGATTTTTTTTTATTAAATAAAATGAAAAATTACCTAAATTTTAAATTTGTTTAATAAATCGAAATTTAAAATAAGAAAATAATCGTAAAATTGTGATTTTTGTAAGAAATAATTATTTCGATTGCGCTCAAATTTGACACAAATATATTAATTCATAAAATTAAGGTTTTGCGAAAAAATCATTACAATAGGATAAAGCATGTAGGTGATGTAGGTGTATAAGTCAAACAATTGTTTAAAAAAAGAAAAAAAAACGTAAAATTTCGATTTTCATGAGAAATAATTTTTCGATTGCGCTCAAATTTCACACGAATATCTAAATTTATAAAATTTAGGTTCTGTGAAAAAATCATAAAAATCGAATAAAGCATGTATAGGTGTTATAAGTCGAAGAATTTTTAAAAAAATCGAAAAAAATCGTACAATTGCGATTTTCATGAGAAATATTTTTCCGATTGCGCTCAAAAACGTGGCGTCCAGAAAATTTCATCGCAATTGGAGTATCGGTTTAGCTGGAATCGTGCTAACAAATACACATAAATACACACAGAAAAAAAACATTCCGGATTTTTTTCTCCAGTGTAGTGAAATGGAATCTTCGCTTCGCTCGCTACGCTCATCCAATTATTAAAAGTTTTGTATGCACTAGCACAAATTTACAGACTATAACTAGTATATAATATAAATGTACTTTTCTTAATCGATTTGCTTAGTCGAGAAACACTCCCGTAGGTGTAATTGTTATTATTTACTACAATTTCTGAATTGTAGTAAATAATAACTATTAATGTACTGTTAAAGTAAGTTACTGTTACAAATGCGTCTAGCACGTGCACGGGTACAGGAGCACAAAAAATAGGGAACGAAGCTTTAAAATGTTGTTGAATGATAAAAGAAGTCATGATGTATATTCCCCATTACCAGACTTCCAAGGTATCGTTTTATGAACGCTCCAGTAACGACATTTTAAAATGTGAAATACAAATTGAATCTCACATCAGAATAAATTCTTATCTTAAGTTCAGTTCAATTTCGTCCGTGCACATTCACCTCTCTATTGAGCGTCTGTATTTCTCGTCACGTCGCCCCCGATAACAAGTGTGATCAATTCCCCCGTATTTCATGAGAAACTTCCGAAGTGGCCTCATGAAGATGGATGGATGTGTCTCGAGACGTACCCACATCTTCATATCCACACGCCCGCCCATTTTATTCTCCCGCTTTATTTGCTGCCATCCGTCCCGCGCGACACGACGATACGACGCGTCTACCTAATATGCTACACAAAACCACCCTCCTATGGAGATAAGGTGCGCTAAAGCACTTGACATTTGATCGCCGGCAAGAGGGTTGATTCTCAATACAACTCAAAGAGTCAATGATTACCTTGACAATATATTCTACCCTTCTCAATGTATTGAGTTTCAACTTTGTGAGAAAGCTTTCGAAGAAAACAAAACAAGCACGATTTAAAAAAAAAACTTTAGCCATAAAGTGTATTATTTCTTCCCCATTCCATTCCCACTTGAATTATTTGATATATACTCTGAATAAGTAAGTTTATAGAACGAATGTGATCAAATTGTTAGATAAGTCTCATACGATCATTTTACAATCTCCAGTTACAACCGTGCATTTGCTTGCCAACTGCACAAAATAACTTATATTAAAATTTACATGTAAGAAAACAACAATGTTGATATACACTCTGCTATTATAATATAGCAAAGCAAAGCAAAGTGTACTCTTAATAAAATTTGAATTCGATCGGATCTAGACCAAATGCATAATATATTTTGTTTAATACAACGATATTTTTTGTAAAATAGTATAACATAATTACACTGAAATAACTGGTGCCAGCTTTAAACTATAGGTTTAGACAATGAATTCGGACCGATGAATTAGGTAGAGTATGTGGCTGTGTTTCAATGCATTACCAGCTTTCTTTCAAAAAGGGTAGCTATATAACACTAGTATGTAGATTTAATTTGTGTGTTAATTTCAGAAGTTACTCTCCTATTTCGTGATGTTCAGTGAAAGAGATTTATAGTTTGTATTTGTCCAATAGACATCGCGAACAACATAAACTGTTGCAATCAATACAATTGAAATAATATAATTACGTGTTGCACAAGAAAACCGTGCATTAAACGAAGAATTCTTACTTGATTGATCGATTGGATTGATATTGAGAATATTTTACTTTTAGCATAAATGAGCAATAGCCATAAAGTACTGAAAATGTGTTTCCCATCAATTTCAAAACATAAAAAATCGTATGTAATCGATACTATCTTAATTTGGGTGCAAAGCGACATGTCCATCAAGGTATTTGGTGAGGAATATGTACATGGAAAATGTTGTAAACTTGATGGACATGTTGCGTTTTGCGTCATGGTCCTGCCTGTTTTACTTAGGAGGACATATTCAAATCCCCAAGAAATCATGTCCAATCTCCTTGAATGCACTTTCGAACATTAATCCTGTTAAAGGGAAAAACTAATAAATAGTAACTGTTATCGGCATAATGGAGGCAACGCATATTAAAGCAATCAAGTCATTACCATAAAACGAATTTCGATTAAAACTTTCTGAAATAAATTATGTACTAAGACAGTGTAACAGTTCCGCATCATATAAACAAAGAACCTCGCCAAAAGTTGATGCGCTGAAGAACGATGACTGAGAACTATTATTATAGGGCCCCAATCTCGAGGTTTGAATGAGTTTATGATGCTTTGTGAATTCCTACAGAAAGGGAAAGTCTCATAAAGTAATTTAGTGGTTATGGCGCCCATAAAGGGTGTAATAAACGTTAAGGGTTGTTTTAATTGCGGTATTTGCGTGTAAACAAGTTGGGCGCACCTACCATTGGAAAACATCAAGGCAGTGATAACAGGCATAAGAACAATCACGCTTTACAGCGGCTTCGAAGTGGGGTTTAGAGCCCCTCTCCCCTCCCCATCCACCCCATCCTTGAACTGAAGAACTTCGCATGAGAATTACTAATTTTGAATATTTATCAACTTCGATTTAAACCATTGAAGGTTAGTATTTTGTAACATAAATGTTTAGCCTCCTTCAATAACTTGTGAACGCGGATACAGTACAATATTAATTGGATGAGCGAAGCGAAGACTTCAATTTCACCGACCCCCCCCGAAAAATTTAGCTCGGGTGTTTTTTTGTTTTGTTTTGTTTGTTTATTTGTTTTTCTGTCTATTTGATCGCTCTCTACCGGGTAAACGGCATATACGATCTTGATGAAAATTTGAGGGGACCTTCGAATTCTCTGAACTTAGACTTCAAATCAAATCAAAGAAATATTTCTCTTGAATATCGTACTTTTACGATTTTTTTCGATTTTTAGTGCGATATTTTCGTGACATTTTTGCCGATTCTGGCCAAACGGGTGGGGCTACAACGTTCATATTTTCACACGCACATTAAGGTAATGGTGATGTATTGACGTTCGAAAGAAAAAGTTGAAAAAGTTAGCCAGAATATATAGAAATAAAGGTTTTAATTTGAGTTTTTTAGGTGTTTAAATTTAAACCTTTATTTCTATAGATTCTGGCTAACTTTTTCAACTTTTTCTTTCAAAAGTCAATACATCACCCTTACCTTAATGTTTATGTGAAATACGAACGTTGTAGCCCCACCCGTTTTGTCAGAATCTGCCCAAATAGCACGAAAATATAGATAGATTTTAGACCTTTTTCACAGCCTTGTATGAAAACTTCACATGAGATTTTATACCTTACTCACAGCCTTGTTACAAACAATCAAAGATCCAACAGACCTAATGATTGCTTTGTATAGGCCGTGTAAATATATTATTATTATTTAAAATAATTAATATTAACATTTTATTAAATCTCATCCATCAACGCGACTAAAAAAAGCGTTTGCGAAGCTTCCTAGTTTATATGCCTGATACCTACTACTAGGACAACGCTAAAATCCCGTCGTGTTCATGGATGAGCTTTTTTGTAAGTTTTTAGTTTGCGTGGAATCTATTTACTTATCAAGTGCCTTTTGAACGCATTGTTGGTGATAGTTGTCAAGTTTCTATTGTTACTTGTAAATTGTTGTTATAAACCTAAAAAGCTCATATTAAACCTTTATTCTATGGATCCTGGCTAACTTTTTGAACTTTTTCTTTCAAAAAGCAATACATCACCATTACCTTAATGTCCATGTGAAATATGAACGTTGTAGCCTCACTTGTTTGGTCAGAATCGGCCCAAATGTCACGAAAATATCGCACTAAAAATCAAAAAAAAAATCATAAAAGTACGATATTCATGAGAAATATTTCTTCGATTGTACCCAAAAACGTGGCAAGTCTAAGTTCAGAGATTTTGAAGGTCCCCTCCAATTTTCATCAAGATCGCATATGCCGTTTGCCCGGTAGAGAGCGAACAAACAGGAAAAAAAAAAAAAACACCCGAGCTAAATTTTTTGGGGGGTTGGTGAAATTGAAAGCCTCCCTTCGCTCATCCAATAACCAGGGCAATCCTGGGGCCCGATAGCTGATTCCGATATCCTGATAGCTCAGAAGGACCTGGACTGCCTGGACTCGTACCCCGTCAGATAAAAACAACGTTAAATTCGTCTCTCCCCCTGTCGGGATGCACTTTTTAAATTTCTGAATTGTATTAAATATTATAACTCTTACTTTAGTTGTAACGCTCGTGGTTATCTTGGGGTAAAAATAATAGGGCGGGATGGGGTAAGGGTGGCACTTTCCCGATAGTTCTATTAAAAATGTAAAGTTTTAAAGCTAATATCGAAATATCTTAACTTTCTGAACATTATTCATGGTTGATAATATATGAGAGGAATGTAGTAAGTTCACCGCGACGAACAAAAGGACTAGTAACCATGCATGGCACGCGCGGAAGAGATTCTATACAATGTCATAGTTTCTACGTTTTAAGCAAATTCCTGTTTGCTAGACCTACTGACACCGCAGATGTTCACAATTTTGGGTATTTGTCAAGAACAGTAAAACTTTTCAAGAAATTATTTTTAAATTACCTATTTAAAAAATTAAATCGATTTTTAGGTTTTTGGATTTTTTAAAGTCTAAATTTAACCACATTCACAGATTGATCCTGGCTGATGAACATAAAATATTGAAAATCTATGACTGTAGAGCAGAGCTGTCCATGCATGCTAATTGACAACTATGTAAAGTTACAGATACGTCAGATTCTTACCGGCCGATGTGACAATTGCCAAATGTGTCCTATTCCCTCGAAAAACATCGAGTTGCTCAACTTGAGAACACGTTATTAGCCTTTAAATCTCCGTTAGATGAAAGCAAGTTTAAATAATGAAATACAAAAACTTTTTCCATTTTGTCCATTAGAGATAGTTAGTCCGTTCCAGTGTATCAGCCGATCAGTTCAGATTCAATATTATGCACACAAAATGAAAACCCCACCATGGACGTATAAGATTGGGAATGAGGCAAGGCTAGCAAGTGCTCTTCCCCCTGCCTACCAATTTCTTTTAAATTATTCTATCGTTAACATATATTTTGTTTTGTAAATTGGCATTGAAATGCGACTTTAGTACACAGCTGGGGAGAACCAATACTTGTTTTTGAAGGCAAAAAGGTGGAAAGGTAAGAATTCTTTTGGAATACAACTTCTGCGTATTCCCAAATTTAATTTATCAGGAAACACTCCCGTCCCGTAGGTGTTATATAGAAATCAATCCTGAAATTACAAAATTCATCTCAGCAGTGTATCGAATCCGGGTCTTCCGATTGCAGGTTGGATCGTGTATATCATCAGGGTCGACATATGTAAAGCAATCCCGGCGGTGTGGACACAAGCATAAAGGGGGTCAGAATTGATGGTAAAGAGTAACTTAGAGAATATGACAAAGTAAAAAATAGAAATTATCATTTTTTATTGAATAGAAATGTATGTATGGAAATAGTGAAAAAGTATGCATGACAGCCCCCATAATGGTTTTCAGTCACCTCAAGATGATGCTTTATGGGTCCACACACCGACGACCTTTATTCATCATTGAGTTAAATACTCTTTTTTTTTTTTTTTACTTTTTCATCAGGACTCACTCAACGGGCACGTATTAGAGAAATAGATTAGGCCTATAGAATACTCATGATTGTTTTCTAGTTCCTATAAAAAGTTATGGTCATCACGAGGAGTGAGCTAGATATTTTGTGGTCTTTTCGTCATTTTCAGAGCTATTTGTAAACCCATTGTTTAGAGCAAATTTAATTTTACCTTTCAAATTTATCAACGACAGCTTGTATGGGTCCTAGTTTTTACTCTATCAATCTCTTTAGCCATGTTCTTCAATAGTCAATCTTGTCTAATAGACTAGATAAATTTACCTCCGAACTTCCGAGAAGTCTAATCCTTTGAAATGTGACATATTGACCTATAAGTTTCTCATATAATACAATACCGTCAAAAATTGAAATCAAAAATGATAATATGCCTATTTTCTAGTATACATGTCGTTTTTGGGTGTATTTCTTACTGCTTAATTTGTAGCAAGGCAAGATACTGCACCCACACAGCATTTTATTTCCATGGAACGTTTATACAATATTTTCATCAAACATTTTGAATATCCATACAATATCCAGTACTATCTATACAACATTGTATACCCTTCCAAATGTCCCAAGTCGGAACTATGAAAGATGGTCTGTACAATATTGTTGTTGTATGTTGTTGTTGTTTATGGATATTGGTAGTACGATCTATAGATGTTTGATATAGATGTTCACAAATATTTATGGAAGATTAAATAATATTGTTCTTGGATATTGAATAGAGTGGTATATCCAGGGGTTGGTGGGGGAGGGGAGTTAAGCTTGGACCCACATAAAAAGGCGCGTCTTAGTGTGTCGGTCATGCTCAACGTGACGCAAAGGAAGTAGTATTATTGACCTATCCCATAGCGAGGAATGGTTAATAATACTATTGTCGTCACGTCACATGAAACGACGGACACATGTAAATGCGCCTAGAAGCTCTGATCATCCTCTCAATGGCTTTCGTTGGGTAGGGCTGGGTAGGTCCTTGCTGTAGGCCAATGCCCTGAAGATGTAAACGGACGCTCGTCTGCCTGCTTGAACGTTTGTCAGAAGAAGAATCTGATCTCCTCTGGGCCTCGTCAGTCGTGGCGAGCGTGGTTGCAATGTCTTGGGCAACATGTAAATTGTTGCCGTTAGCAAAGGTAAGACGAGGCACGTGTGTCTAGTTGTGAGTATTAAATCACTTCAAGGAAGTTTCCACTGGCCAAAACGCCTGTTGTGTGGGTGAAATGTGGGCACAGGAAGAAACACACGTGTAGGAATGTTGAAATCACTCACGAATACCAGGCCTAGCACGTGTCGTTCCGGTTTTACAACAGTTGGGTGAATCTATAAGTCGAAGTTAAATTAAGGTGTTCAAGTGAAAATCGCCAGAGTTCGCACACACGCTTAATTTGTATGTTTATGACTGTTTTATATATTTTTTACTCAGTGGTATTATTCATGTTTACGTTATAACTGTTAGATTGACGACATTACTATGAAATCCATCATTAGAATAATAGAAGATATAAAATAATAGCTATAAAAGTAGAATAATTTTGTCTTTTTGGCGGTATTAGAACCCTTCTGCTGCTTTTCGATCTCAAGCTAAGCCTAGATGAACACACGACCACACGTACACACACGTCTTGCTCTCTCGAAGACTGCTAGTCGAATGAGACCAGACAGGACGCGACAATACCAGCTGCAACTTTTGACCGTTGAGATTTGAAATAATGACAGACATAACGCGACAATACCAACTGTCACTTTCGACCTTGAAATAATGAAAGAAGAATAACCTATAAATATTGCATAGATATTTGATGAAGTCAAAGAAAATTAGAGTAACGAATAAAATTAACAAACATTGTACAGATATCCATTTAATATCCACAAGAAACATAAACTGAATCGCCTAAACATGTTGCACTAAAATATTGTATAAACCAAGAAATAAAGTTTAAAATGGACGTAACATTGTACGTACGTTGACAACTTAATTTAAATATTGTATAGATATTGCATGCTGTGTGGGCAATTGTAATATTTATCCTGTAAGCAATTATGTTCAACCTACAATAGGACTGCACACATTTGCGTTGCTCTTTTCATTGCTAGTATCCTTGATTATTATCTGACAATACACAACATATTTTTTAGCATCATGACTCGAGTTTGGACTATAATCTGGACATGCAAATTTCAACCAAAAACCAAGCTCACTTCTCGCTTTGACTTGGTTGGACTATACGTATTGTGGCAGTAGCACTTTAGACTGAAGAAAAAGGTCATCTGCAGTAATCTTTTTTTACAATGGTGATTTATTCTATACTTAATGGTAAATATTCTTTGCAAACGATAATGATAAGTTATGTGGCGCCAGTATTTCATCAGTTTAACATTTAGTACTCAATTGATTTTAATAAGTGTTTATATAAGAACTTGGGTAATGTACTTTTGTATTTTCAATTTGTTTCTATTTTTTTAAAGTTTATAAGATAAGGTACATTTACCTCAGTTTTACAAGTTCGATGTGTAATCGATTTTTTTAAAATATCTTATTGCCAATAGGGAAATTTTGTTAAGGATTATTCCACAAAAAACACTTCAGCTTTTATCGTTAATTGAAGCATATTTACATTTATAACATCAATCAGAAAGTTTTATACGTAATTTTGGCGGAGCGAACATGGGTCGTAACGTGAGGTCACGCTTACCAAAAAATATATAAATCTTAAAAAAACTAATTTCATACATTATTGCAATGTTTAAATCATATTTCAAATAAATGCTTTTTCCCTTGGCTAAATAAGTTATTGAATATGTTATTCAATTTCAAAACGTTATTAAACTACTATGATTATTAATTATTTTAATTAATTAATATTTAATACAATTCAGAAGTTAAAAAATCCATCCCGATCGGGGTTCGAACCAGAGTCTCCCACATTCCAGGTAGGCACCTTAGCCAACTAGATCACCGAGTCGGTAACTATTTAACTTCTGAATGTTGCATTATAGATCTGTGTGAATTGTAATTACATATTAACAATTCCACCTACGGGAGTGTTTCCCGACTAACCAAATCGAGAAATAGTAATCAAGTTATTAACACAAGACACAAATAGTTACAAACAAACGCTTGATGTGTGCGTGCGTGCTAGCCTAGTGGAGGAAAATAGGAGCCGGGCGACACAAACCATGCCAAAAGGAAGCTTATATTTATTTACGAGTGGAGTTATTGCACTTGTAACAAAAATTTACCTGCATGGGTACAATTATTTTAGGCGGGATGATAAAAATGATAAATCGGCTCAAACGAGTTTCCAAGAGAAGGTTATACTAGCTCCTTTAGCGGTGTAGATGCAGTAATTTTCCGAACCATACAGTTTGAACTTTGAAGTAAACAGGCAGACTTCTGCTGTTAATGCCCTTCTATCAAGACACTATCTGGTGTCGCGAAGTTACCTCGTCTCTGTCCGCTAAAAGGAAAATCGGCTGCCTTATATAATAGTTGCTTATCGTTAACTGGAGGGCCTAAATCATAACATTTGATTTTCAAACAGGTGCGTAACACTCCCCCTTTGGCGTCACCAATCTGGCTTGTAAAGTGTAGGCCTACATTTCAGGTCCTGGATGTGCCATTTGCCAAAACTTTTCATTTTTCTCTCTCAATATTACGGTGTTTGATGGAGAAAACTTGTCGATTGTTGATGAGTAAAACTGGTTGATCGATCACTGAAACACATATAGATGTACTTTAAGACAAACATTAGACAAGATATATAAGAAAGTCGACCTCAGCATTGAACCCAAAGCACATATCCCAATAACGCTTACAACCGCAGCAGCTTACACTGCCGCCAACTTGCAATCGCAGCATTGGCTTGGATGCCAGAGCGGTGACGAACATGATATATACTATTTCTTAGCCTAAGTCGTGTATAGAAGATAAACATTAGACAAGATAGTCGGCCTCAGCATTGAACCCAAAGCACATAAAACAATAACGCTTACAACCACAGCAGCTTACACTGCCGCCAACTTGCAATCGCGGATTAGCACTTGGATACCAGAGCGATGACGACCATGATATTATATACTATTATTTAGCCTAAGTCGTGTTAGTAAGTTCGTGACCTTACCAGGAAATTCCAGTTGTGTTCCAAATGTTGTTGATGATGTCATTAAGCGATCCATGTCATCCTTCCATAGGCACTATGATACCTCCAAATTGTAAAATATAAATAACCACACATAATATGTGATCTAAAATATTTATGTGGCACGTTTGCCGTGTGGTTCGTTTTTCTTCCTCCAATGTAGAAAGTACCAGGACCTAAATCAATAAATTCTTGGATTAATTTAATATAGGTTATAACATGGTCATGGCCTGTAAGTGGGTTTCCTTGACTTTGTTAAAACTTACAATTTTAAAAGTTTGGACTCTTCTAGGGTGTGAAATTACAAAAAAAATTGAACTTTTGTAAATATTTATAATTAATAGAACACAGCCTATCAGAGCCTAGCACACAATGAATCACACAACAAAATCACAATGTGCACATCTTGGCACAAATCTCCAAACATTACATGATAAAATGTCGCTCTTCCTGCTAAATTTATATTATTAATTCTCGTGCTTGAAAGGGCTTCAGAGAACTTCAAACTCTAGGCAGGAAAAAGAAGACATTGTATTCGAAGTAAGTGTTTTAAAACTACAACTAACAATATGTTAAAGGCCGTTAAAAGCAGATAGTTATGCACATAATTTGGTCGGAAAGAACAAGTCGTGACTTGAAGTCACGATAATAGTAAATAAGAAGACAAGTCGATTCAATACATTATTTCACTTGTTGCAATCATATCAAATTAAATGCTGTTTGCCCCAGATTTTTTGGTTGACTTTTTATGTCCAACTATAACTGTTTTGTGTCCTCCACATGTTATTGTTATGAAACTTCATGGGAACGTTCGAAATCACCGAACTTAAAAATGTTATGATTTTGGGGACAAACGACGAAATATTTCTCATAAAAATCGCACTTTTAAGGCATTATGGCCTCGCCGCCCCGCACCGTTTTCCGGCTGGCACAACGAAGCGCGAGTGTCAGTTCACAGTCTCTTCCAGAATCGCAGTCGGTCGCCTCGCATTGTTGAAAGGCAGACATGGTTCACCCTTGCTTTTGTCTATAATGACTACAGTTATTGTCACAAACACACATAATTAACAACAAACGCTTACCATGTGTGATGACAGCCTGATTCTTGTTGCTGTTTGATGAAGTTATATTGTGTCAATGTACGTGAGTGTATGTAATTGCAAGTCCTAGGCGCTTTTATTATTATGATTTAACAAGATACCGGTATTTATAGTTTTCTCAACAATAACGATGTCAACTTACAGTAATAATATAGCAGTTCCACTAAAGATTTATTGTTGTACCCACTGCCCTATGTATGTATGTATGTCTGTATTTATGTATGTATTTAAGTATGTATTTGTTTTTCGTATTTTTGTATTAGTGTATTTATGTTTTTATGTGCTTATGTATTTATGTATTTACGTATCTATGCATTTATGTATTTATGTATGTACTTATAGCATGTTAATGGTGGATTTTGAGTCAAAAACATTCAAAAGTTGGATCAGTTATTGATCTCTCCTAGAATAATTAAGTTTAATTGTCCGTGGTTTTCATAGGTCAAGCAACGAAGGACCATTTGAGGCGATTTAGAACGAAAATTCCGGGCAAGCTGCATTTTTGCACAGACCTTCCAGAAAGTGTCCATAATAAAGAAAAAAGTCCTCCAAAATCAGGCTGGAGCGTTGGCCATATTGAAAAATGTCTGAACAACAGCAGCTGTTGTCTTCGTACATCTTCAAAATGGCAAAATCGAACCTTGAACCTTCTGCATTGGAAGCAGATACGCTAACAACAAGACCAACGAGCCACACATTTGTAGTTTTTTTTTGCATTGCATTGCATTTTTAACATTATACATATATATGATAAAAACAAGGATCTTGGGTAAAACCGCGTCCATATATATATATGTAATATATATAATATATAATGTAATATATATATATAAATATAATTTCTATGTATATATATATATGTTTAAACTTGGCTTTAAGTAGAGCGACTATGACGCTGTTATGTTAGTACTTTAGACAGAAATTAAAAAAGTGACTACACACCGGGGTTTGAACCCGGGACCTTAGCTTACCGGGCTATGCTCTTACCAACTGAGCTATGCGGCCACCAATTTAAAACTGTCTAATTTTTGGTCTGTTTTGTACATTGTTAATAACGTGTGTAGAGCAGATTGCACTGCCTATTAGACTACACATGAAAATAACTTGGAGAAATACAAACCATCTCTGTAACCCTAGAGTTGGGAAATATGATGTTTAAACTTGGCTTTATAGTAGGCGACTATGACGCTGTTATGTTAGTACATTAGACAGAAATTAAAAAGTGACTACACCGGGGTTTGAACCCGGACTTAGCTTACCGGGCTATGCTCTTACCAACTGAGCTATGCGGCCACCAATTTAAAACTGTCTAATTTTTGGTCTGTTTTGTACATTGTTAATAACGTGTGTAGAGCAGATTGCACTGCCTATTAGACTACACATGAAAATAACTTGGAGAAATACAAAACCATCTCTGTAACCCTAGAGTTTGGAAATATGATGTTTAAACTTGGCTTTATAGTAGGCGACTATGACGCTGTTATGTTAGTACTTTAGACAGAAATTAAAAAAGTGACTACACCGGGGTTTGAACCCGGGACCTTAGCTTACCGGGCTATGCTCTTACCAACTGAGCTATGCGGCCACCAATTTAAACTGTCTAAGTTTTGGTCTGTTTTGTACATTGTTAATAACGTGTGTAGAGCAGATTGCACTGCCTATTAGACTACACACGAAATTAACTGGAGAAATACAAACCATCTCTGTAACCCTAGAGTTGGGAAATATGATGTTTAAACTTGACTTTATAGTAGGCGACTATGACGCTGTTATGTTAGTACTTTAGACAGAAATTAAAAAAGTGACTACACCGGGGTTTGAACCCGGGACCTTAGCTACCGGGCTATGCTCTTACCAACTGAGCTATGCGGCCACCAATTTAAAACTGTCTTATTTTTGGTCTGTTTTGTACATTGTTAATAACGTGTGTAGAGCAGATTGCACTGCCTATTAGACTTCACATGAAATTAACTTGGAGAAATACAAACCATCTCTGTAACCCTAGAGTTGGGAAATATGATGTTTAAACTTGGCTTTATAGTAGGCGACTATGACGCTGTTATGTTAGTAACTTAGACAGAAATTAAAAAAGTGACTACACCGGGGTTTGAACCGGGACCTTAGCTTACCGGGCTATGCTCTTACCAACTAAGAGTAACTAGTAGTAGTAATAGTAAGTAACTAGAAGTAAGTGGCCGCATAGCTCAGTTGGTAAGAGCATAGCCCGGTAAGCTAAGGTCCCGGGTTCAAACCTCGGTGTAGTCACTTTTTTAATTTCTGTCTAAAGTACTAACATATATATATATATATATATATATATATTTCTCGATTTGGTTAATCGGGAAACACTCCCGTGGGTGTAATTGTTTTTAGTTACTACAATTCATGTGGGAGATCCGTGGTTCGATTCCCGGTTGGGGCGGACTTTTTTAATTTCTGAATTGTAGTAAATAAAAAAAATATATATATATATATTATTTAACGAGTGTATTAATTAATAGTTTTTTTTTTAATTAATAGTGCGGCCTTAAAGCGGGCTTATGCTTAAAATCTTTTTATTCATACTACCCAACTCATGGGAGATGAGATGTGTTTGGATTTATTTATGTGATCTTTCAGATTTGACAGCTACATTGCAGTCTTCTGTTGGATTTATGTCATGGAGGTCAACATTCACAACAAATAGCAGTTTACTAAAAGTTTGTTCTGTGGTCCCGGTGGCTCAATTGGTAGAGCTATGGCACGTTAAGCCGGAGGTTCTGGGTTCGAACCCCAGTCGGGGCAAACTTTTTCGATAACTGCTATGAATCAATAACTATGTCCTTAAAGCGGGCTTATGCTTAAAATATTTATATTCATACTACCCAACTCATGGGAGATGAGATGTGTTTGGATTTATTCATGTGATCTTTCAGATTTGACAGCTACATTGCAGTCTTCTGTTGGATTTATGTCATGGAGGTCAACATTCACAACAAATAGCAGTTTACTAAAGGTTTGTTCTGTGGTCCCGGTGGCTCAATTGGTAGAGCTATGGCACGTTAAGCCGGAGGTTCTGGGTTCGAACCCCAGTCGGGGCAAACTTTTTCGACAACTGCTATGTATCAATAACTATGTCCTTAAAGCGGGCATATGCTTAAAAGCTTTTATATTCATACTACCCAACTCATGGGAGATGAGAGTGTTTTTGGATTAATTCATGTGATCTTTCAGATTTGACAGCTACATTGCAGTCTTCTGTTGGATTTATGTCATGGAGGTCCACATTCACAACAAATAGCAGTTTACTAAAGGTTTGTTCTGTGGTCCCGGTGTCTCAATTGGTAGAGCTATGGCACGTTAAGCCGGAGGTTCTGGGTTCGAACCCCAGTCGGGGCAAACTTTTTCGATAACTGCTATGAATCAATAAATATATATATTTTTTTTTTAATAACACCAGAACTTGCATCAAACATCATTATCCTTCGCAAGCGACTAAGAGTGACAACACATAAGGATCGTTTTCAACCGGGGCACACTTTGGCGATCCTTGTCATCCCTCTGAAAATACTTTTAAAAATGAATAAAAACATCTTTCTCAATTTCATTAATCGGGAAACACTCCCGTAGGTGTAATTGATTTTATGGAAATCAATCCAACGATCTAGATGTTATAAAGATAACCGTCTCGGTAGCCTAGGCGTAAAGCACCCGACCGGCGATTGGGAGACCGGAGTTCGGTACCCCGCTGAGATGAACTTTTTAATTTTTTTTATTGATTTCCATAAAAATATGACATATTAAAGTAAAGCATAATGGCAAGTTTACTACGGACAACTCTCAAATAGAACATTATCTTGCCGCAGTAGGCCTACAGCGAAGCCAGTTACTCATTTCCCGGTCTTCCCCGTGGATTCCAGCTGTACCCGAATCACTCGTAAGGCTGCACAATCGAGGATGTGATTGTGTGCCGCATCTTGTTCACCTTGCTTTATTACACTTGCTTAAACTTTGTTATTATGAAATGATAAAACACTCTATACATTGTACTATTAGATTACTAGGGACACGCCGAAGTCGTTGTTAGACGAGTGAGTGAGCCATGGTTGAGTACCCGGTAACATTTCTTTTCTTCCCCTTACCTTAGGCCTCCCTAGCCTATCATATAGGCTACATTGGAGCATTTTGGCCTAAACTATGGCCTAAACATTTACACAACTCCCGGACCAACAATCTAACATTAAGCAAGACCCGGCAGTCACACGGAATATTCAGTTGAAGACTGCCAACAACAGCAACCTCCGGCACAGTGATTTCCACCAATACCCTATTATCTATACGAATATAATTATCAAACTTAAATGCAAATGTTCCCGGGTACTCACCACATGACTCGCTCACTCGTCTAACTACGACTTTGGCGTTTCCCTAGTCTAGTTGGCTTAAGCGCCCTTGTAGCCGAAATGTGGGAGACGTGGGTTCAATCCCCTGGTCGGGAAAGATTTTGTAATTTCTAGATTGCATTTCAAAAATAATTATAAACATGTTTTGAAATGCATATAACGCAGTGTAGTCCATCATCTGTGGCAATAGGGTCTACCACAGTATAACCCATCTCTTACAGTAGCGAAACTTCAATGCACTGCCTGCAGAGTGATTTGCTGTCGTGGTCGGCTGCGCGTACCGCCGCTACACTAGCGCGACCTGGCCAAGGTCAGAGTCATTTTAGTGAACTAAAAGCATCCGCCATCTAAAGGTCAGTGCTTTACAACGTTTACAACATACAAATTGTGGGCGGCGGTGCGCCCAGTCAGGAAAGCTATAATATCTATACCGCTCTCCGTGTAGGTAACCTACGTAGCGACATGTATAGATAGAGCTTCTTGCCGCTACACTAGCGCGACCTGGCCAAAGTCAGAGTCATTTAGAGTGAACTAAAAATGTAAACAACAAACAATTGGCGAATGCCGAAGAATGTGAAGCTAATCATATTTTGCAAGGGCTAGGCCTAGTCTAGGCTATTTAAATTGCAGTCAAACAAACTGCAAGTAATGATGATAATTTTATATTATGTATCAACCATTATAACCTACATTACTAATCCCTGGTGCCTAGGCCTAGCCCCTAGGCCTAGCCTAGGGGCCCTAGGCTAGGCTCTAGGCCATAGGCTTTCTTTTAAAACGACATGTATGTCATCATATTATTATCAGTAAAAAAAATAATAACGTCAGACGAAACTTATATCCAGCTCATATCCTGCTGTAGCAGTATTATCACGTCATAATAGTGCAAAAAAATTACATCGTTTTCAATTCAGATCAAAAAGTCACTGCCGTGGCACTGTCATCGTTAGTTCACTTTAGTGCTCGAACCTTCGCTAGGGACGCGCGTGTCGGTTTATCAGCGTGTTTTGCTAGCAAGTCTCGCTACTGTAAGAGATGGGTTATACTGTGGGCCTACTATGGTTAACATAGCCAGTACGAAATACGTGAAAATATTGCAAGGTTTACTCAATCTATGTGCGGAATTTGGGGGTACCTTGACGTCCAACATTCGACTGACCTTGCATGGACACGGCATTTCACGGCCAGGCGAAAAACAAACAAAAAATATCTTTTCAAAATCTAAAACATTGTCGTTAAAATAATTTCTAAACATTGGAAGTCTATTTCTCAGTTTATTATTTCTTGTAGGTTTAAATCGCAATGAATCTTGCTGATTTTGTTAACAGTTCTCAATAAACTCGTACCGGATGTCCGTTTAAAATTTCAGCGCAATTTGTTCAGCGATTCGGCTGATTTTCAACGTACACACACACACACACACACGCACGCACGCAGAAAAACCGTAAGGGCCGTTTAAGTCGAATGGAAATCACTACGTTCGCTACGCTCACTCGTTCAATAACTAGGAAAACGCTTAAGTCCCGCCGCGTTGATGGATGAGCTTTTTAAATGTTTAGTTTGCATGGGATATCTTGACTTTTGCAAGTGATTTGCTTTGCTGCCTATACATTGTAGGTGATTGTTGTCAAGTCTCTATTGTTACGGTTGTCAATTGATATTATTTACCGTAAAAAACTCATATTTAAAGCCTTATTTCTATGAATTTCTGGCTAACTTTTTCAACTTTTTCTTTCAAAAGGTAATACATTACCATAACTTTAATGTCCATGTATTATATGAACGTTGTTGCCCCACCCGTTTGGTCATAATCGGCCCAAATGGCACGAAAATATAGCTCTAAACCGTAAAAAACTTACATAAAAAGCTTTATTTCTTTGGATTCTGGCTAATTTTTCCAACTTTTTCTTTCAAAAGGTACTACAACACCAAAACCTTAATGTCCATGTATAATATGAACGTTGTAGCCCCACCCGTTTGGTCAGAATTGGCCCAAATGACACGAAAATATCGCACTAAAAATCGAAAAAAAAATCGTAAAAAGTACGATATTTATGAGAAATATTTCTTCGATTGTACCTACCCAAAAACAATACACCTCTAAGTTCAGAGATTTCGAAGGTCCCCTACAATTTTCATCAAGATTGGATATATGCCGTTTGCCCGGTAGAGAGCGAACAAACAGACAAACAAAAAAACACCTGAGCTAAATTTTTTGGGGGTCAGTGAAATTGAAGTCTTCGCTTCGCTCATCCAATCACCACATAGCTTACGGTCGATGTTTATAAGATAATGCCCATATTGTAAATTGTCAGTTGAAGAAAGGTTATTTATAAACTCTTTAAAAAATAGTGAATAGTTCATTTTATTAACATTCGATTTTCTTTTTTTACTTTTCGATGCTAACCTTTTCTATTGATAATGGCTGGGCTATGACATATCATTTGTTTATCGATTACACACGAAAATTTTGATATTGATATCAATAAATCAAAATGTTATTAGTTGTTCAAAAAAAATGTAGTAAAAAAAGTATCTAAGTAGAAGGCTTAAGTATCACCAAAAATAAATAACGATGTTTGCTTTCTCACGCTTGCGATGATTGACCCGGCTGCGGCTTCTTCACCATTTTGTGTAAGTCGGGACGAATTTACTATGCTATCCGGCATTTCAACCTTAATTAAGCATATCCCAACTGGAATTTGAAGAAAACGATACATTTTCTTGGGTATATTTACAGCATTATGTGCTTAAACATGCACATTTCCCAAAATGTAGAACCTCGTTTTTCAATATTTTGATTTGGAGTTACATAATCAAGGTTGAAAATATTCCCAAATATTGACATCCTTTCGAATCGATATCTTTGCCCAGGCCTATTCACTACGCTATTTGAGACGATGATTGTTAATATAATACGATGAAAGACAATTACAAAAACCCATGCATTACGCGGGATTCGAACCCTCGTACACGTCGAGCTATATGCGCTTAGGACCAACACCCTAATCGCATGTGTCATCTTATCATAATATAGGTCTAAGAAGTGCCACCGTGGACGGTGAAAGGGGTATTCACCCCCTAAACTCAAAAAATATATTTCATTCAGGCTAACAAGTTTTGAATTTTAAAATTAACAGAAAAACTACATCGGCAACCATCTCCCATAAGAAATAATATGGGGACGATCTTTTTGCCCGTGATCTTGGTGGATTTTGGTCCAAAAAAAATATTGGCCATTATTGACGTACTCGGCAGCCATTTCTGTAAATCCACTATATTTTGTATTGTAATTTGGGCAAGTGGTTCGGTCAAAATATGCTGATTACCAAGAATGGGTGTGATTTTGGAAGGTATATATTTGCTTGTTGGAGAGTATATTTTTGCACAGTTTCAAGACATGATGATATAACGGGCCATTTTAGATTAGTACGGTGCTCTTGTATTGAGGTTGAAAAAAATTAGCATTTTAAAGCCGATTCAAGAAGTTCCCCGTAACGCAAATTTTTGACAATTATTATTGCAGGATCAAAAAACTTTTAAAACAATCGTGTTAGATCACAGTTACAATATATAATTTTTTAAATGGTCATTTGAGTGTAGTGCTAAGGATTAATATGTGGTAAAAATATTTTTGGGGTAATAGCCCATTTAAATCAGTGTAGTGGTGTAGTCCTAGTAGCGAGTGACGCAGACTTGTTGAGACCACGCTCTACACAACAAGCAATGTCAAAGGTTGGCTTGGCTTCCAGACAGAGTAATCCTTCTCTCGATGAGACCAGGAGAGGGGGGATTACCTGGGTAGAAGGGAAACAAAGCTCTGATCTCCAGACTTTTAGACGGGAAACCTTAGAGCGCTCTCAACGACTTAGCATGCAGGTTTACTGCAGAAACATGAGGCAATCGTAAGTATGTATCAATAACACATAATATATATTCATGGAGATATAAGAACACGAAAGAGGAATCGTTGCTTATGTGACAAAATGTATAATATGTCTCTAGATAAAATCTTGTTCCTATTTCATCCAAACATACAGGAGTCAACATAAATACATTATTACAAACAAAACAACTAACGTAATACGTAATAATAAAATAAACATAAGCAAATCATGTGAATGTACGGATGACACAATAATTTATCTTTTTACTCTGACAGGAACATAGGCGTGCATTGCAAACTATTTGTATGTTAAAATGTCCTTTTAAATAATCGCTCGATCGCCAAATTTAAAGAAATTCAAATACACTCTGTAGCTTCTGGAATACTTCGCAGACCATATACCTGTGTGGCTTGTTGGTCTTGCGGGTGGCAATTGTTGGTCTCGTGGTTACAGGCTCTGCAGGGTGCAAATGCAGAAGGTCCAGCGTTTGATTCCCTTGTTCTATAAGCAGAGGTTTTTTAAGTTCTGATTTGGACTTGAATCCATCAGTTCTTGGCTTAGGAATATGTAAACGGTGATTTTGGAGCCGTATATAATAAATTCAAAGGTTTTTCTGAATTATAGCCTTGTTGATTCTTCAATGGATTGACAACAAGTCCTCTAAAACAACCTTCGGACATCTTTTCACAATAATTGTTCTAACTATATAAAATCTACAAACCTGAAGAGGGGCATGCAATGCACCCTGGGCAGGTTTTCCAAGAAAAATTGAATATAAATCAAAATTGCATGCGAACATTAAATAGCAAAAGGAGTAACTTGTTTCAAAAAAGTGTTTTTTAACATGTTTTATTTCGTTTTTGTTTCAACTGAGATGTTCGTACCGCAATAAAATTGTTCCAATGTACCATATTCCCTCTGATTATGACATTTTCCAAAATTACTTCACATATTTTTTCATGATTGTTGGAACACTTGCTGTACAAGGTGATTGAGTGTCAAAGCTCCCTGCGGCTTGGCTGTGGCGCCTTGACGAGCATCTAAACTGGATTACATGCAGAGATTAGTCACAGTAGTGATAAATATTTCCCCGCGCTTGCCACTACTATCTCCACAAAATTAAAATGAACATCGTTACAGATAAGTTACAGACGACATCTCTGAAAGTATTTTTAAATTTTATTTTGAGTTGAGTAACTTGTACGCCCTTAAAGGAGCTATTACCTCCAAAATATATGTTTTAACCGCATTATATACAGCATAATACAGCACAAAAATTACCGACTACAAAATAATAACTTGACAGTGACTGTGATTTTCAACAAATTTTCCAAGTAGCTTTTTGACTCTGATATTTTCGAACATTTGCCTCTTGGAGAATTTCTCAAATTGGTGTTAGACTGTTAATTTTTTGTTCAACATAAGGACTAGATACTGTAAAGCATAGTATAAATCTAAAATGGCCCCTTAGAAAATCGTGTCTTTGAACTGTGCACAAATATACACTAAAACGCGCCAAAATATGCATTCCGAAATCATTGTTTTACTTGGTAATCACCACATTTTCCACTTGCCCAAATGACAAAAACTAAACAAAGAGGATTTAAACTGGTGTCAAGTTTGTCAATTATGTAAATTTTTTTTTATCCTCCAAGGTCATATGGTTTAAAGATTACAGAGAATTTTGCTGATTGGACCAGCTCGAAAATTACGAAATTTGTCAATTTTTTTCGGGTCATGGTGGACCCGATATGTTTTCTGGAACTGTGCAAATTTCATAACTAGTTAGTCAAATGAAATATGTTATACATTCCTATTTACTAGGGAAACGCCAAAGTCGTTGCTAAACGAGTGAGTGAGCCATGTGTAGAGTACCCGGTAACATTCTGTTTCCTCCCCATATCTAAGGCTGACCATTAGGTCCTAATGCGCCACTCTAGCTTAGGGGATGTGGGAGGAAAGTCCAATGTTGGTCAGAATCAGCCACGGGTAGGGGGAGGAAAGGGGGAGTGATCATGTCATGGTAGCCATCGTTTGTTATCATCATCGTGTTGTTTTGGCTGTAGTCGTTGGGGTGGTGGTCAAGGTAAGGAGGAAAGGTCCTCGAAACGACTGCCAGAGCTCGCCTCCAGTTACGGGGAGTTAAAATCTTCCATGATAACGAGCAATTTGCAGTGTAGCAAAGCAACAAAGCAGTTTACATTTGAGTTGATTGATATTATGTCACGACTTACACGCACGCGTTTAGCACTATTAACACGTTTCGTTTTGTCAGATTGCTTTTTCCGTTTTCTATTTGGTTTTAAGTTATTGGCGTTCTCCATTACGAAGTGTAACTAGTTACAAAAGTAATATAATATACAAAGAAACAAATTTACAAAACCAGTTAATTGCACCACACTGTCCTAGTGTGGGTCGGACAGTCACGTGTTGGACACAACCGGCCACAGGCGGGAAGCGAGGGGGAGGGTTAAGAATGAAAAAAAATGGTTTATTTGGTTTAAATATCGCGTCAACCGTTAGGTCACAATGCGTCAGTCTAGCCCAGGGGATTGTGGAAAGGACACAATTGTGCTGGACAGAACCAGCCACGGGTAGGGGGAGGAAAGGAGGGTTATTATGGACGGTACATAACCGTGCTGGACAGAACCAATCACGGACAATGGGAGGAAAAGGTACTGGACAGAACCAGCCACGAGTTGTTCTAACCTAAAAGGGATGAGGGGAGGAAAATCCCATGCTGGTCAGAACCAGACACGGGTAGGGGGAGGAAAGAAGGGTTATTATGGACGGTACACAACCGTGCTGGACAGACCTAGGCCTAGGCCTTCAGAGAGAATACATGCAAACCAATGACGAAATAAATAACAGGGAATATACGGCAACACATCCGATAACTTACAAAGTTAATACACGAGCCACTATAGGATACTTCCGGCTATAGTAATTTGATTGATAACTTAATAAAATATCAATTACAAATAGTTCAATTCACTTTTAATAAAATGCAAATATTTCACGAACTGAGGGAAGCCAGACCAAAAGATGGCGGCGATGTTCGGATTGTTGTTGACACAAACAACAAAATATACAAGACCCATAGGCATAGGCGGTTGGATCTTTGATTATTTGTGGAAGGCTGTGATCAAGGTCCATAAGAAAGTAAATTAATAAATACATTCTCATTTAGAGCCTAGAAACCTTGGGCACGACATTTCACGGCCAGGCAAATAACAAACAAAAAATATCTTTTCAAATCCAAACATTGTCGTTAAAATAATTTCTAAACATTGGAAGTCTATTTTTCAGTTTATTATTTCTTGTAGGTTTAAATCGCAATGAATCTTGCTGATTTTGTTAGCAGTTCTCAATAAACTCGTACCGGATGTCTGTTTAAAATTTCAGCGCAATCTGTTCAGCGATTCGGCTGATTTTCAACGTACACACACACACACACACACACACGCACGCACGCAGAAAAACAATTAGGGCCGTTTAAGTCGAATGGAAATCACACCGTTCGCTACGCTCACTCGTTCAACAAAGTAGGGTTTAGGTGGCTGATTTCATTCTATTAAACACATCTCTACTATTGTCCGAATACTAACATACTTTGGAAATGTTTTGTTTTCAATGTCTTTCTTCCGTGGCAACACAAACTCATTTTCATTTTTTTCGTCATTCTCGAGCAGAAAAAATCATAGAAAGCAAACAATTTGTAACAAAACTTTTCAAAACATCTTGGTATTTAGACAAGAGTTGATAATGGATCAATTTTGTAAATAATACTTTGACATTTGAAGTATCAGGATTATTATCGAGGAAATTCAATATTAAGACATTAATAATATACGATAATTTATTTATCAGAATACTTTAACATTATACAAAAATATTTGTTTCGTCTGGGTTATAGTTAGACTATACTTGCTTCAACGAAAGAATGCAGATGCTTGGTAGTGGTGGGGGTTGAATGAATGGACGGTAAATGGAATGTTGCCTTTGTGTATGAAAGAGAAATATCTTTTACCAACGCAAACAAAAATTATCTGTGCTAGATCTCAGAGTTCCTCCATGTGCAAGATCTACGCTGAGCTAGCGTGAATATAGTTTACAAAGTTGTTATGTTGGAAAAACAATTTCGAGCCATCTGCATTCTTTCGTTGGGACCACTATAATTCTAGATTAGAATGGTAGTATAACAACAAAGTGGCATTGCATAAAGAACATACATTGAACTTCAAGGTATAATGCATAATATAATACATAATTTATAAACATATAAACAGTTCACATAGATCGAGTTATAGATGTGTCCCCATCAGTCACACGCGTATCCGCGGCTGAGTGTATTATACTTGGTCCAACGAAAGAATGCAGATGCTTGGTAGTGGTTGGGGTAGAATGAATGCGCGGTAAATGGAATGTCGCCTTTGTGTATGAAAGAGAAATATATTTTACCAACGCAAGCACATATTATCTGTGCTAGATCACAGAGTTCCTCCGTGTGCAAGACCCACGGAGCTAGCGTGAATAGAATTGACAAAGTTGTTATGTTGGCAAAAACAATTTCGAGCCACCTGCATTTTTTCGTTGGGACCACTATAGGCCTACTTGTTTTAGAGGGGTTGGTGTTCTATAGATACTGGCACCTTACTGTCTCGGTTCTCGCTGGCAGCTGTGAGGAACACGTCTCTCCTATGAGCTCACACTTGCACCTCGCCGCCCCGCACCTCCGCCTTTCTCTGCCGATCACTCCCTGTACGCGCTTCTACTCAACCATCTGCACGTCCGTTTGGTCACAGGTTTTATGGTGCTGGTGTAATTACAGGGTATACAGTTCATGCTCATGGTAACCTTTCTCACCCCGTGGCTAGACAGGGACAGTTCACTGCGCTAATTCTAATGATCTCATGTGGCCACATTAATACAAAGTATTAAATATGATACACATTGACATATTAAACGAAACATTGAAGTGTAGCGACCCGTTGATGACAATTTTATAGATCGGTCTGTCTGTCTCAAGTCCTGATGAAGAAGACAACATGGTCTTTAAAACTTTGTCATATAAATATTATTTTACCACCATGACAGAACAGAGCGAACCATATAAGTATAGACCACGTTATATATAATTCGGAGAGTTCAAGACATTCACAACTGGCATACATATTAATTTTGGTATACACATAGTAAATGGCTGCCATTTGTCACTGATTTTCAGGTGGGGAGTACCGGTTCTTTGTCCTGTCTCTGTGTCCCAGAAATAATTTTCGAGACAATTACATATAAAGTCAAATGTCAGGACATTGATCTAACCATTTGAGGATAATGGAAGTATGTATTTATATCGGGATAGATTTAGAAACTGAAATTAAAGTAATTAGTAAGGTTTATTAAAAGCCAAAAATAGTGAGTTCAAAATTATAACTCAGTTACATCACAAGAGTGATCCAACAGGTAATGGACAGGGTACAGGGATTCTCCGTGTTTTGGCGCAGACTTGTGCACAACAAGTGCGTAACGTACCTAACGTAATACAAGATATAAAAGTTTATTTCAAGCATAAACACGAGCAGTGAGACCTTGAGTATCACGGAGTCGACGATGGCGGCCTTATCGCCTTCCAGAGAGCCAATCATAACCTGGGCGCAGCACTTCAATATGTTCGGCTGCCTCATGTACTACTTTTACTATCACGTGACACAAGCCAGCTCCCCATGTCAGAACATCCTCTTTCTGATGCAATAGCCAGGGTCGAGACACCCCGGTTGTTCAAGGTGGTTTCTATATCATTGTCCTCCCCCAAACTCTTGATGATTCGAGATTCCTCGACGCTTCTGTCAGAATACAGACATGTATTACTATCCTCATCACGTGACCTCACGTCAGCTCCGTGATCGTGGGAGATAAGCAGCTCCACCATGTCAGTACTGTGCAACAACCAGGGTCTAGACAACCTAGTTGTTCAAGGTGGTTGACTATTATTTACTAAAGATAACTTTGTCCTCCCCCAAAACTCTAGATAAAAACCCACGCTTCCTCGTCTCTTCTGGCACAATACAGACATGTATCACCATCCTCATCACGTGACTGCACGTCAGCTCCGTGGAAGATTAGAGGTCGACAATGTCTGTACATCCCCTTGTTGATGCTTCAGCCAGGGCCGAGACACCCCGGTTGTTCAAGGTGTTTACATATTCACTAACAGTATCATTGTCCTCCCCCAAACTCTTAATAATAACCCGCGCAACTTTGACGCTTCTGACAGAGTGAAGACATGTATTACCATCCTCATCACGTGACCACACGTCAGCTCCGTGGGAGATGAGCAGCTCGACAATGTCTGTACATCCCCTTGTTGATGCTTCAGCCAGGGCCGAGACACCCCGGTTGTTCAAGGTGTTTACATATTTATTTACAATATATTTGTCCTCCCCCAAACTCTCGAGAATAATCCGCGCTACCTCGACGCTTTTGGCAGAGTGCAGACATGTATTACCATCCTCATCACGTGACCACACGTCAGCTCCTTGGGATATGAGAAGTTTGACAATATCTGTACGTCCCCTTGTTGATGCTTCAGCCAGGGCCGAGACACCCCGGTTGTTCAAGGTGTTTATATATTTACTAACAATATCATTGTCCTCCCCCAAACTCTCGATGATAACCCGTGCTACTTCGACCCATCTTGCAGAGTGAAGACATGTATTACCATCCTCATCACGTGACCACACGTCAGCTCCGTGAGAGATGAGCAGCTCGACAATGTCTGTACGTCCCCTTGTTGATGCTTCAGCCAGGGCCGAGACACCCTGGTTATTCAAGGTGTTTACATATTTACTAACAATATCTTTGTACTCCCCCAAACTCTCGATAATAACCTGCGCTTCTTTGACGCTTCTGGCAGAGTGCAGACATGTATTACCATCCTCATCACGTGACCACACGTCAGCTCCTTGGGATATGAGAAGTTTGACAATATCTGTACGTCCCCTTGTTGATGCTTCAGCCAGGGCCGAGACACCCCGGTTGTTCAAGGTGTTTATATATATACTAACAATATCATTGTCCTCCCCCAAACTCGCGATAATCACTCGTGTTACCTCGACGCTTTTGGCAGAGTGCAGACATGTATTACCATCCTCATCACGTGACCACACGTCAGCTCCTTGGGATATGAGAAGTTTGACAATATCTGTACGTCCCCTTGTTGATGCTTCAGCCAGGGCCGAGACACCCTGGTTATTCAAGGTGTTTACATATTTACTAACAATATCTTTGTACTCCCCCAAACTCTCGATAATAACCTGCGCTTCTTTGACGCTTCTGGCAGAGTGCAGACATGTATTACCATCCTCATCACGTGACCACACGTCAGCTCCTTGGGATATGAGTAGTTTGACAATATCTGTACGGCCCCTTGTTGATGCTTCACCCAGGGCCGGGACACCCGGCTGTTCAATGTATTTACATATTTATTAACATAATCTTTGTCTTTTCCCAAACACTCGAGAATAAGCCGCGCTACCTCGACGCTTTTGGCTTTGTGCATACATGTATTACCATCTTTATCGCGTGACCACACGTCAGCCCTGTGTGAAATGAGCAGCTCGACAATGTCTGTACGTCCCCTTGTTGATGCTTTAGTCAGGGCCGAGACACCCTGGTTGTTCAAGGTGTTTACATATTTACTAACAATATCATTGTCCTCCCCCAAACTCTCGATGATAACCCGTGCTACTTCGACCCATCTTGCAGAGTGAAGACATGTATTACCATAATTATCAAGTGACCACACGTCAGCTCCGTGAGAGATGAGCAGCTCGACAATGTCTGTACGTCCCCTTGTTGATGCTTCAGTCAGGGCCGAGACACCCCGGTGGTCGAAGGAGTTCACATATTTACTAACTTTATCTATGTCCTCTCCCAAATTCTTGATGTAATACCGTGCTTCCATGACGTTTTTGACAGAGTGGAGATATGGTTTACCATCTTTATAATGTGACCACACGTCAGCCCCGTGCGAGATGAGCAGCTCGACTAAATCTGCGAATCCTTTTTTTAATTCTTCGTACAAGACCGCGACATCCTTGTTGTTCAAAGTGTTTACATATTTACTCACTAAATCATTGTCCTCCCCCAAATTCTCGATGGTGACCCGTGCCAGCTCAACACTATTGGAAAAATTAAGATGTGTACCACCATAACAATAAGGTGACAAATTGTCAGCCCCATGAGTGGAAAGCATCTGCATAACATCGACCCAATAACATCTACATGCTCTAGTCAAGGCTGACGCACCATAAATATCCAAAATATTAACATATTCACTTATGACATCTTGGTCCCCTCCAAGACTCTCGATAATTACCCGTGCTACCTCTCGATTTTTGGCGAGGTGCAAGCATGTTGCACCCGACGAAGTAAGTGCCCTCACGTCAGCCCCCTGTGAGATAAGATAACTGACAACGGCTGAATGACCATAATTGGAGGCACACATTATTGGTGACATGTGATGATCCTTATCATTGACGAATTCTATTTTTGCATCTCCTTCTTGACCCTGACACTCGATCAAAGTTCGAACTACAGAGAGTCTGCCATCTTTGCAAGCCGTGTGTAAACAGGTTCTCATATCCGCATCTCGGCTCCACAAGTCAGCGCCGTGTGAAATCAAGAGCAAACAAATATCGGACGTCTTGGCGAGATGTAAAGCGGATTCACCAACATTGTTTTTAATGTTGATATACTTTAGTAAGAAATTAAATTTTTGTTTTGATTTTAAGAACAATAAAATTGGTGCTTTACTGGGACATTCAATGAGGGCCCGTACAAAAGATAGGTGACCGAACTTTGAGGCAATATGGAGAGGGACATTTTGATCATCATCTCCATGAGCTCTTTTATCTGCTCCTCTAGATAACAGAAGCTCGGCAAAGTCTACAAAGCCATAACGAGATGCATAATATAGCAAATTTCTGTGGTACTGTAATTCAAATTGAACAGGTAATCCTTGTTGCAAAAATAGGTCCAAGAGTTTAACAAATCCGTAAATAAATATTCCTTCCAACAAGTCTGTTTCCATTATTACCGACCATGAAACACTTAAATTACTTATATCAGCCTGGCTTGCTAAGAGATACTCCATCGCATCCCAAGACCTGGTCTTGAATGCGTACTCAAGTGGAGTCCATTTCCAGATGGTGTCTGTTAGGTTGACATCAGCACCATGCTCCATTAGAAGCTCCACCATATGTCTCGGTCTTGGGCAATCCGTTCTGTAATGGTCGTCAATTATTTTATTATAAAATGATTCATTGAACTGGAATCTAAACTCAAATCCCACGGCAGCTGCAAGATGGAGTGCGGAGCGCCCACCCAAGTCCCTACTGTCAACATCGGTCCCTTCAACCGCCAACAACGTCTCAAGGCGCACAATGTCCATGTTAAGGACCGCCTCGTGCAACTGGTGACCTTTGGACATGATACGGTCAAACATAATGCGTATCACGTTGTAATTGGGCATGAACATACATTTTTCGAGAAAATCGCAGTTTAAATGAAAATAATCTGCAAACCATTTCGCGGCTAAATATTCAGCAAATATTTGGTGGATAAATATTGGTCTGTCGTCAATAACTTTAATGATTAACCCTGAATTGTATTTTCTTTCCTGAATGTTTTTAAGAAACATGTCAGCATTTATAACGATGTCTTTTTCCGAGTTTAGTTGTCGAATTAAGTTTTCGTCGAGCAATAGCTTCAAAGCCGCATGCATGTGGTCCAAAAGGAACTTATTCCTTGAATCACTTTTATTTAGATCACTTTTTCCTTTTCTAAAAAAAATCATAAACTTTTTCTCCACAAACTGTTCAAAAAGGTTACTAAGGTCAATTATTTGTGTAAGTTTTTTGTTTTCTGGATCCAATACATGATCGTTAAATACTTCAGCAATCATCATTGTCTGAAGAGGAATTCCCATCAGACGTTTTTCTTTATCAATGACATGCATAGAATCAATAAGTTGCGTTATAAAGTCTTCAAGTTGAACGGGAGACATTGGCGTTGAGCACTGTGACCAGAAATTAAGGAAGAACATTTTCTGGTCTACCTCTGAGAACTCGACAATGTTGAAAGCGAGGGTCGACAAGTGATCCTCCAGCACTTGTTGCATGCAGTGACGAGAGGTTACTACCACTTTCTTTGCCTGCGTCTTCAAGATGCTCGCTAGTAAACTACAGCCTTCCTCTTCGTACCTGGGACAGATCTCGTCGAACGAGTCCAATATGACTACGACGTTTCCTGTTTCTTCAAGGCAAACCTGAAAGAAGGATCGCTCCAAGAGTGTATCAATATTAAGAGCAGAAGTGAAAAATTCATAAGCACTCAATTGCGGTGTTTGGTTAAACAATCCAGAATGATCTTGAAGGTTTATGTAAATAACCCAATCTGCAGGATTGATGGTCTTTGCTGTTTGAGCCAGGGAGGGCATCAGGGTGGACTTTCCCATCCCTGGCTCTGCAATTACTAGGTACACCCTATTACCTGAAACCATTACATCTTGTGACTCAACTATGCTAGGCTGTGTTTTGTCAATAAATTGCCTTAAATTGTACATTTTTCCCATTGATTTCTTCCATCTCAAATATCCATCTTTCATGTGTAGCCAGTGAATTGTTGGCTCGAGTCGACAAAGCTCATTGAATTGATCCACAGCATTTACTTTGTCCAGTACCAAAATCCTTGAACAAGAATCACTGCCCGTTTTGTCCCGCTTGTCTTTTACCGAATCCAGCCATAAGCTTGCTAGTAGAATGTCATCCTCCCGACCAAGTAGTTTTTTAAGCTCCAATATTGTCACACCACTAACAGATATCGGACCTTCACAATTCCCTAGTTTGAGAGTTTTTTGTTTTAAAACATTGTCTCGTTTCAACCGGCGTGGTATAAAATGTTGAATAACCTCTGGGAGTTTTGTACCAATTGCAATTGGGTCTCCAGACACCATTGATTCCACTATATTGTCTTGGAGTAACTTTTTCCAAAAGGTGACATCTCCTTTGTACAATGATTGCAATGCTATTGGTTGGTCTTGAAACCTTATTTTCCGACGAAGAAGTGTATCTTGAGATTGTTGATCGAGAATAAGATAGATCAAATATGTCATTAATCGTTTTCAATTTAGCCACAATGATGCTTTGTTTTATATTACATGCAAATTGGCTACTCAGTCTAGAAACTACAACCACTTTCTTAATGGGATTGTGTGTTAGTACTTGACTGATATCGTGGCTCAATTTGTCGAGTTCTGCTTGGAATCGGCTTTCATCGCAATCACTCACGACCACAAGACAATCTTTGTAACCATCTCGCCAATCACATATCAACACTGGTTGGTGTTGCAGTAGATAGTCCAGACTTATAAAGGTAAAGGACAATCTCTCGCGGTGCAGAAGACGCAACACTTTAGTGGCACTAAGTCGGAGGGACCTACCGGTCGTAACGACATGCAGTAGTGATACACATTCAGAGAACCCTGTGTTGAAACTTGTCCAGAGTGTTTGGTCAAAGTTAAGGTCCAGAGTGCACTGTTCAGTTTGTTTTGCCAGTTCTGCCTCGGCACAAAGTTTAGCCATTGTTTTCTGCAATATGTCGCTTGTCTCGTCCAGAACGATGTTGCTATCCCTCCACCATTGCTTGAACATTCCCTCGAAGATACGGTAGACTGGCCCGGCGTCGCTGATCTTTCCACCGCAAGCTATCAACAGTTCCTTCTTGATGATATCATCGAGTTTGCTTTCAGTGGGCTGGCCAGAGAAAACGGTCAGCTTATCAAGGAACTCAGAGGCATCACCAGGCGCTGTTTCAACCCCCTTCAGAAATGTAAAAACCTCTCCATTCTTTGCTCTACTGAACTTAAAGATCAATTCATTTCCACTCTTTGAGTTTAAAATCTCTTCCAAGTCTCCAGTTTCACCTGTTCTACTTTCAAACGCAACTGGTTTCACCTTTGAGTTTGTGTAGATGACGAATCTAAAAAATTCAAACGAACCGTCAAAGAACCCCCTATTTTTACACGAATTGTTTTGATTAGCTTCCCTTATTTCAGTAAACGAATATAAATATTTCTTCAAAGAGAAGTCCCCACTTGGACTAGTGAAAGGCCCCACTCCTAAACTCGCCTTCTCCTTATGTTTGAGTTGAATGAATGAGGTATACCAAGTACCCGGCTCCTCCTTGTACGCCACCCGGTGGAATATGTCATCGAGGGCTCCAGCCCCCTCCACGTTCGTCGCCAGCTGAAAGTGCGCCACGCGTGCGCTGTTGAGACTGCGCAGGTACACCAGCGCTGCCACCTTCACCTCGTACCACTCCCCCTTCATGGTGGCCCGGCTCTTGGTCTTGACGTACTCCATTGTGGGCACTACGTGCTGGTGTCTGAAATATATCCTTGTCATTAGACAGAGCATAAATTGTATCGTTTGCATTATTTAATAATGTGCATATAAGGATATTCGAGGCATGGAAATCTCGAAATCAGTGTAAGAGAGGTAATTTTATGCAAACAGTTTCAGTTTTGCATTTTTTTCTTTGAATTTTAGTATTTTTTTTAAATTCTTTTTATAATGATTTTTAAGGAATTTTGGATAATTTTGGAATTTGAATAAAAGCTTCATTTTTAATAAAAAATCAAATTTGAAATACATTACTAAAACGAGATTTTTCCTGCTTTTTTTGGCATATTATTTTGATTTTTCGTATCTCAAATAATAGCAATACTAGAAATTTATTACATTTCCAGGATAAACCGATGTTTTCCCTTTTTTAGCTTTTTTGCAGAAGTGTATTCTCAATCTTCTCTAAAATAAATTCACTTGTTATCCCATTGGAATGGGGGGAAAATGTATTTATTTATTATTTACCGGAAAAAAATGGGGTCAAATTGAGAAAAATATAATTTTACCCAGATTGTCCATACGTAATCAATTGTTAATCAATTGTAATGCAATGCATTCTACAATTTTCTTTCGAATATCAAATATCATTGCTCGTGCAGATGCCGATTGTGACGATGTAAAGAATATTTATTTATATGTATTTCTGGCAAGTTGATATACTTACTCGGGATGTGGAAAGACGGCTCGGCCTCTCGGTGGCTCAGTGGGGGGCTCAGTGGTTCGGTGGCTCGGTGGCTCGGTGGCTCAGTGGTCGGTGGCTCGGTGGCTCGGTGGCTCAGTGGCTCGTGCTCGTGCTCAGTGGCTCGGTGGCTCAGTGGCTCAGTGACTCGGTGACTCAGTGGCTCGGTGTGGCAAGTCGAGACTCCCTGTCTCCCAGGCGACATGACGACGAGATGTGACGTCATGAGCGGCCATGGAAGATCCGGCTTACGATGACGTGTGAAACTAGGGCGCTCCAACCGGGCAGGTCATATTGCGACGCCTGTGATATAAGGCTTAGTTAATTGAATTTCTTCGTTGATTATTTTCAAAGAGATATTTGAAATAAACTACACTTAATTAGTTACTGAATATGGTTTAAACAAATTAGATTGAAAAAAGTTTTATGTTCCTCATTTGCTTACTCTTAATTAATACATAAATTGACCACGCCACGAGACTGCATCCTTGCAAAAACTTGGCAACATAAATTTGCAAGTGTAAAACAATAGTTGCAAATACAATTTTGCTAGGCTTGGCTTAAGGATGCTGACAAGGGGCGTTGTGAATAATTTATGTATTATAAAGTATACAAAATGTGGAAGGATATAAGCTTGGGCCTTCTTTTAGATCTCAATGCTATTGAGTGGATTGGCTGTCCATTTAAAAGTTTTTTTTTGTGTGGAATATCATTTTCCTACAGAATAACCACCATATTATAAATAGTACTAATTAATTTTCAATATTTTTTTCTGAAACGCGAAATTCTAGTTTGTATGTAGTTTTAAAATTATTTGAAGATCAGAGCTCAAATCGAATTATTATTTTGCTTTGAATTAATACTTGACCGAAGTTGAACAAAATTGTAAAATTAATTTATGTCACATTATATGGTGGTACAGTCTGTTCAAAATCAAAGTTTTTAAAATAATCATAGTCACGTTCCGCCCCACCCTCCAGAAAAATAACAAAATAAATTTGATAACGGTGTTACAAACCGTTCACATAAAAATAAAAAAAAAAAAAACAGAAAGCTGAGAGCCTAAACTCGTCTCCGCGCCAGCCTCGACGCTTGTTCGAGCTCGGGCCAACTTTTTTCCAATGTTAAATGACCATTTAAAAAATCCCCTCATCGACAAATCCAGCTAATTTCACATTCATTATTAATCACTACTTGACACCCCAATTTGCACACATTAAAAATTATTGGGATCATGTTTATATAAAGGTGAGCATAAGTCGCTTTCGGAGCACATATTTTCAAGATTTTAAATAATTGTCACCTACACAACCTTGGAAAATTACTACAAATTACTCCATTACTGTCCATTTTTGGAAAATGTGCTCTGAAAGCGACAATCACACATTGATTTTAGACCACGGAACTAAAATGCCCAATATTTACATTTGTAGTATATTTTTCTCAATGATTGACTGTTTGTGAAGTGTGGATTTAAGAACTTCGATGCTGGAACCACGGCAATAAAACTTCAAAATATAAATATATTTTCTGAAAAGTCATTGGTAGCACTATACTAATTATATTGGTAGGCCTACTTTAATTGAACAAGTGTTTTTTTCGATTAAATTAATAATTTAAATAAAAATGTCACAAAATAAAATAAATAAAAAAAAAAAAAATAGATTTGTTTATACATATTTTAGTGTTTCGGGAGGGAAGAGCGCCAATCTTGGTAATCGGAATAAAATTATGTATGGATGTGAATACCACTCAATAATCATTAGGGCCTTTCACAATAGGGAATATTCCACTTCCGCCAAATACTGTTCGAATAGATTTTTTAGAAGAAGTATTTCGTCCCGATTACAAATATGTACTTTGTTTTTCCGTGAAATAATAATCCAGTGATTTATAGCCGTTTTAAAAGCAGCACTTTTTTAAAGCGGCAAAAACGACTGTGACGTCAGAACTGTGTTGATCCAACGCCGTCTGGATAAACATACATCCAGACCAAAGATGTTGGAAAAGTATTATAGTAGGATCGAGATATACATCAAGACGGCGGTGTTTTAAACAAAGCAGCGCCTAGCGTAGCCTACAGTAATGTAAACAGATGGCGGACATTTTACATTTAACGCCTAGCCAGAAAACGAGAAAAGTTGACATTGCAATCAAAAAACAAAACTGAAACAGTCCTAGGTCTAGGCCTAGACGTAGAAAATTATTTATAATACAGCAATCTAGGCCAATCGTTCCTGTAGGATATAGGCATTGGTATGTGAATACTTAAATTAGTACTCACTTGACAAGCCCTAGGCTTAACTTGCCAACCCTAGGCCTGCACGTTCATGTTCTGACACACATCCCGCACAAAAACCTTACTTTGATGACTAATTAAAGCCTATTGTAGATAAAGAATACCATGATAGTCCTAGGCTATGCAAAAACTCAAGACAAAATGCTCGTTATTCTTTATCACAATGATCTCGCGAAATCTTCTGTCACATACGAAAAAAGAAAAACAAAAGACGGTGAAAATGTGGAGTTGTTTGTGTTGAGCGGATGGGCGAGCACCGCCGTCTGTATGTAAATATGTACAAATATACGTACATTTAGTTTCCAATTGGCCTTGACTCAACACAGTTATGACGTAGTACCGTCCAAAGATGGCGCACGCTCGTTTTTGGCGCGCAAACTGGGGGACCCATTTAATTCTTGTTTAAATTACACAAAAAAAACATTTTTTATAATAAAAAAAAGTGCAGTGACTATTAAGACATGACTAAGAATTAAAATAAAATATAAAATATTAAGTGGAATATTCTCTATTTTCACTGTCAGCTATCAATCCTATCATGTAATTTTACGTTTACATTCTTAAACGTGTTTTTGACCTCTCCCAAGACTTTCCTCTCCCCCTACACTCCTACATTGTCAATTCCTGGATACGTAACTGCTTCCAATGTTCGTTTCATGAATGGAATAATGAAAATGTTAGATATGGCATAATTAAAAATGCGGACGGCTGGGACCAACCTTAATAAAATCGTTCTTCTCTTACAACATAGTCACAACCAGGGGAGTCGCTAATATCATATCCTTTAAAGAAAGCCCCCCCCCCCCCCCCAATAAATTGAGGCTAGATCCGCCTTTGCTTAAAACTTCAGTCTTCACCGCTCTAAATCACAATACCGACTGATATTATTACCAATATAAATATCTTCAAAGTGTATTTACAAGCCCACACTAGAATTTGAAAGGCCCTCTAATGTAGACAGTTTTCACAATTATGTAGGATTGGCCTAAGGTTTACGATTTATGTAAATATAAATACCAAATTTATATCATAATTATTAGCGATACGGAGTTTTAGCGTTTTAGATTATTGTTGCTAAAAATGATAATTTTAACGATTCAAAATTGCTAATTTTACTTAAAGTAATGTTTTTAATGCCAATTGAGAACTAGTTTAACAATGTTTTCTAGCGTTTTATGTGACTATATTGAAATGTTATTTTCATATAATTCATCATTTACCTTTTTAAGTGTAAGAAACACCCTACATTTAGGGTTTTGGTGGAAAGGGAAGCAATTGATGCTTTAAAATGCTGAATTTGTCTAAATAAATGCTAAATAATCTAAATTTAATTGCTAAAAAGTCGTATCTCATAATGTCTTAATTGGTTAGTCACGGTACTTACGGTAACTAAAAATTATGTATGTCCCATAAACATTTGCGTACATTGCATAGTAAGGTCAACTTGAGGTTAGTCTATTTTTGTAATCACCATTACTCTACACCGAAGAACTTGCTTTGCTTCATTATGCCTAGGCTCCAGTAGGAGACCTAGCCTGGCCCTTTACATGCTGAACGTCTTTCAGAAATTAATAAAATTAATACAGTCTTGGCCCGACCACTAACCGTAATAACTTCACAAACACAATTTCATACAAACAAGACACAGATAAATCTTGAAAAGACCGATCAAAAAGAATCAAATACTTTCACACTAATTTTTAATTGTTGAAGTCGCGCACTCTTACCATTGAGTTTAGATATTCTAAACTCAACTGTAGTCTTGTAAGCGGGCAAGTCTCGCTAGATAGGTCGCCAAACGGGTTTCACTGTTGCCTGTTTTGACCTCTAAATACTTACGTGGACAGAGCATGCTATACTGTAACCGTGAAGTCGACTGCTAACAGCCGACCAGTGGCCGCGGCCATGTTATTTAATTATTTACGATAACATGCATGCAAATAAATTGCGAACATGCCAGCAAGGATGCAACGAACAAATCGACTTCTCAATGATGCTGGAAATCTTTTCAAAGATTAGTAAAGGTGTTGTTTATTTAGTGTATTCATTCTAAATTATTATTTCAAATATGGCGAGCGGCCGGCTTCAATCCTCAACAAGTGGCAGGTATCCATGCTCGATCCACGTCGTATTTAGAGATCAGTGGACTGGGTCAGCTTGGCTCCTGTAGGGCGCTAGATCAGAGCGTCCGCGAGTGCCGAATGGATGGTGAATGTCAATGTCAAGGTCGTCTCGATCTACTCCTAGCGGAGCTCTTGCGAAGCGGCCGTAGGCACGGAGTATAATATTCCACTCAGGGGGATAGAACTTACACTTACACAGTTACACTATTAGGGTGAAGTCATTCCATCAACAGCCAGTCTTCCAAATCCAAAACATGGATTTCAAATCAGGAAATTCCTATCAAAACGATTATTTACGATTTACCAAATTAACCTGCGCGTTGTCATCCAGTATGCAAATTTGCGTTAAAAAATCTGTACACTTGGAATAAATTCCCAAAGTTCACCAAAATTAAGTAAACAACGGAGATTTCACAATTTTTAAATTCAAAATCAATGATTTAATTTAGGAATTCGCGAACTGATGTAACGATGTTATTAACCGTTTACCCAGAAAAACCTGAAAGTTGAACGATTAAACTCCTCGTATGAAAAATTATAAATAGTTCAAATAAGTGCAACCATATTTGGAACCTCGTATGACGTATTCTATTATTGCTTACGCGTTTTTAATGGCAACACAATCACTAAACGAACGAGTTCGTTGTGATGGTAGTTAGGGTTGTGACAATCACTAATTACTAATAACA
This sequence comes from Sweltsa coloradensis, assembly GCA_024449915.1. Classification (NCBI taxonomy): domain Eukaryota; kingdom Metazoa; phylum Arthropoda; class Insecta; order Plecoptera; family Chloroperlidae; genus Sweltsa; species Sweltsa coloradensis. The sequence goes on from JAMZAV010001344.1 coordinate 117,436, forward strand.
TGGCTTACGTAAACTGCAGTTGCCGGCCGCTGATCAGTCAGGTAGAGACGAAGACTCCTAAATTATTTCAGTTCCAATTCAAATCAACAAAAACATACAGAGTCTAAACAGGAAAATGATGAACCGCTACCGCAAAAACAGAGGATGTTCGTAGCACTCTGATGTATTATTTGAATGATAAACGACTGTTGAACTGACTGTTATGATCACATTAATAAATGATTTTATGCAAGTTTTATGAAGGAATTGTAAAATTAGCAAATTCAAGTTTAAGTTTGATTTGAATATCAAACAAATGACATTGTTGACATTGTTGTTGTGGTGAGGTGGATATACCAGCACTGGGGGGACTCAGGATGGCTGTTGATGTTGATCATGTGTGATACTGGTCACATATTATACTTTCTATATGCAGAATGATTTCACTTGTTGACATTGTTGTTGTGGGGGGGGGTGGTATATACCAGCACTAGGGGGACTCAGGATGGCTGTTGATGTTGACATTGTGATACTGGTCACATATTATACGTTTCTAATATGCAGATGATTTCACTTGTTTTACATTGTTGTTGTGGTGGGTGTATATACCAGCATAGGGGGACTCAGGATGGCTGTTGATGTGATCATTGTGATACTTGGTCACATATTATACGTTTCTAATAGGGAGATGCATTCACTTGTTGACATTGTTGGTTGTAGGCAAAAAAAAATAAATAAAAATACATAGTACCCCACTGATATGTTTTCCGAAGGGCTGGAAGACCTACGCCACTGCAGCTTTTAGGAAGTATTTTAGGAAGTGTCCATCGAGGACTGCACCAATTCGAGCATAGGACAAGTCAAACAAATTGTAAAGTTTTTTTTACATTTCACCCCAACCTCGAACTATGGGATGTGTGTGGTTTTTTGATGGGCGCACATTTTTTAATTGCGTTGCTCTCAAACAATCCGAAATTCCTTTTCACGTTTTTCATAGCCCGTCGTACAGATTTATGGTCTATTTTGGTCATAAAGGGCCAAACGTAATGACAGTTTGGAATTCAGAATCCGGCGAGCGAAAAAACGGGACAATTATCAGCCTTTGTTTCTGGTATGTAGTACAAGATTTATGTATTATGAAGAATCCTCTCGGATGCTATGCTCTCAACTCATTGAACAGGAAAACTAATAACGTTTTCAAGCGAATTGCTCTGTGAAATGTGGTCTGTGAAATATTCAGAGTTGGAATAATCCCACCACGTTCGAACGACTCGTCAATACAAATATCACGCTATATGTTTCCTTCGTGTGGGGTGATGTGTAAAATGTGGGTATGCAATTTAAATGTTTACCCTTTGTACACAAGCGACTTAATCTTGTGTGGGACGGGATGGAATAGAAATCATCCATTGTTTGTTGATAATTAAAAAAATATGAAAATTTTGCTGCCATTTGTTTACTTTGGAAATTATTGATTTTTGGAGATGTGACTATTGGTGAGTAGCAGGGATGAAGTAGGAAAAGGTATATACATGTTTGGCTAAAACGTAGGTGGACGTTAGCTGGAGTTTACCTTTTTTTGTCGTTGCGTACCTGCTTCCAATGCAGAATGGTCCAGGGTTCGATTCCCGCTAAAGTCAGAAATTTTTAACTTCTGATTTGGACTTAACTCCATCAGTTCTTGTGTTAGGAATTTGTAAACGGTGACTTTGGAGCCGTCCTAGCAACGAGGCACATAATAAATCTAAAATTGTTCTGAATCGGCCTTGTTGATTCTGGCGTTCATCCGCGGGTGTTCGCACTGTCCATACCACTGATTGCTTTTATAATATCGATCTTTGGTTGGTTATCGATCGTTCACTCGTCGATTGCGTCGGGGCCTGCAGGGTTGGCTTGGTCACTTTGGTTTACTGCCCCCACTGAAATCAGTTGTGTGACTGAGTGGGTAGACTCTAAATACGGATTAATTAATTTATTTACTTATTAATGTACTTTTTATGACTCCAATTTAACACTTTTATGATATAGTAGATGTAGGTGCTCTGATTTCATATAATTACAATTCAAAAAATAAATTTTGTGTGCGATTAGTAGCGAGCAGTATTCCTGCTTCTAGTTCAGAAGGTATACAGGGTTCGAATCCCACTTCAGACTAAAGATTTTTAACGTCTGATATACGGACTAAAATTAATCATGTCTTGGCTTAGACTTTAGAGCCGTCCTGCTAGCGTGGAACTCAAAACAATTATAAGGTTATTCCGAATTAGCCTTATCGACTCTGGCGCCGCTTACGGGTAGAATCGTGTCCAGCTTGATTGATCGATATTTCCTGCCTAAATATGCCGGTCTCTAGTTGATCATTGTTCGCTCGTCGATGGTGTCTGCGCCTACAGGCTTGGTCTGCTTTAAATTAAAAGTAACCCAGTGAAAATCAGATGTGACTGAGTGGGTACACTCTAAATGAACACAAATGTATATATTTTAATTATTTATTTCCGAATTTAAATAAACATTTAAAAAAATTACGGAAAAAGAAAGCCATAATTTGTTTAAGCATGACAGAAAACTCTTAAAACTTTAAAGACTTTACTCTTTCGTAGCGCGGCACCGAATGCGTACCTCAGTTTGATCTTCTTGTTTTCGCTCTCTGAACTTGAGAAACAACTTTGTTCACTGGTAAGATTCGTTATGCATGCGTGCGTACTGCGTATATTCTCTAAAACAAACTTTGGTTCAAGTTGGTACAGCCTTCACCAAGTTACAGTAATTCAATTAATTCCAAGCCAGAGATTAACCGACATGAAATTGAAACCGTGAAAAACAGGCCGTAACACCCGGTAGTTGTTATGTTATCCCTTACAACTCGGGTTGCAGTTCGTCGACAATATACCAAGACAAACGTAATGCAGTTAATTTCATCGTTAAAGTCGAGTTGAAACTTGGAGTTTCCTTGTAAATTGCCTCCTTTGTAAACACTAAGTAGCAACGTTATGTTATTTCGGCTGGGCCCTGTCGAGAATAATTGAAATTATCAGTAGAAATTGTTGCTGGAGAAAGTGATGGTTAAAACCCATGAGTAAAAGTTATTACTAAGTTGTGAAACTGTCACGAAGCGCTTATCTCGGGAATATATTATAATAAAACATATAAAGTATACTACAGAAGCGCTTATCTCGAGAATACATTATAATATAACATGTAAAATATACTATAGAAAGTATAACTTATGGATGCATAATAATGGGATAATATTCTATTTTCACACTAAACACACTTTACTTAGGGTACACAGTAGGATCACGCGCGGATGATTCCTGCGTAGGTTCATCTGACCTCAGCAACAGTGGAACATTTAGGATACAAAGTACAGACAGGAGGCTTCAGCTAGGTGCTAGGGCATAACACGTGATAGGGGAGAGGGAAGGGAAATACGTCACAGGCACAGGGGTATAAAGAGCTGGGAAGGTCCTAGCTCGGGGCATTCTGAAGACAGAGATACAGGGGACTGAATTAGTTCAGAGCAGTGTGTCTGCTCCTAACTCACAGCCTAGCCCCTGGGTCTTAGTGTTGCACTGTGGTTGAACCTAAACCTGAATGCATAGTCAATAATAAGCTGGTTATCGACGTCCGCTCTCCGACCTGATAGGGTAAGTACAGTGCTATTGTAGTATTTTACCATGTTTTGCCACATGCTACAATAAATCAGATGTTTATTATTATGTGATTATTTGGTCCAATTTCAATCCTCCTCGGGTCACGATGTGGCCCAAGAACCCTTAGTACGCGCTCCGCCTTTAATTCCGCTCTCCTAGTAAACTGACAATATTTAGGGGAACTTAAGTCATGTTAACGGTTCCGAGCTAACATCCTGAACTCGGTGGTGGCAGTGATACCTCTTTCATCCACCTCATGACATTTGGTGCCTTGCGGTGGGATGTTCCTTTCAATTTGTGAATTGTTAAAATCAAATCGATGGTTAAGTGAGGCGATTCTAGTTGGACCAAGTATATATATTTTTTTTAAACTTACGATATTTTATTGTAGGATGTGCATGCTGGGACTAGGTAACATTTTGTGGTTTTAATAAACAGCACGTTTCAAAGCTAGAGATATTTAATGATATTTAATAGCGTGTAAAAAGTTTTGTAGGCGGTAGAGACGTGGACCTACGTCGGGACTTTGCTACCGGTGGCAAGTAGACATTGAGGTGATCGACACCTCACTGTCGGAAATGTCGGTCACATCAGGCAATGCTGGCGTCGGTACCGGTAATAATTCCGGACTTGAAGAGGCTGAGGACGCCGTGACGCGTCCCGCAGCAGGTGGAAATCTGGAAAATGCGGAAATCACTCGAATTAGCGACTTAAATCATATACAGCTAATACCAGAATTTTCAGGGGCAAAGGATGGCATTAAAATCCAGAGTTTTTTCCATAGAATTGATCAGTTGTCATTAATGGGATCGTGGACACCGATACAACAGGCAGTGATTACGAAATTAAAGTTACAAGGTGATGCTCGTGAATATGTCCTCAATAACCAGGAGTTAGTGAATGCGTCCTATGACGAGCTAAAACGTCATATGATCCAATGGTTTAAAGTAGACGAGTCCCATAACTTGTTGGTTCAGAAATTTAATATGTGCGTATTGAAACCTCAGGAGAGCATCAGGCAGTACGCCACCCGTTTGTTTATAGCAGGGAATAAGACGATGATAAGAGCGGAAAATGACGTGGAACTTAGGCTTAGAAAGAAGCTGTTAGACGAGGGTATGTTAAGTCAATTTGTGAAAGGCCTTTCGGGCAATGTAAAACGGTTTGTACTAAGTAGCAATCCTAGAACATACCAGGATGCACTTGCCGTTGCAATTCGAGAGGAGATGGTTGAGTTAACTATGGGTAGTAATAAGCCAGCGTTAGTATGTGCCGTTACCACCCCCGCAGAGCACACTCACAAACAAACAAAATCAAGTACGCCCACGTTAAAGCAGTCACCAACACAACAGACGACACAAACAGTACCCCAGCGACAGGAACATACTACTAGTGCTGTTTCACCGCAGAGTGCTAGGGATATTGCATGTTTTCGATGTGGTGGCCGTGGACATTACGCAAACAACTGTGCAACACCGAGAGATTATGTACCTCAGGATGCACGGGTTAATGTGCCCCCTCAAGGAGCGGCCACACAGCCTCGTACACAACAAACACGACCGACATGTACGTACTGTAACAAATTGGGACATGAGCAACAAAATTGTTGGGTAAAAATCAGCTCTCAATACCGACCGCGACCCAATAGCACTTACGGAAATACTAACAACAGTCAGGGACCCAGACAACAACGTTATCCCAGAGAAAATTACTCACAGCAGAACAGACCAGAACGAAATGTACAGGCTCAGGTAAATCAGAACAGAACCCCATTCCCTCCAAACCAGCGTTTAAACTAGCAAGACCACTTCCGATAGCCCCGCAAGAAGTGGTAAAAATTAAGCAAGTCAATATCACTACTTCAATAAATACAGTGTATTCAGGTGTAGACAAAACACTAGTTCAGGTTGGGATTATTACGCCAAATAAGGGAGAGATTACAACTCTGTGTTTATTGGACTCTGTTGTAATTTGTAATCTGGCGCCACTACTAGGCCTCTATGTATTATGTTTAAAAGGCAGTGAGTGCACATCCTTTTCCTGTTTGTGTTCTTCTGTACCGCCATCTTTCTTGCTATTACAATAAAGCAATGTAGTTCTCTGAAGTATCAATATTTTACTGAGTAATCCTTCTTCCATCATACTAAAACTCAACAGGTTATTGGCCCAGAACAATAGAGGTACAATGTAAAATATATATTTCGGTGAGAAGAAGTGTTTAAAGGAGACATGTGGAAACGTGAACAGTGAGAGAGGTTAAGTGAGGTTATGTATCACGAAGCTCGTGTAATACTTGTTGCGGAAGGACTCATTTCGAAGTTTGAACTTGTAAACGACGTGTTTTTACGAGTTTCACTCTGAAAATGACTTCAGGGAGCACTAGTTTGACCACTTTGGTGGACAAACTTAGAGACAAGGATGATTATATGAACTGGAAATTCAGTATGCAGCTTATACTAAAAAGAAAGAAGCTGTGGGCCTATGCTACTGGTGATGGAGGGGCTGCTGATGAAGAGAAGGATACAGATGCCTGGAGCCTTATTTGTTAACATGTAGACAAATCGCTGTTTCCCTACGTCCAGAACACTACTACTGCAAAGAAAGCATGGACAGCTCTTGAAAGCCTGTTTGAAGGTAAAACTAAAACACGTGGATGAATTTGTGGGACGCTCTGCTGGATTCCAAACTATCCAAGCACAATGGTAATGTGCAAGAGTATGTGACTTCAGTGTTGGAGCTAAGCAACAAATTAATCAGCATGGGGAAGCCTGCTGATGATGGCCTGGTGGCTCTCATCATGCTCAGGGGCCTACCTAAGGTGTGCCTACCTTATCGTATGGGTATTGAGTCAACAATTTCAGACAAGGACTTTACCACAGATACGATTAAGGAGAAACTCTTGAACGGCAGTCTTGATGAATATCTGAAGCTGGAGGGGTCGGAAGAGGAATCTGCCCTGTACGTGAAGAAGACGAAGAGCTACAGCAACAAGCAGCCAATTCAGGATAGACAGCAGGGTTTTTCTTCAAATCAGAGCAAGAAGACGGACAAGAAAAACGTCAAATGCTTCAAGTGTTGGAAGTTTGGACACTACAAGTCGGAATGTCCACAGAAGGAGGAGACAACTCGTCAGTTCAAGATGGGAGGCAAGTCAGAGTCAACAATGCTATGTGCCTTGGGTGTGTCGTCCTTTACCAAGGATGACTGGATCATTGATTCCGGGGCATCATCCCATATGACTCCCAGGAGGGAGTGGCTGCGAGATCTTCAAGAGGCAAGTCTGTGCGACAGTGAGGTGAAATGTGCCGATAATTCCAGTTTGAACAGTGCAGGTAAAGGAAATGTACTATTAAAGTTTCCAGATAATAATGTGAAACCAATAAAGGATGTAACTTATGTGCCAGGCTTAGCGACAAATTTACTGTCGGTTTCAAGGTTAGTTAACAAAGGGTTTACTGTTGCTTTTAACAATGAGGGTTGCAAGATCTACTCTGGTAACTGTAAAATACAGGGCAATGCCGAATATACAGGGTCAGAGTCAAACGGGGTCTTTAAACTCGACTTCACTAAACCTTTGCCAGCAGACATTGCATGTATTGCTGGAGAACAAAATAAACCAGAAGTCTTGTGGCATAGAAGGTTAGGTCATGTTCATGCTGATTCTGCATTAAAATTAATTGTCAAAGATCAAGGAATTGACATAGAATGTGGTGAATCAGGGGATAGTAATCCTAATGCATGTGTTCCGTGTGTGCTAGGTAAGCATCACAGGTTTCCATTTCCTAAAGGTTGCGCAAATCGTGCAGACAGAGTTCTAGGCCTAGTCCATATGGATCTTTGTGGACCGATGGAAGAAATGTCAATTGGGGGTGCTAAGTATATGTATGTTCTTGTTGATGATTTCTCAAGAAGAATGTTTTGCTATTTTTTAAGGTCAAAGGATGAAACTTTTGATAAGTTCTGTGAGTTTAAAACTTGGGCAGAAAATAAAACTTGTTCTAAAATTAAAGTTATTCGATCGGACAATGGTCGTGAGTTTATAAATCAGAAGTTTCAAACCTTACTAAAGCAGCATGGCATTGAGCATCAGACTAGTAACCCGTATACACCTGAACAAAACGGTGTGGCGGAACGTTCGAACCGTTCCATATGTGAAATGGCTCGGTGCATGTTGTATGACTCAGGGTTGTCCAAGGAGTATTGGGCAGAGGCATGCAATTGTGTGGTGTACATAAAGAATCGTGTGCCACACAGAGCATTAGGCCTACAAGGTAAGACACCACAAGAGTTATGGGGAGGCAAGAAATCTTCTCTAAAGCATTTGAGGGTTTTTGGGTGCCCCGCTTTTGTTCATGTCCCAGATCAGAAAAGAGCTAAATGGGATGCTAAGGCAAAAGAGTTGATTTTTGTGGGTTACAGTGAGAGAACTAAAGGGTATCGACTGGTAGATCCAGAGAAAAGTTCAAAAATCATTAAGGCAAGGGATGTTGTTTTTCTTGAAAACTTTAACCGAAAGACTCAGAAAAATGATGCAGTTGCGTCAGGAAAAGCGGAAAATTGTAACATGTTTCATTTTTCATCTTTTAGTCCAGGTCAGAGGGAGGCGCAGCATCAGGACAGACCAGATGAGATAGATAGGGTTAGTTTACCTAGTGACAATGGGGAAAGCAGTGTTTCTAATCATGAGTCAGAGAGTGATTTTGTTCCGACTAATGATGTCTCAAGTTCCGAGACAAGTGAAATTCAAGTAGAGGATCTAGAAGTAGACGAGGCTCAGGAAAGGAGGTATCCAGTAAGAGATAGGGTTCCCAAGCAGTTTCCTGATTTTGTTACGTCACTTGTAGTTCAGAATAGCTCTGTGAATGCTAATGATCCAACTTCGGTAAGCGATGCTTTTTCCAGACCAGAAAAGTTATTTTGGCAAAAAGCTATGGAGGAGGAAATGCAGTCCTTTAAAGATAATAATGTATGGGATTTAGTTACATTACCAGCAGGAGCCAAAGTTGTGGGAAATAAGTGGGTTTTTAAACAAAAACGTGGCTTGGATGGCTCTGCGCAATTTCGTGCCAGGCTTGTAGCCAAGGGTTACTCACAGTCCTATGGGATTGATTTCCACGAAACTTTTTCCCCTGTTGTAAGAAGATCTACGTTGAGGATGCTTTTTGCACATGCTGCAAATCTAAATCTAAAAATTGATCATTTTGATGTGAAAACTGCATTTTTGCATGGTGATTTAGATGAGGTAGTTTACATGAGTCAACCTGAGGGTTTTGAATCTACTGATTCTGACAAAGTTTGTATCTTGAGGAAGGCTGTTTATGGTCTTAAACAGTCAGCAAGAAACTGGAATGAGAAAGCTGACAAAGTGTTAAAGAATCTTTGTTTTACACAGGTTGAAGATGAAACTTGTGTGTACATAAAAGGTTCAGGCAAATCTGTAGTTATTGTAGCTTTATATGTTGATGATTTTTATGTATTTCACAATAGTGAAGATATGAAGGCAAAACTATTAGCTGAACTTCAACAACAATTCAAGGTAAAAGATCTTGGTGAGGCAAGTGAATGCCTGGGTATGAGAATAAGGAGGGATTGGAAAAAGGGGACAATTTTCTTGGACCAAGAACAATACCTGACAAGTGTTCTCGATCGTTTTGGTATTACTGATTGTAAACCTCAAGGGACTCCGATGGAGTGTGGGTTAAAAGTTTGGACACTCAAGGGAAAATCACTCGATGTACCATACCAAGAATTAATTGGATGCCTTCTGTATCTTAGTTCTAATACCAGACCAGATATTTCTTATGTTACAAGTGTGCTCAGTCAATACAATACAAATTATCAGGATGTCCACTGGTCGCTTGCTAAACGTGTACTCAGATACTTGAAGGGTACAATTAGTCATGGACTAGTATTTCAGAAATCAGATAATTTTAAATTGGTCGGTTTTGTAGATGCCGGTTTTGTGAATGATGAAACGGATGGTCTTTCATACCGTGGTCAGGCATTCATGATTGGTAAATGTCTTGTTTCTTGGGAGAGCAAGAAGCTTAAGGAAGTTGTCTTAAGTTCTACTGAGGCGGAGTATGTTGCTCTGTCTGAGGGTTGTAAGGAAGCTTTGTGTTTAAGTAGACTGTATGCCCATTTGTTAAGAAAAGAATGTGAGACTGTGGAATTGTTTAATGACAATCAAAGTGCATTAAAATTATGTAAAAATCCTGTTTTCCATGGCCGCACTAAACATATTTCGGCAAAAGGTCATTTTGTACGACAGTGCTCTAAGAAAAATGAGGTAAATGTTAATTATTTAAGCACTAATGAGATGCCTGCCGATGTTATGACAAAATCTATTCCACCTGTGAAACATTTTACTTGTTTGAGTGGATTGAATATGGCTCCAGCTTATGGGGAGGTGTTGTAATTTGTAATCTGGCGCCACTACTAGGCCTCTATGTATTATGTTTATAAGGCAGTGAGTGCACATCCTTTTCTTGTTTGTGTTCTTCTGTACCGCCATCTTTCTTGCTATTACAATAAAGCAATGTAGTTCTCTGAAGTATCAATATTTTACTGAGTAATCCTTCTTCCATCATACTAAAACTCAACAGACTCCGGAGCAGATTTTTCTATGCTAAGTGAAACACTAGCTACACAAGGAGGTATTCCGGTTAATAACACAACTATACCTTGTGTCGACCCAAGTAACACTCTGTCAATCATCTAAGTGAAAGGGAACCGGTGGTTTTGTGCACAATACAAATGTAAATAATCCCCATTACCTGTAATGGCCTGTCCATCTTGACCCGTATTGACAGTTTCAAACCACATGGACCTCTTTGGAATCTGTACCAGCCTGTATTTGAGAACGTCCCCTTTTATATAACTGAGTGTCCACTAATTTGCTCGAACATGAAGATTTAGAAGTGGTTGCGTTTTACCACTGCCTCCTAGATGTTCGTTGTGGCTCCTCGTTCCCTGCCTGTCCATGGAACATGGTTTGATTGTTGAAGAAAATTCGCACTTTTTTCCCACAGCGCTAGTTACCGTCCCCAAGAGCTTTCTTTTGTTTTCGTTGTTTACATACGATCTGCATACGATTAAGATGTCATAATGCCAGGTTGAGCTGTGTTTTTCTTCATAATACTAGGCAATGGTGCGTGCAAGAAGTTGTAAGATACCGGGATGCCATTATCTAAAACAAGTAGGCCTTTCTTTGCATGAACTACAGGGAAATAAGGAAATTGTGCCACCCAGGCCCCCCACCAGACTCCCCTTTAGCACGCGCCACTGCTTGATGGAAAGTAATATTGTTTAGCTCGTGGCCTAGTCAAGACTAGGGCCCAAGTAGGCTACCTAAGCCTATTGATTTTTAATATGATTAGGAATAGGAGGCATAGGCCCTCCAGATAAAAATAGCATGCCTATTAGCCCTTGCCTTATATTATCAAACAACAAAGTTATCAATATCTACTTTTTGTTTAATTACCAGCATAATATAACTAGACAAATTTGTATATTACTATTCTGCAAACCTTGATAAGTGATGTACGTACACAAAATACGATCTAAAACATTCAATTTAGTTGGATTTAACAGTAAACTACATGGGAGATGACATTTAATGTGACAACAACATCAAAAACAAAAGAAAGCTCTTGGGGACGGTAACTAGCGCTTTGGACAACAATTAACACTGTGCGCGTGGACAGGCAGGTAACGAGGAGCCACAACGAACATCTAGGAGGCAGTGGTTTCAACAAAAAAGGCGGGAGGCCCCCATACAACCTGCGTCTTTTCAGTTTGATGATTGACAGAGTGTTACTTGGGTCGACACAAGGTATAGGCACATTTCTTCCGCCACTGGACACGCTCTGCCAGCTGTAGGTGAAGCAGAAGTCACATTGCGTTTAGGGAATTGTGAATATGTGTACCCAGCTTTTGTAATACTAGGAAAACGCTTAAGTCCCGCCGCGTTGTTGGATGAGCGTAATTGGTGCATTGAGCTGCCATGTGTTATGAGGATTTTCTGTTGTTCTGTGACAAAATTATTACAAAGTCGAATATTTTTTTAAAATTAAATTAAATTAAATAAAAAATTGACTTTATTTTTTAATTTTTTTATGAATCGTAATTTTAAAAAAGGAAAAAATCGTAAAATTGCGATTTTCATAAGAAATAATTATTCGATTGCGCTCAAATTTTACAAGAATATATTAATTCATAAAATTAAGGTTCTGTGAAAAATTCATTACAATAGGATAAAGCATGTAGGTGTTATAAGTCAAAGACTTGTTTAAAAAAAAAAAACATGTAAAATTTCGATTTTCATGAGAAATAATTTTTCGATTGCGCTCAAATTTCACACGAATATCTTAATTCATAAAATAAAGGTTTTGTGAAAAAATCATTAAAATCGAATTAAGCATGTAGGTGTTATAAGTCGAAGAAATATTTTAAAAATTGAAAAAATTCGTAAAATGGCGATTTTCATGAGAAATAATTTTCCGATTGCGCTCAAAAACGTGGCAGTTCTAAGTTCAGAGATTTCGAAGGTCTCCATAAAATTTCATCGCAATCGGAGTATCGGTTTAGCCGAAATCGTGTTAACAAACAGACAAAAATACAGAAAGAAAAAAAAAAAAAAAAAACATTCCGGATTTTTTTCTCCAGTGTAGTGAAATGGAATCTTCGCTTCGCTCGCTACGCTCATCCAATCAAAAAGGAAATGCATTTTCCATTTGGGGGCATAATTGGATCAGATTTTTTGCATTTTTTTAAATTTGACTTGGTTTATAGTCGTAATCAATTGATTCAAGGGGCTAATGTTATTGAGTTTCATAATACATTCAACGACGGGAGAATGCCGACGGAAGTCAACACTGTGACTCAGGTAGGGTCACTTCCGTGTAATAGCTCAGAGGCCGTGGGTTCGAACCCCATGAGCGTTCGCGGGTTACAACTAAAATTGCAGGCTAGTGATCAGTATGTTTGTCAAATAACGGCGGACTGTGAAACTTTAAATAGGCAGACTACTCAATTGTGCAGTAAAAATAAAACATTGGAGCACTGCATTGAGACTTTGAGAGTAGAATTAAATGAATTGCGATTAGTTAACATACAGTTATGTACCGAGAACGAGAACTTGCGCAAAAACAACAATAAACTACTGGAAAGTAACAATAGAGTTAATACAGATATTGATAAATTGCATACAGATAACTTTGAGCTTTGCGCGAATAGTGACACATTACATGTCACTATTGCATCATCACATGCCAATATTGGACGACTTCAACGCGAGGTAACTAATTTGCATGAAAAGTTAGAGCATATGTACCAGGCGCATAATGCATTTAATGCGGCGCACGAAAATATGAAAATTGAGTTTCAACAGTTACATAGTGATAAGGTGATGTTATCGTGTGTGGTGGACAAACTTACAAGCGACAATAACATGCGTAATGCGGAAATTGAGACATTAGTTGATGTAAATGTGAAATTGTTAGAAGATAGGGACTGCTTACTTGAGGAGCAATTGCGTGACAACAACATTTGCAACCTACAAACAGGGGCGTCTAACTATGTTGAATCAGTGGGCAACAAGCAGATAGTGGGAGATAAGGGTAATCGGACCCTGGACAGCGTTGAGTCACAAGGGAGTGCACAAGCACATCTCTCTGCTGGTCAGAAGATGTGTACCCAAGGACACAGCGGCGATAGGGAATGTTTATAATTGCAGTATACACCAAGCAAGGAGACATGTTTGTATGGCTTGGACGTGAGTCATAACAATGGTTGTGTAGATATGATAACGAAGAATGAAGTTTCCCTAGAATTAGAACGAAAACAGGTGACTGTAATAAATATAAATAAATGTAAACAAGGAAAGGCGGCTAGTAAGCGAGAAAATAAATACGATGTAACTACAAAAAACACAAAAGGTTTGAATACAGTAGGTGTTGATGCTAGGGCTAATGTAGGCTCCACTGCTTGCTACACTTGAATGGTCGACATTTTCAAGCACAGCATCATAGTAGATCGCCGGACATAACAGCCTCATAAATACATAAAAATTTATAAAATAAAATAACATACATACATGAATTCAGTATACAATTACGTCTATAATACGATACAATAAAGTATATCTTTTAATGTACCATTGATTTGCATAACATTATGTTCTTGCAAAAGTACAATATTTAATGGTCACTATTACGAGTATATTGCAGATAGTCTACCCTATACACAGGTAGAGCTATAATTAGACGCAAATGCTTGGTAATTTTTATAACAAAGTACGCCAATATTATTCAGAATTTTGAAAGTTTGAAGGCAAATTAAAGTAGTGCCTATATAGATCAAAACTAAGGGCTATATGAGGGCTATATCAACAATTAGTTATAATATGTATAGAAGACAGGGACTTATATATTTTATGTTTCAGAAATTAAATTATGGAATGTATGGCAGTCAAAGCGCGCGGACATACGCGGCGCGGAGGTCGGAAAAGAATGAGGTGTTACAGGTGCCTCACAAAGGGGCACAGGGCGGATTCCTGTCCCAAGCCAGCGCACCACCAGGGGGATGGAGTGGAGGAAAGGAGAAGGGATGACCCACCAACAGCACGGGAAGCGCTATCTGTACATGTCCCGGCGTACGCAGCCTATTTTCTCCAAAGATCTCTATAAGGAAGATATCCACAACCATATGATATTTCTAGTTTCTTTGAAATCCCATTCGAATGAAATGGTCCGCAAGGAAATATAAAATCATGCATGTATGTGCATATATGTAGAAAATGAGAGGAAATGCTTTACATGATTAGAATTAAAATTTTCAGAATATTTATTCACCAGTGGGCCCTGTACATAATACAACATCTATGTTGTGCATATAATTTACCTCATAGTTTGGCCTATACATCAGTTCAGTTCATGTTTTTATGAAATTTTAAATACATATTACAAGTTTTAGTATTAGCCCCAATGAGACCAGGTGGCTCGCAGGAGGGGGGCTTTCACAGAGAGGTTATTGTGATAAGTGATGGTAGTGGTAGAGATCGATACAAAAATAGTGAAAAACAAATTGAAACAATAGAGGAGAGTAGGCCCTGGGCCTAACATAGTAGAGTAGAGTAAGGACAAAATCTGTGATATACTTAATACTAAAATAGGTTTGTTTGGTTTGCTACACGAACTTACACTTTACACTAGTGTAGGCTCAAAATGTCTAAAAAGCGTTTTCGTATTAAGTGTAGTGTAAAGTGTAGCCGTTTGGTTTGACTTCGTGTAGTGTAAAGTGTAGAATTTCTACACGAGCTCTAGGAGGTCGTGTAGGGTGTAGGTGTAAAAATTTAGGCGCAACATTTGAAGAGAAACAGCTTAAAACATGATGAATGACACATTCTTTCAATGACAATCCGATATAACTCCTAAAATCAATTAATAGTCTATAATTACGTATTAGAAACTGATTCGAAGTATTTTATTTGTGGCACTATGTTTTGTGATGAGGGCAAATGCGTGGGGTACTCTAACCTCAATTAGGATAAGCACTATTGAAGTTTATATTCCAAATAGCTTTTCATCGTTCAGATAGTACACATTTTCTATCATTTTGACTCATTTAGTGCCTTCAACAGTACTGTTTGTTGTTTTATTATGTTTTTTTAGTTTGACAGTTCGATGTGAGCGAATCTAGTGTAGAGTGTAGCTTAAAAAACGTTTGGTTATCCTGGGTAAAGTGTAGTGTAAATTGATTTCAAGGCCTACACCTACACTACACAAGTCTACACTACACTAGGTAAACCAAACAAACCTAATGTTATGACAATTTTGCCTATGATGGCAACAATTAAGTACAAATACAGAACAAGAATGTTGTACATGAGTTTGTTGATACCTATAAATATTAAATAGGATTAAGAACTAACTAAAAATAATTAGAAATAAGAATAAAAATAAAAGGCTTCATGTAGGGTAGCTTTAAATAATATTAAAATGTTGTGACAAATTTGCCTATGATGGCAACAAGTAATACAAAGCAAAGCGTTGTATCTTCATGAGTTTGTTGTAGCCTAACCTATATATAATATTGAATACAATAAAGAATTAACTAGAAGCAACTAGAAATAAGAATAAAGATAATAGGCTTCATGTACCGGTAGGGTAGCTATAAATATTAATTACTAAGATGTTATGACAATTTGCCTATGATGGCAACAAGTAATATTAGTCACTCAACGGTAATACCATACAAATGCAATTATAAAAAGGAGTGTAAAAAATACATAATTAGTTTGGCCGATACATACAAATGCAATTATAAAAAGGAGTGTAAAAAATACATAATAATACACCAGTTATAAATGTCGTTGAGGTACGGGTAAAAAACATCATCCCCATAACCTTCAGATCATCTGTAAAATTCTTAAAAGTTTCCTCCCCATCCAGGGAGCCATAGTACTTCCCATCAAGCGATTGGGACAACCCATATTTTGCAATCACTTCAGAGAGTGTCATTTTCCTGTCAACATGCAATTCGCAAGAAAAAGTAAATTACACATCTTTGGGTCTAATATAATATTCAGAATTCCATGCTAGTTGCCACAATTTATAAACTTAACGCAGTTCTAGTTCAGCTATATTGGCCTCAGCCCAACTTCATTTTAGGATTAACAATTTTCGCGGGAAAAGCAATTGGCCCCCTGAACTCGAGGTTCTTAAATTGTCACACTATAGATGGCTGTGCAACGTACGCATACGCCGACCCATGTACAGATAGCGTTTCACCAACAGCACGACCAATACAACTCCAACTGGTCACGGACAAAATAGGAGAAACACAACAGGCGGCAAGAGAACGCGTGCTGAAGCGGGTGAACCGTACATGGAGAATACAGGCTTTCATGGAACCACCTGGGTCTTTCCTTCAGGACCTACCACCGAGGTACCACAGGCTACGCACATACGCCATTATAGAGTCGAAAAAATACAGTGAAAAATACGGAATGTCTATCAATCAGAAACTGTGTAATTTCACGGGGACAAAAGTGTAGGGCGGTAGTGAAACTTACATATATGTTGCGCGTAGGCACGGGTCGCGGGTGCACACCGCGGGCCGATCTTCCCGGACGTCATCAATATCCTCGAAATGGTTTTGGAAATGACGGGTGCGAAGTCGGGCGCACCACACATCCATCAGCCCGAAGCACTCACCACAAGGGATATCGCGCACGATTTTCCTTGCAGTGAGTGCACACAACACAAGGCACCGGGACTCTACCCATTCTCGCTCCTGCCAATATCTAAACAACTGGCCTTCGGCCATGTGCACGGCGTCGCGGCCACCCTCGGCACGCACCGCCTCGGCGCGGGCGTAAACACGCTCAAAATCCCACGCGAGGACGGTGGTGTCACACAAGGTGCGCACCGGATGACAGGGCTCGTTCGGGAAGTGTGCATCGGCGTCACACCGATTCTGGTACAAATGTCACTCATGACCGAACAAGCGTGAAGTATTGACACTCCTAAGGCGATAACTGGGAATTTCATTTCATCTAGTTTGCCGGGCAATAAGGAGATTAACAGGGTCAAAGTCCCACATTAGTGTGAGCAAGTTGTACTGAAGGAGTGCCTTATTGCAGCAGGGTTCGATTTTGTTAGCCCGAGATTTCGGCTACGTTCATTTAGGTACAACGTTTTCTCTTTTGACCCACCCTTTAGGAAGGGTGAGCCAAAAAGTTTCTAAGGGCGAGGGTGATGTCACGAAGCGCTTATCTCGGGAATATATTATAATAAAACATATAAAGTATACTACAGAAGCGCTTATCTCGAGAATACATTATAATATAACATGTAAAATATACTATAGAAAGTATAACTTATGGATGCATAATAATGGGATAATATTCTATTTTCACACTAAACACACTTTACCTAGGGTACACAGTAGGATCACGCGCGGATGATTCCTGCGTAGGTTCATCTGACCTCAGCAACAGTGGAATATTTAGGATACAAAGTACAGACAGGAGGCTTCAGCTAGGTGCTAGGGCATAACACGTGATAGGGGAGAGGGAAGGGAAATACGTCACAGGCAACGAGGGTATAAAGGAGCAGGGAAGGTCCTAGCTCGGGGCATTCTGAAGACAGAGATACAGGGGACTGAATTAGTTCAGAGCAGTGTGTCTGCTCCTAACTCACAGCCTAGCC
Source organism: Sweltsa coloradensis (assembly GCA_024449915.1). Lineage (NCBI taxonomy): Eukaryota > Metazoa > Arthropoda > Insecta > Plecoptera > Chloroperlidae > Sweltsa > Sweltsa coloradensis. The sequence goes on from JAMZAV010001344.1 coordinate 135,281, forward strand.
CCTGGGTCTTAGTGTTGCACTGTGGTTGCACCTAAACCCGAATGCATAGTCAATAATAAGCTGGTTATCGACGTCCGCTCTCCGACCTGATAGGGTAAGTACAGTGCTATTGTAGTATTTTACCATGTTTTGCCACATGCTACAATAAATCAGATGTTTATTATTATGTGATTATTTGGTCCAATTTCAATCCTCCTCGGGTCACGATGTGGCCCAAGAACCCTTAGTACGCGCTCCGCCTTTAATTCCGCTCTCCTAGTAAACTGACAATATTTAGGGGAACTTAAGTCATGTTAACGGTTCCGAGTTACCATCCTAAACTCGGTGGTGGCAGTGATACCTCTTTCATCCACCTCATGACAAAACACATTACGCACATCACGCTTAAGTCCCGCCGCGTTGTTGGATGAGCGTAATTGGTGCATTGAGCTACCATTTGTGTTGTGTGGATTTTCTGTTGTTCTGTGAAAAAATCATTACTAAGTTGAAGAATTTTTTAAAAAATTAATTTAAATTAAATAAAAAAATAAACTTTAATCTTTAATTTTTTTAATTATTCGTAATTTTATAAAAGACAAAAATCGTAAATTTTCGATTTTCATAAGAAATAATTTTTCGATTGTACTCAAATTTCACACGAATATATCAATTTATAAAATTAAGGTTCTTTGAAAAAATCATTACAATCGGATAAAGCATGTAAGTGTTATAAGTCAAAGAATGCAAAGAAGGCCTCCATAATATTTCATCGCAATCGGAGTATCGGTGCTAACAAACAGACAAAAATACAAAAAGAAAGAAAAAAAAGAAAAAAAAAACATTCCGGATTTTTTTCTCCAGTGTAGTGAAATGGAATCTTCGCTTCGCTCATCCAAAAAAGTAACTTAGAAAGCATTTCAACAATAAACAAGACAAATAAATAAGCACGTTATCTTGGCATGTGTATTTTTAAACTAGGAAAACGCTTAAGTCCCGCCGCGTTGTTGGATGAGCGTAATTGGTGCATTGAGCTGCCATGTGTTACGCGGATTTTCTGTTGTTCTGTGAAAAAATCATTACTTAGTCGAAGATTTTTTTTTTAATTAAATTAAATTAAATAAAAAAATAACTTAATTTTTTTAATTAATCGTAATTTTTAACAAAGAAAAAAATCGTAAAATTGCAATTTTCATAAGAAATAAATATTCGATTGCGCTCAAATTTAACACGAATATATTAATTCATGAAATTAAGGTTCTGTGAAAAAATAATTACAATAGGATAAAGCATGTAGGTGTAATAAGTCAAAGAATTGTTTTAAAAAAGAAAAAACCCGTAAAATTTCGATTTTCATGAGAAATAATTTTTCGATTACGCTCAAATTTCGCACGAATATCTTTATTCATGAAATTAAGGTTCTGTGAAAAAATCATTACAATCGGTTAAAGCATGTAGGTGTTATAAGTCGAAGAAAGTTTTTAAAAATCGAAAAAAAATCGTAAAATTGCGTTTTTTATGAGAAAAATTTCCCGATTGCGCTCAAAAACGTGGCAGTTCTAAGTTCAGAGATTTCGAAGGCCTCCATGAAATTTCATCGCAATCGGAGTATCGGTTTTGCCGGAATCGTGCTAACAAACAGACAAAAAGCAGAAAGAAAGAAAGAAAAAAAAACATTCCGGATTTTTTTCTCCAGTGTAGTGAAATGGAATCTTCGCTTCGCTCGTTACGCTCGCTACGCTAATCCAATCACAACATAATTTTGGTTCATTTATGCTTTAACTTCAACCATGTTTCAACTATAAGTTTATAGGCTTCTTGCAAGACCGACTGACGTAACGTCGTACGTCGTCATTATTGGTTCAACATGCCCGAGAGACTATGCACGAATACAAGTGGGAGGAGGTGAAATGCATTATGCGTGAAGAAGATATGTGGAAAAGAAATATAAAAGAGGCAGCAGTGATGCGATGTGTGAGAGAACCTATAAGTCAGGCAAGTTTTGAACTAAGCGCCATTTAGAATTCGACCATCGAGAAGGACGTCGGTAGGTCGATAGTACAAGCTCGACTCATGGCCGAGATAAGGAAGCAGTCCGGAGAGGGAACCAGTTGGCATCAACCTGATGATGGGTGAGGAAGTTTCACCCGAAAATTCGTTTTTTAAGTAAGTAGTGGCCTTGGTCATAAGTTTTTAATTTACGTTTCAACTTCTTATTGTTTCTGTTTGTGCATTCCCATGTTGCACAAGCTAAAAACATATCTAGGTGCCCGTTAGGGCGCCGCAGCCAAGCCGCGGTGCGCTACACACTCTGGCACCTTATACAGCAAGCAGAGTTGGGGTGATTTCGAGGTGTTACCCAGCCGTCATGAAACGTGATGTGAACTTAAAAACTATCAAAATCGAGGGGGTTTAGGTACCCGACAACACGTGCCAAATTTGATTGAAATACGAGCATTCCTATTTGGTGAAAATATGACTTGAAACATGCTCAAAATGACTTTAAGGATGTAAGTTGCTACTACTACAAGCTACTATCTAATTCGTCAGTTTCAATTGCCCAGCGATTCTGATCAAACGGGTGGGGCTACAACGTTCATATTTTACATGGATATTAAGGTAATAGCGATGTAGTTCCTTTTAAAAAAAAAAGTTGAAAAAGTTTGCAAGAAGGCTTCCAAATAAAGGTTTCAATATAAACCTTACACAAGAATATAATCAACAAGTAACTATAGTTACTTGACAATCGCCTATACATTGTTTACAAAAAGCAAGGCTTTGGGCCACTAGATATTTTACATCCTATTGTTAATTGGTAATTCCATAGAAATTAAATCAACTTTGATAAAATTATTATATTTTAACAAATAATTTTGCAATGGAACTAATTACAGGGCTGCCTGGAAGACAGAACCGGCAGTCCGAGAGTGTTTTGGGCAGCCTGGGGCCGTTAATTTCTGTATCTAGATAATTTTAAAGGATGATTATGTTATCTTTATCTAGATAATATTTTTGGTTATCTGGCACAACACTGACCACAGACTATTGTGTATAAATCAGGTGCATCTTAAGGCTACACTGATAGGTATTATCTAAAATATGCCAGATATTGTTGGTCTGCCTCTCACAGGCAAAGCATACCGGGTAACCTGTCGTGAGCACATGTTCCTTTATCCCCGCTCCCCTGAAATTCAACACGGCGGGTAGGGCGAGCGGGAGTGGACATTAAGCCGGGATTTATAGGGAATTAATTTTGTCAGATATGACGGGTGAAGGGAGGCCACAATTAGGCGGTGTCTCCCCTCGTTTTACCAGGGCGGGGGATAAATGGTCGAGTTCCTGCGGGGTAAAAACTACAGAGTTCTTGTGACTTGTTCGACGTGAGTGTAGATTTGTCTAACATGATTATACGACTTTAATCTTACTTTTAGAAAGAAAAGAATATATCTGAACTTAAATAAATTATGTTTTCTAAGTCATTCAGTGTTAACACTTATGGGATGGATTAATTAAAGTCACCAGACGCCAGTAATTCGAATTGGCAAGACAGAAGAGGGGTTTGGTTTATCCAAATTGTGTAAAGGCAATTATAATCTCAGAAGAACTATACACACAAACAGCTCTTAGACTTATCGTTTGAGGGTTCTAAAACATCGTTCAACTATGCCCAATCAACGTATGGTTAAAAGTGACACGAATGTGGAAACCTCTTGCAATGTTTCTATATCTATGCTTACTTGTAAGTAACAGTGAAAGCTACTCCACCTTTTCAACTTAGTTGTTACAAAGGGTCTTAGATAAATCATGACAGCAGATTCTAGCAGCATGAAAGAGCCATTATTTCCCGCAAGCAATATCCAGTAACAGTGTGACCCTAGGTATATAGGCAACCCGCAGTGTTCTATCGGGTTACCAGTAATTTATAGCAGCTAATATAGAACTTGCATGGCACTCAGAGTAATAAATATGTCTGGAAAATATAATTGAATCGTTTTTCACGATCATTAATTCGTCCCTTACGAGGTATCAGTGCCAAGGAGGTAATAAAGGGTGCCAACCAGAGGCAAAGAGGGCGATGTGAGTTGCTAGGGGTAAGAGGGGGGAACAGTTTGACAAACGAGTACGAGTGAAAAAGAAAAGCGCGTACAAGTCTTAATGTATGGTTTATTTTTGCATTAATTGATATATGCAATGACCTTGGCTTTATAAAAGTAACTATGACACTGTTGTGATAGTATTTTATTCATTCCTTTAAAAGTGCATCCATCCCGGTTTGAACCCGGGTCCTGCCTTAAAAGATGCTCTAACTAACTGAGCTATGAAGACAACTAGTAAACTTTGTATTTATTAGTTTCTTAACACATTGTTTATAACACACGCGTGGAGAGCAGGATGTTATTTATTACTAATATGTTATATTTTATAACTGATATATAAAATGTATACATGTAAATAATCGTGCAAATGGATAATATTAATGCAATTCTATTGTACTATTCTGTAAGGAATGAACAACCTTGATGAAAGAGGCAGAACGTTGTTTAAAAAAATAACAAAGTTATACTAGACGTAATATCGACAATTCAGAATGATGTTGTGCATGACCGAGTACGGCTAGAGAAAAAAATAGTGGACTGTATTTTTTTAGGGTGTACAGTGAATAACATGCCGATACTTACTTGCATTTAACTGCCAAAGTGATGAGATGACAAAGCGAAACGTGACTTGTTATGTCGGCACATACGTCAGATGGAAATAGAAAGAAAAAAAGCCATGGGTAGAAAGAAGAAGAATAGAAAATTCAAAGATAAAACCATCGAACAAGATAAAGATGACGCTGCTGGAGTCGAACCCTCAGTGTAGTTGTCCTAGCGTAGAACTTGCCACTGGGCCAAAAGAAGAAATGCCGTTTCTCATTCTTCATCCCCGCATTTAACACTAGGATTCTACAAACCTTACTTCGAAAACTGTATGTTGTCGATAAGACGTCAATTTTATTTCCAAACTAAATACATACTAAAACAATGAAATTATGAGATTGTAAATATTTGTAAATAAATGTCAAGTGTGTACACTTTTCCATGAATGTTGTGTATTTTCTAATTTTAAAATACAGGTTTTAGGATATATATTTGCAATTAAATGTAATGACCAGTGTTATGCACTGAATAACTCTTTCATTTCTTCGTATTCTGAATCTATTTCCTGTGGAGAAATCATCTGATCCTGATTGTAGTCCAAGTGTTCCAAGGCCCTCTTCACGTGGTCGTCTGGGAGTCCCGTACTGACCAGATGGAGCTTTGCTTCCTCCAGACTCATCCTGCCATCCCCGTCTGTGTCAGCTACGCGGATGACGTCACGCGCGTCGTCCGAGCGCATGCGCAGAACTCTTCTCTGCAGTCTTATGATGAGCTCGGAGCCCTGACACGAGCCACGGCGACACCCACCATCACAGTTACAGCCGAATATATTACAGTCGCCGTTACCGCAGTATGTGTTTCCGTCTGAACAATCGCCGCAGACGTTCCGGCTTCTCCATTGGCCAGTCAGAGGATCGGTCACTCTAAACATGTGTTTCTTGCAGCACTCAGCTTCCACTAACGAGAAAGAAGAAAATAAACTTTACAGAAACTTCCAGAATATAGCAAATAAGTTTAATATTTATAAAATATTATGCAGCGTAGGGGTATTATTTAATTAAAGGGGCAATTAACTCAAAAAATTACTTTTTACCACATGATCTATAGCACAATTCTACACTTAAATGACAGTTTAAAAAATTATATATTGTAACTGTGATTCAACACGAATTTTTCAATTTATTTGATCCAGAAATTTGCGAAAATTGGTGTTCTGGGAAATTTCTTAAATCGGTTTAATCTGCTTCTTTTTTGGTCCACATAGGTACTAGAGCATCATACCAATCTAAAATGCCCATTTTTTACATCGTGTCTTGAAACTGTGCCCAAATATACCCTAAAACACGCTAAAATATGCATTCCAAAATCACACCCCATCTTGGTAATCAGCATATTTTGACCGAACTACTTGCCCAAATTACAAAACAAAATATAAAGAATTTACAGAAAAGGCTGTAGAGTACGTCAATAATGGGCAATATTTTTTTGATCAAAATTCTCCAAGGTTACTGGGCATAAAGATCGTCCCCACGTTATTTCTTATGGGAGATTTTTGCCGATGGGACCTAGCTCGAAAAATGTGATGTTTGGCAATTTTTTGGGAGGTCATGGTGGCCCCAAAAATTTTTCTGTTAATTGCTAAATTCATTACTAGTTAGCCTGAAAGAAATATATTTTTTAAATTTAGCGGTTAAATACCCCTGTAAAGGAACGTAGTATTTCTCGTCAGCCATCTTGATGACGTCATCTAGTTCCTTTTCCATATCGTTAACTTTCGGTAAAGTAGTTTTTCCTTCACCCTTGACGTACATTCTTTCAATGTGAATCATCAAAGGTCATCTTGCCACTACCCTTAAATTTCATTGAGAGCCTTTAAAGATGGTGACACGTTTCCACTCTTTATTCATTGATAATTACGAACTATTGAATTATATAAAAAGAAAAAAAGAAGGTATTATATCAGTATCTTGATTTTTTTAATCATTTATAAAATTAGCTATCCCTATTTGCTGGAAAGCAAAGATTCCGAAATCAAAGCGTTGAAGTATGGCGAAAATAATGGAATGAAGGTAATTCCTGCCACTGCCCTGTATTGATGAGCCAGTTTCTACAACCGGGTTTACCACACACACAATCATGTCAAGAATAACCCTAGGCCGCTACCCGAGTATTGTTAAACATGTTTTGCACCAACATGGTCGGCTTGTGTGCTTCTAGATCTAGGTACTATAAGTGAACACTCATCAACCTCACAAAATGTTTATTGTCCGTAAAACGTTGCTTACAGAAAAGATCTGATTGCCAAACGAATAGAGACAGGAGATTCAAGCAAACTCTAAATTGTACAGGAAAGTTAGATCTTTGCTCCATTTACAGTACCCTTATAAATAGATCTTTCTTGCGAATTTTCATAAAATTTAAAAATGCATTTGTGACCATCTACTCATTTTTGGTGTATTTTGTGGTAAATACATTTAATACAAATCAACTTCTAAAGGGCATACAGCATAATATTTAGGCTTGAACTTGATAGAGAACCTGGTGTAAAGGATAATAACGCACTATCTTTAACCGTTCATCAGTCAGATCTTTTTGCAGAGAGTATGTTTTTAAGACACAATACCATGGCAAGATAGGGCTAACGAGCTGCGGATGGTTAGAGGTAAAAAGCATATTCCTGTTTAGTTCCTGGAGGAATTAATTTCCAAGGATACGAAACATAACAAAAAAATTCACACATTGTTACGTCTTGATGACTGGTGAATTGTTCGGGCTAGCCCGGGGTAAAGTGTAGCAGGTTAGGGTAAAAAAGTGACAGGAATGCAGGAAAGTATCATCCTTACCTCCAGTGGGCCCCTGTAGCCAGACAGCCGCCACGCAACAAACGACCAGTACCTTCAGCATGGCGCGTTCCTGGCAAGTCCACGAGTTGAAATAAGCACTAGGCTGAAACCAATATAATCATATCTAACACATTTTCTATTAATTATTTGCGTGTTAACTACTTCCTTGCTTGTTTCGATTGCATTTTGATTGTTCCTAATTAATATTTTGATTATTGTATTGATAGCTGCGAATGATTACATGTTATATTAATAAATATTTTAATCGCTGCCGTTATCAACCATGGAAAAATGTGTTGCAAACAAAGAATTCTCAACTTTTAAAAATCGTTGGTGGTACGTTTGATACGTTCAAATGAAAAATAAATCGTCCGATTCCATTTGGGAATGAAACTATGTTAATATAATAATACAGAACACACCCATGGATAAATATTTAAAACATAAATATACATTTCAGAGGATGTGTATAGTACCTGAGCTCTGGCAGTATTTTACCAATTTCCAATGATGTAATTAAAATAATATTATCACACAAATTACCAGGCATTTTTTTATACAATCCAGTTCAATGGTTAGGTCTCCAGAACGTTTGTTACCGTTTCTACACAACTAGATGCACTTTTCAAATTTCAGCCTGCAAGATCTCAGCAATGACAACCCAAAAATGTTGCAGACAGTCTTATTTCAATCGCATAGCTTACAATTTTGACAAAGCTTGCAGAGTTTGATGTCTCTATTTTCCACTTATTTCTAAGATAACAAGTCTATTATCAATTTCTTTCGTCTGCGAATGTTAATTCATCGTACTAGGCCGCTTTGCGAACGCTTTTTTTAGTCGCATTGATGGATGAGCTTTTTTTGTAAGTTTTGAGTATGCGTGGGATCTCTTAACTTCTAGTCCCATTGCAAATTCATTTTTGTTAAATTAGGATAATTTTTATAAAGTAGTTTTAATTGCTAGAGTATTAACAATTAATAGAATGTAAAATATCTGGAGGCTCGAATACTTGCTTTTTGTACGCATTGTAGGTGATAGTTTCACGTTTTTATACTGTTATACACCTCAAAAAACTCATATTAAAACCTTTATTTCTATGAATTCTGACTAACTTTTTCAACATTTTCTTTCAAAAGGCAATACATCACCATTACCTTAATGTTCATGTGAAATATGAACGTGTAGCTCCATCCGTTTGGTCAGATTTGGCCCAAATATCACGAAAATATCGTTTTAAAAATCGTAAAAGTACGCTTTCTATGAGAAATATTTCTTCGATTATACCCAAAAAAACGTGGCAGGTCCTAAGTTCAGAGATTTCGAAGGTACTCTCCAATTTTCGTCAAGATTGCATATGCAGTTTGCCCGTTAGAACGCGAACAAACAGACAAAAAACTAACAAACTAAAACAAAACACCCGAGCTATTTTTCTTGGGGTAACGTAAGTGAAAAAAAATGAAAGTGAAATTGAAGTCTTCTCTTCGCTCATCCAATTATATTATTTTTAGGGTGCTTTAACAGCGAATATATTTCGCGCATTCGGACACTAAACTAACTAGCTAAAGAAATAGGAACCAATCACAGGCAGGGTGTTCTAATTAACCACCAAAATATCCCTCATACAATACAAGCGCATTGCATTTATGAGACTCACAGTACAACATAAACTTGGTAGAAGGCTGATTCAATTGTCGTTCAATACTCGCCCTCGGCAAACATGACAACATGTTTTTTTCCCAAGTCAATTAAGCATATTCTTGGAATTGAGTCGTCTTAAGTCCTTAGACATTCACGTACAACTATCTAACACCCTTTACCAACTGTTGATCACCCAAATAAAGAGAAATATTGTTCATTGACCCTGGACAAGTTTCGAACGAAAATTGTATTTAATTATCATAACAATAATTCTGTGTTTTGCTATTGGGTGAATGAGAGAGCTGCGCATATTAGACAGGGGTTTCTTTCTACAATAAATAATAATATAAATAATGAAATTGCAGGTATAACAAAGTAACCTTATTTTTTCTATACACCGTTTGATCCACAAAATATTGTTTATCGAAAAGTATTTGCATTTGGTAATTTGTAAATGTGTAAATTCGGCATTTTATAGTAATAATTAATTTGGAAATAGCTATATTTGTCAACTAAATAAATGAATAATATAATGATTAATGACCAATGATACTGGGAAATAAAATAATTGAGGAATATCACATTTGGTTGGTATTTGATTTGTGACAAATATGTAGTGCATTTATACGACGCCAACAATAGTTGCCTATATAACATGCGGGGGAAATGAGTTGATAATAATAATTAATATGATTACATTTCAGCATATTATCATTTTTTTACTAATTAGATTATTTAGTTGATATTAACAAAAAAGAGAAACTATAGTAAGTTGATTAAACGAATCAAGCGGAAATTTATAATTATTCTCGGTCTGCAGTACCTATATATTATGTTTGATGATAAGAAAATTAAATTAAGAAAAAGTCCAATTCTGCAAAATCAAATCATATAATGCTTAAGCCTACTTATTAACTAGGAAAACGCTTAAGTCCCGCCGCGTTGTTGGATGAGAGTAATTGGTGCATTGAGCTGCCATGTGTTACGCGGATGTTCTGTTGTTCTGTGAAAAAATCATTACTAAGTTGAAGATTTTTTTAAAAATTAAATAAAATTAAATAAAAAAAGAACTTTAATTTTTAATTGTTTCATAATAAAGCGTATATTAAAAAAAGGAAAAAATCGTAATATTGAAATTTTCATAAGAAATAATTATTCGATTGCGCACAAATTTTACACGAATATATTAATTCATAAAATAAAGGTTTTGTGAAAAAATCATTACATTAGAATTAAGTATGTAGGTGTTATAAGTCAAAGGATTGTTTTAAAAAAGAAAAAAAACGTAAAATTTCGATTTTCATGAGAAATAGTTTTTCGATTGCGCTCAAATTTCACAAGAATACCTAATTTCATAAAATTATGGTTCTTTGAAAAAATAATTACATTCAGATAAAGTATGTAGGTGTGATAAGTTTAAGAAAATTTTAAAAAATCGAAAAAAATCGTAAAATTGCGATTTTCATGAGAAATAATTTTTCGATTGCGCTCAAAAACGTGGCAGTTCTTAGTTCAGAGATTTTGAAGGTCTCCAGAAAATTTCAGCGCAATTGGAGTATCGGTTTAGCCGGAATCATGTTAACAGACACACAAAAATACAAACAGAAAAAAAAGAAAAACATTCCGGATTTTTTTCTCCAGTGTAGTGAAATGGAATCTTCGCTTCGCTCATCCAATATCTTTGTATGTTTAAATCACGAAAGATTTAACAGAACGCATTTCCATGATAATAATCATTTAATTTTAAGATAAAATGTCTTAATAATATTATGATGAAATTCATTCACATTTTAAACTTCCGCGGCGCCTCCTCACCAAATCAGAAATTTCTCCGCCGAGGAAACGTGCTCGGTTGAGACCGAAACAAACTAACCAGCCTCAGTCGTCATGAATATGTTACCCACAGACCGACAGTGTTGGTGAGACTCTAATTCGGGAGGTCCCGGTTATAATTCCGTCGAGACCGGCAATCCCGATTGAAGGTTTTTATCGAGGTTTTCCTCAGACGTCAATGCGAATGTAAGGGATTGAGGCCTCTTAAACATCCCTCGGATATCCTTTCACAATATTCTAACTACAATAATATCTAGTTGGACACTGAAGAGGGGCTCATTACTGCACCCTGGGCAGATTTCCCACGAAAAATTGAGAAAAATTGTTTCTTAGGTTTCAAAATGCATATTTTACTTTCAAATTTACTGTTCTGACATCTAATGACGCAACAACCTGTTTCAAGTGGCATCCTTACCTCCAGTGGCCCCTGTAGCCAGACAGCCGCCGAGTAACACACAATAGTACCTTCAGCCAAACCCTTAGCATGGCGAGGCTTCGAGAATGTGCTCGATGTACAGAATACCTTGAGCGAGTAGCCTACCCAGTTAGATAATTGTACTTCTATAAGCCCAGTCGCTATAAACTAACTTTTTCTTAAATATTTCCAGGTTACACTTTCTCGCCTTGTTTCCGGTGTGGGATATTAAACCACTTGCGATTAATGTGGCTTTTCATTGAAAGCAATACATTTTTCATGAAACATCGTTACTGCTGGTGATGTGAATTTTCCGTAAAATGAAACTGGCAATTTACTGGTAAATTTACAGTCCACATGGTAAATTTCGTAGTATATGTTGCTCTAACACATATTTATACTCGGTTTATTTACCAGAAAATACAACGGTAGTTTTACAGACGAGGATAATATTCTGCTGTTGCTGAAGGATTATCTTCGTTGTTGGCTTCATCATTGTAGAATCTAGGCTTCGAAAATCTGTTCCCAGATGTGCATTAGAGCCATGCTATAGACAAATATGTCTGGTGTTGAAAAATACAAAATAATTAAAAAATATAGACAAGACAAATTGTCATATATGGGCTCCGCCCCCATCTTACTAGAAGTAGAAACTAGATAGATGGCTCCGCCCGCATCCTAGGTATTGTATAAACTAGATCGGGCTGCCCAGTGGTTGTCACAACTGCTCATCTTCCAGATTGCATCATGTAGCTTGCAACTGAATAATAAAATAGTTTTCTCAATCATCCGTGTTTATTTGTGTAATCCTTTGTCATCCCACCACTACAATAGTGATGTTACATATAATATATGGTGTCAGTCAGATCGAGAGTAAGTTTTAGTGAAATTATAATAATTGTGCTAAAATTACGTGTAAAATACACAACCACGCCTTAAAAATCAAGGTTAAAACGGACAACCATACAACATGGAAGGGTTTCACGCACCTGCACCGTTAAAAAATCAAAGACAATCCAAATGTTTCATGGAGAGTTTCTCACCAGATTTCGAAACGTATTTAGAAGCCACAGGGCAAAGTACAAAACCGGATGGAAGGAAAATTGCAATGCTAATAAATTTGTTAGGCCCTGATGCAAGGCAAATTTATGACAATTTCACGTATGAAAATGAGGAAGACCGAAACAAGTACAATGCAGTTCTACGGAAGTTTGAAGAACACTGCCTTCCTAAAGTGAACGTGATGATTGAACAGTTAAATTTCTTTCAAGTAAGTAACGGAAGGACAACCTTTTGAAACCTTTCTCAACGAGCTAAGGACAAAGGCAGCCACCTGCGAGTTTGGAGACCAAACTGACAACCTGACACGTGCAAGGCTACTATTCGGGATGTGGGACAAGCGACTACAGGAGAAACTCCTCCGAGAAGGGCCCATTTCGCTGGATAAAGCAATCGCCACATGTCGAGCAGCCGAGTTGTCGCAGCGCCAGGTAAAGCAATTACGCGGGGAAGCAGACACAGGTGAGGTGAACATTATCTCTACTACTAGGCATAGGCCTAAAGCCAGTTCTTCAAGCAAAGGACAATATCAAAAATACAGTAAACCAGATCAAGACAAGTCTAAATCAGAAGGACTAGAATTTGACTGTAAAAACTGTGGTAGGAGACACGCTGTTAAAAAGTGCCCAGCCTTTGGGAAAGAGTGTTTTAATTGCAAAAAGCAAAATCATTTTAGCAGTGCGTGTTTTGCTTATTAAAAAAAAGAAAGTAAAAGAAGTTGTTCTTGATGAGAATGAGTATGTAGTGACTGAAGTTAATAAAACTCAGTCAGGTAAAACTGCATTCATACATCCTACTAGGTGGGAGAGAGGTAAAATTCAAGCTCGATACAGGCGCTGAAGTGAATATCTTGCCAGCAGTTGTATTTAACAGTTTAGATAATAGCCATAAACACAAACTAGAAAGGACTTATGGAGTATTAGTAACCTTTGGTAGGCCTAATCATAAGATAAAGCCTAGAAGAAAGGTCACTTTGGCCTGTTGCAAAGCAACTAAAAACTGTAGTCCAGAGGTTGAGAATGTTAATATAGAGTTCATAATTGCAGAGGTGAATTCCCAGCCACTGTTAGGGTTAAAGGGATGTCAAACATTAAATCTTATCAAAAGAGTTGATGTTGAGACTGTAATTCAGGACAAAATGTTAGATAGGCCTAGGCCTAGCATGAGCAAGAAAAATATATTTCTCAACTATGGTGAGTTGTTTCAAGGGATGGGTACTATTCCAGGGAAATATAAAATTGTACTAGATACTAGTGTAGAACCGGTAATACATCCTTCCAGAAAAATTCCTTTCAGCCTCCAACAAAAGCTCAAAGAGACTCTTGATAAACTGGAAGAGAAGAAAACAATTACAAAAGTCGATAACCCCACCGACTGGGTGAATAGTTTAGTGGTGGTGGAGAAAAAAGATGGAAATCTACGTCTATGCTTAGACCCTCTTCACCTAAACCGGCTATTAGGCGGGAACATTTCAGAATACCTACTGCTGAAGATGTTGCTAACCGAATGAATGGTATGAAAGTGTTTTCTGTCCTTGACATGAAGGATGGATTCTGGCACATAAAATTAGATAGTGCAAGTGCAGACCTGTGCACATTTAACACATGTTTTGGTAGGTACAGATTTGAAAAAATGCCTTTTGGAATAAGATCGGCTCCGAAAATATTCCAGAAGAAAGTGTCAGCCATATTTGGAGACATTCCAGGAGTGGAAGTCATATTTGATGATCTGATAGTTGCGGGAGCAACAGTAGAAGAGCATGACGCTAGTTTACGCAAAGTGCTAGAATGAGCCAAGGAAATGGGAGTCAGGTTCAACAAAGATAAATTCAGGTTAAGGACTGATTCAGTAAAGTACGTGGGACAAGTAATCACGTCTGAAGGACTTAAGCCTGATCAAGAGAGAATTCGAGCCATAGTAAACATGGAAAAACCAACTTGCAAAGAGGATCTTCGGCGATTCTTAGGTATGGTTACTTACCTAGGTCAGTTCTTACCAAACCTCTCAGCAACAACAGCACCTTTGAGGGAGCTAATAAAACAAGATGCTAGCTGGAACTGGCTACCAACCCTAGCAAAAAAATCATTTGGATTTGAAATGTTTTTTAATTGATATCACTTGCTGGTCAATTGAAATGAATTGATATCAATTGAAATGAATTGATATCAATTAAAATGAAATGATTTTAAATGTTTGTCAATTGATTGCATTGATAGTCTATTGACTTTGTCTACAATCAATTAAAGATCATTTGAATGTGCCAATTGACAAAAACTATATAGGGAATCAAAAATATATTGATATCATTTCAAACCAATTGAAATTATGCTTGTCAATAAAGCATCAATAGAAAAATCAACTCACATCAATTGACCGCAAATGATGGCAATTGATTCCAAATGTTAGCAGAACATACCAATTGCCATCACTTATGTCAATTTCTCAATTGTAAACATCTTTAAACACTAAATAATTAGACACCTGTGAATCAAAATAGTGATTTAACTTCAGTCACCTAATATACAACAATATTTGTAGACACTTTGACATGACTGTCAATAATTACATTAAAAAAACTGACAGTATGAAAAACAGACTTTTATTTATTTGTTTATTTAACGTCTAGCCAATCATATTCAGTTAAAAAACTGATTTACAAAGGAGGACAACTAATTAAAAAAAAAATTAATCTTTTTTTTAATATTTGAAATAGTAATATTACAACAACAATGCATTACAACACAACAATTTTGGTAACAAATTCAAAAAGGATTATATGCAATTAAATTAATGAATCAAATATAAAGAAGGGGTGGAAAAAGAAGAGAAAGGAAAGGGGAAAAAATTATTTATTTATTTATTTAACGTCCATCCTCTTTAGTTTAAAAACTGATTTACAACAATTAGGAGGACAATTAATTGTGGTTAATTAAATTGATTAGCGAAATAATTAATTAAATTATGCATTTATTTTATATTAAAGTGGTGATTAACAATTTTTATATACATTGTGTACTGATATTTAATTTTTATTTACATATCACTGTGATTTCAAAATAAATCAAAATCAAAATAATGAAGTAGGGGCCCCTACTCGCCCTACTTGAGAGCCGACAACAATCAAGTTCAAATGTCTCAAGTTTGCAGTGTTGGTAGTGGTCCGTTGCGGCGTTGACAGGTTGGCCGTCCTGCTTTAAATGGCCGTTGGAAATTGGCGTGGATGAATATAATTCAAGTTTATTATTTAGTTCGATTCGATATGTAATTATAACATGATATGAACATTTAAGTGATCAGTATTAAATGAAACGACCTTGTTACTAATGCGCGAAATGGATTTTACTGCGAGTTTTATTAAGGATACGGACTCTACGCGTTTGTGTTTGGAGGTTATGGCAGACTGGAAATCCGGCTAGGGGTCTACTTCGACGATGACACGAAGCGAGTTTCTTCATTCATAATCACAGGTGAGTAGCTAGGCCTTTGTGTATCCAATTCCCTTTTCGGCCCCAGTCCTTTACCAACATCGGATAGGCCCTAGGCCTAGGCTAACCAGTAGGGGCCTAGGCCTAGGCCTCCTAGGCCTAGGCCTAGCCCTACAAATAAGGCTGCCCGGGCCACTCCCCTTAGCTCTAGCCTAAAGCCTTGAAACCCAATTTCATACATTAATACACTGGCTAAGGCTAGGGCCTGGCTTACAACCATGTCCTGGTTCTGTGGATTAATCTTGGGTCTTGAGTTCTGGGGGTTCTATGGCCCAGGGTCTTAGCCTAGACCCAAGGCCTTCCGGCACTCTTGCCGCTAAGCGGGTCCAACTTTAATAGTTAATACTAACCTCGCCACGGCGCTTTGCGCCCACCCCCCCCACCCCCACCCCCCCTCTAACCTAGGTTTTCCTAGCATAAATTTTTGCTAGGAAAACCGGAACTCTTGCCGCTAAGCGGGTCCACCTTTAAAAAACGTTATTTTCGTGTACTCTAGTACTAGCCTTGCCGCCCCCCCCCCCCCTAACCTAGGTTTTCATAGCAAAAATTTATGCTAGGAAAACCTAGGTTAGGGGGGTGGGGGTGTGGGCGCGAAGCCGTGGCGAGGTTAGATTAAAACTATTAAAGCTGGACCCGCTTAGCGGCAAGAGTGCCGGAAAACCTAGGTTAGGGGGGGGGGGGCGGCGAGGTTAGTACTAGAGTACACGAAAAATAACATTTTTAAAAGGTGGACCCGCTTAGTGGCAAGAGTTCCGGCCTTCCTTCCTAGCCTTTGGTTTAGCTAGGCTAGGACCTCTAGTCCATGGGCCCTAGGTCCTTCTAGGCCTAGGTTAAGGCTGAATGGTGACCTAACCTGCATTTTATAAATCTAAACCCAGCAAAAGTCTGCCTCTTCTTTACCTAGGCCTATCAGGGCTATAACTTCCCAGTAAACACAAGAGCTCTCGGAGTGGTGTTTATTTTGGTCACAAGCTCACAAAGTCGGTCCTCACACATAGTGAGTAATTTGTGAGATGATTTTGACTGAAATCAAATATTTCATTTAAAAAAGTCATCACTTTGTGACCTCTCTATCAACACACAGAGTCATCCCAAAAAGAATATATTTATTTCTACTCACAGAGTGATACCAGAACTGTCACTTTGATACTCCTTTTGTATTTGCATCTCATTCGGATGACTTTAAGCGTTGTGTCTGAGCCACATATTTTTGGTTTTATTTGAATTGAATTTGCTCACATTGAGTTGTGTTTGAGAGGGCTTTGATAAGTAACCTATGACGTTATTTTATCCCAACGCAATGTGAGTAATTTGTGAGAAGTTATTTGTCACATTGTTACCTCTAAAATACAACTCGGATACCAAAATATAAGCTAAATTTAATCTACTCACCGAGTGTTAACAGAGTTGTCACTTTGATACTACTTTTTATTTGCATCAAAAGTCCTCACATTCGTGATGACTTTGAGAGTAGTTTGCGAGCAGTAAATGCATTTTTATTTTATTTTTTTATTCACTCACATTATGCGGGGTTTGAGTGCGATTTGAGAAGTATAACTTGTGATTATATTATTTTACGCAACGCAATATAATTATGTAATTTGTAAGAAATTATTTGTCAATTTGTTACCTCTCTTGCAAACCAACTCGGGTAGGCTTCTACCAGACAGATTCCTTAATCGAATTATGAATTAATCACAGACTGTTTTTTTATAAATTTTTTTTAAAGACATTTATTATCTTTTCAATGCTATTCTGTAACTTCATGTGTTCCTGGTTCATAGTATAACAAACAACAATATTACCGGTATTATAATAATATTACAATTATTACATTTTTCGTAATTTTATGTAAACTGAGGAAATCTAAAATACTTTTCCACTAGTTCGAGTCCCTTTGATTATCTGGTGAAAACTCTTCAGTGATAAAATCAGATATCAAAAATAACGTTTAGATTACAAGCTCACAAAATATTTAGTCATTTTAACTGCAATTATTATTGTGGGTTGTGATGTACGTTTTCAAGATCAGTCACATTAATGATTTTTAAAGGACTGGACGGCTCAGACACCATGCGACAATCAAACAGTATTTAATTTTGAAATAGCGGCCAACTTACATGGTTGGGCTAATTCGGAACAATTAAATCAATACAATTTGTATTTTAAAAAATGGGAAAACTGCCAAGGGACAATCTGCAAACAAGTATTAATTATGGAGTTACGTAGTTGTGACTCAATCCCCTGCATTCGCATCAACTACTGAAGAAAAGCCTGAGAAAACTTCCTGTCAGGAACATCGGCATGGCGCGTCGAATCTGCGTGAACACCCGAATCAAGAGTAAAGCTAGCACTTTTCGTACTTGGGCTAGAATAGTTGACATGCTTTGCTATAGACTCCTGAGTTTGAAGCGGGAATCGAAGGAACTCGGGAGTTTTTATATAGGAAGCAGGGACCCATTCGAAAAAATATTATAAGCCGATATCAGTAATCATCAGTATGCAATGTGAAGTATTTTTATTTTAATTTTGTTAGTCTTCGTGTGTGTGTCAATTTCGCGAATTATTGTTGATGCGAAGTGCCAATCGGGACAAATAAATTTCTTAATTGTTTGTTAGACGACCGAGCGGAACACCAGTGAGTCCATCAATTAAAGTGACTTTATGCTAAGTGTAAAAATGTTGAAGACGTGTTCATAGATGTGATACAAATATTTATCTACAGATGATATTGCAGGACAGAGACTTTTCCAAGTGGGTGGATTTCGAACTCTCGGCATACTTATCTTATTGATAAACACAAGAAATCAAACCATCTTCCTTGATTATAAAAAATATTGATTGCCTCTTGTCAGTTATTCTCGTCGACTCTGAGTAACATAATCTCACATCAAGCATCGCGCAACAGACATTATTCTTTATATTTGAGACCACACGTCACAGTGTCAGAATGGAAATGTTCTATCTCGATTTTTGTGTTTGTAGTACGAAAACGAAATGCATGATTGTGTTCTTCAATGTGTATGTTGAAGATTGCAACGCCATCTATGAGCAAATTAGTGAAATTCATTTGTTATAAGTCCATTTTTGTCAAATTTATGTGCTGGAATCTGAATACAACTGTTCTATCTCGAAATGAAACAAATGGAACCCTCGTTTTCGTTCCCGCCGCGGCCGTTTCGAACACGGCGACGCCCACGATTTTAAGTGAAATGTAATGACGACTTGACCTTAGTACAGACGATTAATAGATATAACACAAACTTTAAAAATGTTTGCGTTTTATATTTTTTATTTGTTTTCGAAACTCTAAATGTTTACATGCACGGAAGCCTGTATTCGGCATGTAGGGTGAAAGGAGCGTAGGCCGTGGCTCTCCCCTAGGCTTAGGGCCTGTGTACGTTGTCTGAAGTCTGAAGATTTTTCATTGTGAAGCATTTACCTCGCCACTTAAAACTTCCAAGTCCTTCTAGCTCAAAAACTATAGCGTGTGATATAGAACACCTTGCATTCTGACACAGCAAAGATTTGCTCAGGAGGTAAAGAGTATTAATTACTGCTTGCATACAATCATTGAGTAACTAAAAAGTAAAATACTAAAGAATTATTATCAAGTACTGAACAATACTATTAAAACACAAGAACAATGCACGTATTAATTAAGGTAAGTAGGCCACAGAGCAAG
Organism: Sweltsa coloradensis; assembly: GCA_024449915.1. NCBI lineage: Eukaryota > Metazoa > Arthropoda > Insecta > Plecoptera > Chloroperlidae > Sweltsa > Sweltsa coloradensis. The sequence continues at coordinate 154,856 of JAMZAV010001344.1, forward strand.
TGCACAATTTGTCTACTATAGTTGCATCGATTTGCTGTGGTACCTATAGGTGGTATTTCCCTGTCGTCTTCAGCGTCTTCTGTGGCGCTACGGTTAAGGTGTTGGCTTTCAGATGCAGTGTCACAGTCGGATCGAGTTCGAGTCACCATGATAAAACTTGTAACTTTATAACTATGTCAATTTAACATATGTTGTGTATCCAATTGCAGGTTATCGATTGATGTAGCAATAGAAAATAAATATAAGAATTAGTATTTAATATAATATTAAAATGAAAAGTCGAATCTAATTTTAGTGCTTCGTTTGCTTATTTGCTCCTAGATCGCGTTACAGACGCGTGGATAGTTGTGAGAGTATTCTGGTACAACTCTGTGAGCTCTTTGTGAGCACTCTAGACAATCACCAGATACAACTCTATGAGCACTCTGTGAGAACTCCTAGCAGTTTATTGGTACAACTCTGTGAGTACTCCAAGCTATATTTTAGTACAACTCTTGGAGTACTCATTACATAGTAAAATAAGACAACTCGAGAACCAACACCCTGTTCCTCTCTGAGAGTTAAAGGGTTATTGATTGTCGGCCCATTTGAGCTCTCCGATGCATTTCTAAAATCTTTCGAACATGCTCTCCGAGATGGATTTAAACTTGTCACATTTATCTCACAATTTGCACTCTGTGTTTACTGGGTTATTGGCCGTAGCGTAGGCCTATTCGTAAGAACTTGTGTAAATCGAAAAATGGACCAGGCCCTACATGGTGAAAACTATTTAAAACGGTAACTAGGTATTGTAGTTTGTTTTCCTTAATAAACTGAAACTGAAACTATTATTAGTGCTTCTAGCCCATTATTAAGAATATTTTAGTTTGAGTTTGTAGCCTAAAGCTGCAAGCAGACTAAAGGCTGATGCACAATTGCCCGGTAACGATAACGGAAATAAAGGAATCACACGTTAACTTACGACACGATGCACAATAAAGCTTCCCGTTGCCGGTCGTTACCGTATCCTGGCAACGACAACGGGAACATCACCAAGTTTTAACTTTCCTTAACGTTCCCGTTCCGACGTTACTGGAACAAATCAGAATGAAGATGGGCACGTCTCAACACTATTTTATCAGCTGATTGATGGTTTACGCGTGTAATATGCGAATAAATTAATACAAATATGCAGAATAACAAAATAACCAAATAGGACTATAATTAAAACTTATTACGTAGCCTATTTGATTTGTTCCCGTCGGTTTGCTTCACGAGCAATTGTGCATCGGCCTTAAAGCCGGCTGGCTCGGTTTAGTCCAATCTTAAGTCCAAAATTGTTAGGCAGGGCCTATTTAAAATGTGTTGGCAACCACGATTGGTTGATTTCTGGTAAAATTTATTTCCTAGCTCTTTACCCCTGTAGGCCTAATTTGTAGTAGTCCCACAGGATAGACCCTATTTCTTATTATTTAGGTGCTGTTTACCCTACCTACATGTCCTTCCTTGGTCTACAATTATGAATTGTGTTTATTTCATAATTCTGAAATTAGGATGTGATTGTTTGCAGATTAATTTCCACGGATGGCTGCCACATTCCAAACTTTCAAGTACCGGTAGGCCTACCTGTTACTTGCAAAGTCTTCATATAGTGAGGAGATTGTCAACAATCAGTGCAGAGTGTATGCTATACCAGTTACACTGTGAAGTTATTGTCTACCAGGCTACCCAAAAGTCACAAAATACTATCAATCTTACAAATTCTAAAATTTATATGATTCTAAAAAATCTGCAATCGACTACTCTGCGTTGTGTAACATTGTATAACGTGAATAATAAAATAAGAGATTCTAATGAAATGAGTTCAACATTTTAATCAGTTAATTAGGCCTAAAAGTTAATTACAACCGCGGTAGGCCTAAATGTTTGTGTCTACATCAACCTAACATTAGTTAGGTAGGCTATCGTAGGCCTACTTATTATTTATTAGCTCAATAGCTCCAATTGTTTTCTTTTTGCTTAGTAGCCCAGCTGGAAGCTCAATTGAAATAATAGGCATGCAAATTATATTAATTTGACTATGGATGAAATTGCTCTTGACACCGTTAGTAGCCCTAGGCCTAGGTAGGCTACCTAATTTTAAGAAATTGTTAGACAAATAATAAGAATTGGGTTGTGAAGGATAGTAGGTCAGTGATTATTGATCAATTACCATCCGTGGCATTTAAATTTAAATCATTTAATAGACTTAAAAGTACTGGTTCCTTATCCCGTGCCTTATTTCAGGCTAACTGCACTAACATTGATTATTCACAATTTTTATGCTGGCTATGTAGGTCTATGCTTGTGGCTTCAGGGTGTGCCTGGTTACCTTGCAAAGTTCAGAGATTTCTTTGTTGCACTCCACAGTAGGCCCTACTCTTTTAGGATCACGGTTGGTAAGATGGAGCATTGGAGCCCAACTATTAACTATAGGTAGGCCTAGTAAAATAAATGTAGGTCTACTCAGTAGTCAGTAGGCCTAGGTACCTGACTCAATTTCCCAGAAATATTTGCTTTTCACTTTCCAGCACCTTTTTGCTACTCTCATATTTTAGAAATTTGACAATTTAACCAAAACTTGATAGTATTCAAATAATTCTGGGAAATTTAGGATTAACAATTTTTTTTTATATGATTTGGCTAAGGTATACTTGAAATAAATATTATATGACTATAGGCCCTACCTTTAATATCTAATTTAGGCCAACAACAAAATTTTTCAATGTCCCAACATTTTTTTCTTAACTGTAAGCCTACACATACCTATTTTACATTAGCCTGGCCTACCTATGTTTGTTTGGAACGAAAACGAAAATAACTATTGTAAATTTTGCAGGACAAATCGAAATCTTTATGTTTTTGGTTCTTTTTGCAGATAAGCATTTTCAAAATGCTCTTGGAAACTAACCAATAATATTTTTTTAAAGTTAGGCCTAATGCTGACATCTGTAATAAATGAAATTTGAACAGTTTATTTTGTTGATTGTGTTTGGAGCTAAAATAATGCAAAATTTTAGATTTGACACAGTCAATACATTTTAAATGAATCTGAAAAATCCTTTACAAAATACCACCGTCAAAATTTCCAAAAATATCTGGAGAGAGATTTAGAGGTTTTGATGTGCATCATGCTCGATTACAGCACGCTGCAGGATACGAACTTGCATCGACAACACGTCCCGTCTTCATTGGTAACATGTAGACATGTCCCTATGTACATCAATATATAGCTCCTATCCCGCCCTCCAAGGTGAGTATGAGATAGGCCTATGACAAACACATGGACAAATAGGCTTATAAGGGAGCTATTGCCCAGTATAAAATTGATTGACTATGACTACCAATAGACCATGTTTTGTTTTGCCATTTTGGAATGTTAGTTGAAGGTCAATTGATGGTTAATTGCTAGTGGCTATATCAATTGAATAAATCAATTGACCACCAATTGGCTGACAACTAACTTTTGGAACACTGTCAATTGGCAAGTATCAAAATGATGTCAATTGGTGGTATACATGCCAATTGGTATACTTGCCAATTGACCAATTGATATCATTTGGTCAATTGGTGTTCCAAAAGTTAGTTGTCGGCCAATTGGAGGTCAATTGATTTTTGTAATTGATCTTCAAATGATTTTTTTGCTAGGGAAGACACGAGCTGGCATTGGCTGAATTAAAAGAAAAACTGAGCAACGCTTCGATTCTACGATACTATGATCCTAAGAAGCCTCTAGTTCTACAAACAGACGCGTCACGAGATGGATTAGGCGCATGCTTGCTACAAGACTCGATGCCCATAGCCTATGCATCCAGAAGTCTCACGCCAGCAGAGCGTAATTGGGCGCAAATAGAAAAAGAACTAAACGGAATCGTGTTTGGAACACAAAAATTCCACCAGTATATTTATGGCCGTGAAGTCCAAGTGCAAACCGACCATAAACCCCTAGAGGTAATAGTGAAGAAGGACGTTAGTAAGGCATCTCATAGACTGCAAATGATGCTATTGAAACTACTCCGATATGACCTGAAAGTGTCATACATTCCAGGAAAACAGATAGTTGTAGCTGATACACTATCACGAGCGTTTCTTACCGACCCGGTAGAAGAAGACCCCGACTTAGAAGTCACGATACATTCTGTGGAAAAACATCTGGCTGTTAGCCCAGAAAAGAGAAAAGCTACGGAACAGCACACATCCACTGACCAGGTATTACAGAAAGTAATAAAATATCACAAGGAGGGATGGCCTAAAAGCATAAAATCAGTAGATCTAATTGCCAGACCATACTGGAAGACAAAAAGAAAACTATCAGTGTCAAGAGGACTACTATTCCTGGGCGATAAACTAGTGGTACCACATGAGATGAGAAGCAAAATGCTAAAATCTATCCATGAGGGACACCAAGGAATGGAGAGTGTAACGCAAGAGCAAGCCAAGTTCTCTATTGGCCGGGAATGTTGCAGCAAATAGAAGACACAGTTTCACACTGCTGGATTTGTAAAAAAATTTCAAAGGCAAAATGGGAAAGAGACTTTGATGCCTCATCCAGTCCCCAACAGACCTTGGAAACGATTGGCAACAGACTACCTAGAATTCAAAGGATACCCCTACCTGATTGTCGTAGATTACTTCTCTAAATGGATAGAAATCATACAGACAAATGGAAAAACAGCCTCAAAAACAATAAAAGTACTCAAAGGACAGTTTGCAACGCATGGCATACCTGAGGAAACAGTTTCGGACAATATGCCATTCAATCCAGTTGAATTCCATAGTTTTGCAAAAGACTGGGATTTCAAAATCACAACTACAAGTCCAACCTACCCCCAATCCAACGGAATGGCGGAGAGGTGTGTACAAATCGCAAAGACAATTCTGAAGAAATCAGATGCGGAAGGAAAAGATATTTCAACAGCCTTATTGGAATATAGAAATACTCCTTTAAAAGATGTCAATAGTTCCCCAGCGCAATTGTTGTTTATCAGGCAACTCCGAACAAAACTACCTGCTACTGACAAAATGTTGCAGCCAAGACTGGAGAAGCAAACGTGTGCAAAATTGCAAATGAAACAAATGCGTCAAAAATGGTCCTATGATCGAAGTGCAAGACCACTACCACCATTGAAGATAGGTGATAGCTGCAGGATAAGAACAGGAAACACCTGGGAAAGAGCTGTAGTAAAAGGATATTATCATGAAACGCCAAGATCATACGTAGTAACAACTGAAAACAGTACAGATTACAGGAGGAATAGGCGACACCTACAATCCTCAAACTGTCCCCCTCCTATCATTCAAAAACAGGACTATAATCCAGAGACAATAGAAAGTAATACCGGTAATACAAACATGCAGGACAAAATTGTAAGTCCAAATCAGGACAATCATCCTGATATAAAAAAGGGAATAACACAAAAACGCATGACACGATTGTAAGTCCAAATCAGGACAATCATGCTAATAATTCTATTAACTTTAAAAATGTTACTGATAAAATCAATGATTTGCCGCCTGAGGCCCCACCATACCACAGACCAGTTAGAATCAGAAAGCCACCCGCTTATCTCACTGATTATCAGTAGGGCCTAGACGTAACTATAGATATAAGAAAATCTAGAATAAGTCTTTAACGTTAAACTTTCATAAAGAAAGAAAGGTGTCATATATGGGCTCCGCCCACATCTTACTAGAAGTAGAAAACTAGATTAGATGGCTCCGCCCGCATCCTAGGTATTGTATAAACTAGATCGGGCTGCCCAGTGGTTGTCCCAATTGCTCATCTTCCAGATTGCATCATGTAGCTTGCAACTGAATAATAAAATAGTTTTCTCAATCATCCGTGTTTATTTGTGTAATCCTTTGTCATCCCACCACTACAATAGTGATGTTACATATAATCATAGATACTACTATACCTGCATATAATATACAAATCATCTCTATTCTATTTGTACCAATGTTCAGCCATGCTTTCTAAAATTTACCGCATTACAACTTTGGTCGATAATGTTACGGTAATTTATCGACTCACATCACTAGCAACTACGCGTCACCAGCCAAGTGTCTAAAGCACATGAAATTGTGTTACAGAACATTTAGTACAACATTCTTGACATAAAATGTTCCAACAGTTGGCCTACAAAAATTAAGCTGAAGATATTGGGTTTATCTCTGACTCTGAGATGAACACTGATTTTTTCGAGAATTGAAAAGTTTGCTCGATCTTTGGTTAATGCTGGTGGCATTATTATGTAATATTACTTCCTAATCCGAGGAAAAGCACACACGATGATTGGCAGGTCACAGTAGTAAGTCTGGCCCCTTGCGTTGCGTCGATGTTGTATTTGATTGATACATAAAAAATTTAAATAATTTTACTCAATACAAAAATTAAATCTTACAAGCATTAGTAAAATAAAAATATAATAAATAAATGCGAAGAGGTACATGTTCGCATAGAGAGTTTTTCCCGCTTGAATTAGGTGTTAAACTTTCAGCTTATATAAAAATATGTTCCAATTTACGATAAAAAACTTATTACACGATTTGGTTAATCGGGAAACACTCCCGTGGGTGTAGGCCTAATTGTTTTTATTTACTACAATTAAGAAATTCAGACGTCCACCTGGAATGTGGGAGATCCGTGGTTCGATTCTCGGTTGGGGCGGACTTTTTTAATTTCTGAATTGTAGTAAATAAAAACTTATTAGGTGTACAGAACGTAGACCGTAATAAAGTGGAATAATAAAAAGATTCATGGGACAACCTTTGCTTCATGCGTGAGAAATTAAGTGTTCATAGCAGGAGCAGGAGCAAGACTATTGTCTTGCTCCTTTCAAATAAATTAAGAAAAAGATGCAAATACAATCAACCACATGCAAACATTAAAAACTCTAAAATTAATAATATTTATTTATTAGTCTATATATTTAAGTATTCTATTTATTTTCACAATAGAATAAGAACATTGATGTAATACCTAAAGTGCATAAGAAGGTTTTAAAATTCTGAAACACTTAACTTATATCGGCAGACCGCAGAACTATGGTTTCAGAAGGAAAAAAATCTCATAAGATGATATAGACTCGCAAACCTACTCAAAAGTCTGAATCTATTTCCTGCGGAGAAATCAACTGATCCCGATTGTAGTCCAAGTGTTCCAAGGCCCTCTTCACGTGGTCGTCAGGGAGTCCCGTTCTGGCCAGATGGAGCTTTGCTTCCTCCAGACTCATCCTGCCGTCCCCGTCTGTGTCAGCTGCGCGGATGACGTCACGCGCGTCCTCCGAGGCCATGCGCAGAACTCTCTTCTGGAAGCTGAGCTGGGAGCCACTGCACATTCCACTACGGCATCCACCATCACAGTTACAGCCGAATATGTTACAATATCCTCCATTACTGCAGTACTGAGTTTTTGCAGAACAATCATTGCATATCTTCCAGGTATGCCAGTTACCTGTAGACTCTTTCACTCTGAATGAGTGTTTGAGGCAGCACTTAGCATCCACTGAAAAATTAATAACAGAATTAAAAAATATTTTCACTGTAACCAATACTTACACAAACATACTAACTACTGAAGTCAAACAGTTTTTAGCATCTTTCCTAAAGTATCCATCAAGATGATCACGTAACCTAATAATTGCAAGTATTCTTTAATGACCCAAAGGTGTCATTGATTTCTGACACCGTTTATTCATATCTAATCGTTCTTTGTTTTTAAAGTGTATACTAATAAAGTTTCTTTTATGGCATATATAATGATAATGCAACAACTTTCATAACAAAGTGTCACCCTTACCTCCAGTGAGCCCCTGTAGCCAGACAGCCGCCACGCAACACACAACCAGTACCTTCAGCATGGCGCGTTCCAAACAGACCTCGATACAATATCCACTTGAGTGGTACAGTTATTTGAAATGTATGCACTAGGGTGAAACCAATGTTATCATATCTAACACTTTATTTTATTTCTTGGCGTTTTAGCTACTTCATGTGCTAATTTAGATTGCATTTTAATTGTTTCCTAATTATATTTTGATTATATTATATAGATAGTGGCGAATGATTACAGTATTCAATTAGGTTTGCAACATAATTTTGCACTAATTATCCACCAAAATATCCCCCATATCGCAATCCAAGCGCATTGCATTTATGAGACTCAAAGCACAACATAAAATCTCATCTTGGTAGAAGGCTAATTCGATTGTCGTTCATTACCCGCCCTCGGCAATCCTGACCACATGTTTTCCCGAGTCAAAAAATGACATTCACTGACTGTCCTAACACCGTTTACCAATTGTTGGTCACCTAAAGAGGGATATTAGTCATTGACCCTGAAGAAGTTTCAAACGTAAAATGTATTTAATTATTATAACAATCCTGTGTTTTGCTATTGGGTGAATAAGAGTGGAGACAAAAGCCACTCATTTTAGGCTGGGGTTTCTTTCTACGATAAATATTCCATGTATTAAAATTACCTAATATTTGTCTACACACCGTTTACATTTGCAATTGGATATTTTTTTAAATTTATAAATTTGATATTTTATTGTAATATTTTGTTTGGAAATAGCTATATTTGTTAAATTCATGAATAATTCTAACAATGATACTGGATAACAATATAATTGAGAAATATCACATTATTTGGTTGGTATTTGGATCAAATATGCAGTGCATTTTAACGACGCCAACAATAGATGCTCACATAAACATGCGGGGGGAAATGAGTTGATAATAATAATTAATATGATTACATTTTTGTATCATTTTGTACTAATTAGATTATTTAGCTGATATAAACGAAAAGAAGGAAAACAACTAAGTTGATGAAACAAATCAAGCGGAAATTTATAATTATACTCGGCCAGCAGTATATTATGTTTGACGATAAGAAAATTAAATTTAAAAAAAGTCTCTTCAAAATAAAATCATATAATGCTTACTTATTAATTACTTCGTATGTTTAAATCACGATAGATTAAACAGAACGCATTTCCATAATAATCATTTAATTAAAACAAAAAAATGTCCTAATGTGATGAAATTCATTTACATTTTACACTTTCGCGTTCCCCTCAACACAAAATCAGAAATTGCTCCGTCGAGAAGGAGTGTTCGATTGAGGCTGAAACAAACTAATCAGCCTTAGTTATCTGAATGTGTTACCTACAGACCAACAGTGTTGGTGAGACTTAATTGGGAGGTCCCGGTTATAGATTCCGCCGAGACCGCATCCCGATTGAAGGTTTTTATCGAGGATTTCCTCAGACGTCAATGCGAATGTAAGGGATTGAGGCCTCTTAAACAGTCCCTCGGACATACCTTTCACATTAATCATAACTACAATAATATCTAGTTAGATTGATTGATTGATTGGATGTTGCTTAACGTCTCATATTTATGCAACCTGGCTAATCAAGACAAAGGGAGGGACGTAAGGGATGACACGGGGGGACAAGGGGCGGGCAGGCCTGTGCTGGTCAGAACCAGCCACAAGCAAATGAGGAGGGCAGGGGTTTCCCCACGTCGTGGTCGTCTCCGTCTGTGTCATCATCCGTCCGTGTTGTCATTGTCATCGCCGTCAGGGAGGTAGTCAAAAGGAAGGGAAAAGTTCTCCGACGACGACCCAACTAAAGAGGGGCTCATCACTGCACCCTGGGCAGGTTTCCCACGAAAAATTGAGAAAAATTGTTTCTTAGGTTTCAAAATGCATATTTTACTTTCAAATTTACTGTTCTGACATCTAATGACGCAACAACCTGTTTCAAGTGGCATCCTTACCTCCAGTGGCCCCTGTAGCCAGACAGCCGCCACGCAACAACTAACCAGTACCTTCAGCATGTCAAGGCTTGAAGAATGTCCTCGATGTACAGGATACCTTCTACCGAGTAGCCTACCCAGTTAGGTATCTAGGTGCCCGTTAGGGCGCCGCAGCCAAGCCGCGGTGCGCTACACACTCAAGCACCTTATACACCAAGCAGAGTTGGGGTGATTTCGAGGTGTTACCCAGCCGTCATGTAACGTGATGTGAACTTAAAAACTATCACAATCGAGGGGATTTAGGTACCTGACAACACATGCCAAATTTTATTGGGGTACGATTATTCCTTCTTGGTGAAAAAATGGCTTGAAACATGCTCAAAATCACTTTAAGGATGTTAGCTACTGCCTACTACTGCCTACTACTGCTAACATCTAATACGTCGGCCCGCGATTCTGACCGAAAAAAAAGTTGAAAAAGTTTGTTGGAAGGCTTCCAAATAAAGGTTTTAAAATAAGCCTTAAACACTTGGCATACAATCAACAAGTAACCATAGTTACTTGACACTTGTTGACGGTATAAGCAGAGTTAGGCGGGAAAGTGCGATACGTAAACAAATAGCGGACATTTAAAATTTTTCTTCTTTGTGTGGAACGAGAAAAGGTGTCATTATACTCTCATAAAACAAATCAGAAACCGTCCCTGGCCTAGGCCCAGATGTGGAAAATTATTTATAATGCAAAAGTGTAGGTCTAAAGTTCCATTGTGCTATAAAACTAGTAAAATTCATACTTACATTACATGTTTGACAAGCCGAGCCAACCCTATGCCAGCACAACATTGTTCTGATATGAACTTGCTCAACTGTTTGTTTACATAATTGCAACAATCAAATCATTTCATACAACTTGTCTTTCGATTGGCCCGCGTTTATGAAGGCACTGCCATCTAGAATAAATATAGAACTTTTTCGAGCTCTTTGCTATACGCAAATCTTTTTAAAGTGTTTGGATTTCGTGATACTCTTTCAACCATATACATCCTATATAATTGGCTAGACCAGCAGTCGGTGGTCCACTTCCGGTACAATTAGAAGCCATCTTAAAATGACAGTTTACATGTTAATCAAATGGGAGCGATTGTGGCCAAATAGTTCTCAAGATTGCCGCCAGGTTGACAGGTAAGCATACTAGCCTTTAACACCAAATGATACTAAATTCCCTTATGCAATCACTTCGTATTGTTTCTTTTGTTTAATACCATGCTGCACAAGCTAAAACCATATCAAACAATCCAGTAAAATACTTTATTGCATTAAAAAAGCATAAATTAAAACACCAAATCGCCATCTTGAAATGGGCCGGTTGAGTCTTCAATTGCTACGCTCGCGCCTGTGCGGAGGTATAGGAGACTGCTAATCTAGCCTTCTATAGGGGTTTAATATCAATGCTTTCAACTCACAACCCATGACGTTTTCCACGATACCGTTCAAGAATACCAATTCCTTCGAAAACGAAAACGACTTCGTTTTCAAATTGCGTTTTCAACTCATCTCCCACGAACTCAGAATTGGGGGTCCAGTCCTTATACCGTCGTTATACCATGGTTTATACCACCTCTTATATACCTCTTGGCGTACCTCGTGCAGAAATATCTTCCCCACCCAAAAAATCTTGACCTTAGCAAGTACTTTGATACAACTTGCAGCAGTCTTTGTCAAATCAAACCCTCACCTCTTCAAATTAAACTCAACGATTCATGACCATGATACACGATCGCAATCAAAAATTCATGTCCCAACTCATAATACAACGCGTTTCTCCAAAGGACCTCATTACCAATGTCTAACAATCTTCAATCATATACCCCCAGAAATTAAAAATATACAATCCCTAGACTCTTTTAATATACATTGAAATCATTTCTTATAAAGCGTTGCTTCTACACCATCAATGAATACCTTCATCCAGCTGACGTTTAACTTAATCTTGTGCCCGAAAATATAAATACCCCACCCATAGCTTTACACTCAACTTTCCTTCACACTCCTGAAACTACTATGTATTTTCATGAATATAATTTAATATAAATAAACAATTCAATAAAAAAAATAAGTATTATGTATAGAAATAGAAGGAAAGATATTATGAAATTATGAAATGTATATTTTAATGTATATTTTTTATAAAATTGTTAACAATTATGTATTACTCTCCATAGGCTAGGCTATTCACTTTCTCTAAAAAGAGTTATACTTATGCAATGTATGAGTCAAGGTGAATAAAGTTATTATTATTACCCAGGATGTACATGAATCCGGGTCTAGATATTTTACATCCTATATTGTTACTGCTAATACCATAGAATTTAAATCAACTTTGATAAAAATATTATATTTTAGCAAATAATTTTGTAATGGAACTTGAAAAAGTAATGAGATCACACACATAACAAAAACTTGTAGAAATACAGCCAAACCTTACACACTCAAAAGGAATGAGATCTAAAAAAAGGGCCAAGCTCATCTACCCTTCCACATAAACGTACAGTGTCCCATAACAGCATCCTCGAAAAGCTTGGCAAAATAGAATTTGCATGTTATTACGTTTAAATTAATTAGAAAAAAAGAACTTGGATAAACTATTACGTTAAATTAATAATCGCAAATTCTATTTTGCCAAGCTTTTCGAGGATGCTGTTATGGGACACTGTACGTTTATGTGGAAGGGTAGATGAGCTTGGCCCTTTTTTTAGATCTCATTCCTTTTGAGTGTGTAAGGTTTGGCTGTATTTCTACAAGTTTTTGTTATGTGTGTTTGTTCTTCTATAAGCCCAGTCGCTGTAAACTAACTTTTTCTTAAATATTTCCAGGTTACACTTTCTCGCCTTGTTTCCGGTGTGGGATATTAAACCTGCACGCGATTCATGTGCTTTTCATTGAAAGCGATACATTTTTCATGAAACATCGTTACTGCTGGTGATGTGAATTTTCCGTAAAATGAAACTGGCAATTTACTGGTAAATTTACAGTCCACATGGTAAATTTGGTACATAGTTTTTATGTTGCTGTAACATATTTACACTCGGTTTATTTACCAGAAAATACAACGGTAGTTTTACAGACGAGGATAATATTCTGCTGTTGCTGAAGGATTATCTTCGTTGTTGGCTTCATCATTGTAGAATCTAGGCTTCGAAAATCTGTTCCCAGATGTGCATTAGAGCCATGCTATAGACAAATATGTAGTTGTTGAATAAATACATAATAATAAAATATATATACAAGACAAAATCATCTCTATTCTCATAGTACCAATGTTCAGCCATGCTTCCAAAATTTACCACTTTACAACTTAGGTGGATGTTACGGTAATTTATTGACTCACATCACTTGCAACTACGCGTCACCAGCCAAGTATCAAAAGCACATGAAATCGTGTAACAGAATATTGAGTACAACATTCTTCACATAAAAATTCTTGAAGATCATATTTTGGCCTACAAAAATTGAGAAGAAGATCATATTGGGTTTATCTCTGACTCTGTCCCGCTTGAATTAGGTGTAAAGTTTCAGCTCATATTTGTATATAAAAGTATGTTTCAATTTACGACAAAAACTTAAGATGTACAGAACGTAGTCCGTAATTAAGTGGAATAATAAAAAAGTTCATGTAAATCCCTTCCTTTATGCAGGGAAATTAAGTAAAAATAATATTGATGTTACGTTATGATGTTGATAGAATACACCCATAGTCAACCGATAAATAGTCTTGCTTTCAAACAAATAAGGGAAAATAGCAAATACAATCAAAACAACAATCAGAAATTAAAAATCGAATATATATTTTTATTAGTCTATATTGATTTTATTGCATTAAATCCACAATTTAATAATTATTTTTTTGTAATACATAAATGTGCATAAAAAGATTTAAAAAATCTGAACATAAACATATCTCCAGACCACACAAAAATGTTTTATAAGAAACAAATCTCATAAGAAGACATGACTCAAAATTGAATACGGCTGCAAACCAAAAAACCTACTCAAAGTCTGAATCTATTTCCTGCGGAGAAATCATCTGATCCTGATTGTGATCCAAGTGTTCCAAGGCCCTCTTCACGTAGTCGTCAGGGAGTCCCGTACTGGCCAGATGGAGCTTTGCTTCCTCCAGACTCATCCTGCCGTCCCCGTCTGTGTCAGCTGCGCGGATTACGTCACGCGCGCCCTCCGAGCGCATGCGCAGAACTCTCTTCTGAAAGCTGAGCTGGGAGCCATTGCACATTCCACTGCGGCATCCACCATCACAGTTACAGCCGAATATGTTACATCCTCCATGACTGCAGTACGGAGATCCTGCAGAACAATCACCGCATATCTTCCCGGTTTGCCAGTTACCTGTAGACTTATCTTTCACTTTGAATGAGTGTTTGCGGCAGCACTCAGCATCCACTGTAAAATAAATAAGAGAATTAGAAATTATTTTCACTCTAAACCAATAGTAACACAACACACTAAGTACTGAAGTCAAACGGTTTTCAGCATCTTTTCTAAAGAATCTGTTGTGAATTACTAGGTTAGTATTTAGCCAGTAGGCATAGTTAGTAGTCAATTAAATTACTACTTTAAAAGAAGAAGAATAAGACTCTCTTTCTCGCTCTTTCTGAAAACAATCTTATCCGTGTACATTATGTAACTGGGGGGGGGGGGATGAGCAAAGCGAAGTTTTCGCTTTGCTCATCCAAAAAAAATTTACACATAACAACCATATTTAAATCATATTTTCATATCAGAAAGCTATTTTCTGGGCATTTGACTCAAATATATCTTTAAAAATCGCCTCTGGCGGCTAGGGGCTCTGCCTCACACCCCAAAATGGTCCGTGGGATACATATACTTACACTTTAGTAATTACCCCGGTTTGTTACTTTCAAACTATGGTCACCTTGATTACTAGGTTAGTATTCAACTTGTAGGCATAGTTAGTAGTCAATTTAATTATCACTTTAAAAGAAGAAGAATACGACTCTTTCTCACTCTCTCTGAAAACGATCTTCATCCGTGTACATTATGTAACTGGAATAATAACTAAATAAATCTGTTTATAAAATCCAGGGAGTATTATTAATTATGTACTTTATAGAACACAACAGACTCCATCATGATGAACTCGTAGGTACATAATAATTGCAAGTATTATAAAAAGATCCAATGTGCTACTGATTACTGACAACGTTCATTCATATATAATCGTTTCTTTGGTTTCAAAGTGTATACTTCTAAAGTTTATGTTATGGCATACAATGATGATGCAACAACCTTCATAACATAGTGCCATCCTTACCTCCATTGGGCACCTGTAGCCAGACAGCCGCCACGCAACACACAACCAGTACCTTCAGCATAGCAAGACTTGAATAATGTCCTCGATGTACAGGATACCTTCTAGCGAGTAGCCTTCCCAGTTTGTTATTTGTAGTTCTATACACCCAGTCGCTGTAAACTAGCTTTATCTTGTTTTTTTAGGCGAAACTTCCTCTCCTTGTTTCCGGTTTGGGATAAGATTAAACCATTACACGATTTTTATTCATTAAGAGCGATAAATTTTTCATAAAACATAGTTAGGGCCTACTTCTTGTGAAATGGATTTTCCGTATGCCTTAAATTAAAACTGGGGTTATTAACTGGTAAATTTACAGTCGAGGCGGGAAATTTGTGCTGAAGGATATAATCTGCCATAAGATGTCACTCCTTTCAAACAAATTAAGAAAATGATATAAACACAATTAAACAACATTTATAAATTAAAACTCAAAATAATATTTTTTTATTAGTCTATATTTTATTTAATTTAATAGGACAAGTAGGCCTATTTTTGTATTACCTAAAATATGTGCATTAAGAGGTTGAAATCAAAATCTGAACATAAAAATATACAAGCAAAAATACGTTTCAGTAGGAAAAAAACTCATAAGATGCAGACTCAAAATTAAATACAGCTGCAAGTTCGAGAAACCTACTTGAAGTCTAAATCTATTTCCTGTGGAGAAATCAACTGATCCTGATTGTGGTCCAAGTGTTCCAAGGCCCTCTTCACGTGGTCGTCAGGGAGTCCCGTACTGGCCAGATGGAGCTTCGCTTCCTCCAGACTCATCCTGCCGTCCCCGTCTACGTCAGCTGCGCGGATGACGTCACGCGCGCCCTCCGAGCGCATGCGCAGTACTCTCTTCTGAAAGCTGAGCTGGGAGCCATTGCACATTCCACTGCGGCATCCACCATCACAGTTACAGCCGAATATGTTACATCCTCCATGACTGCAGTGCGGAGTTCCTGCAGAACAATCACCGCATATCTTCCCAGCATGCCAATTACCTGTAGGCTTCCCATTCAAAGTGAATGAGTGTTTGCGGCAGCACTCAGCATCCACTGATAAATAAATAATAGGATTAGAAAATATTTTTACTCAAAACCAATAGTTACACAAACATACTAAGTACTAAAGTCAAACTGTTTGCAGCATATTTCATAAAGAACCTTTCATGATGATCACGTAGGAACCTAATAATTGCAAGTATTCAGACCCAAGGTGCTACTGATTTCTTACACCATTAATTCATATCTAATCGTTTTTTTGGTTTTAAAGTGTATACTAATAAAGTTTTCATATGGCATATGTAATGATGATGCAACAACCTTCATAATGTAGTGTTATCTTTACCTCCAGTGAGACCCTGTTGCCAGATAGCCGCCACGCAACACACAACCAGTACCTTCAGCATGGCAAGGCTTGAAGAATGTCCTCGACGTACAGGATACCTTCTAGTGAGTAGCCTACCCAGTCAAAGGTACGTTGTAGTTCTATACACCCAATAGCTGTAAACTAGCTTTTTCATGGATATTTTTAGCTAAACTTCCTCTCCTTGTGTCCGGTGTGAAATAAGATTAAACCATGGCACGATTTTTTTTTCTTTTAGAGCGATAAATTTCTCATAATACGTAGCTACTTCTTGTGATGTGGATATTCCGTTTTATTAAAACTCGGGTATTATTGGTAAATTTACAGTCCATACGATAAATTTAGTAATTCTACCGGTTCTGTTGCTGAAAGGATATTTTCGTTGTTGACTTCATTATTTGAAGAATCCAGGCTACGAAAGTCTTTTTCTAGATGTGCATGAATAAGTAAATTATATTAATAAACCATATTTAAGTCTACCGATAGGGCAATGTTAAACTTATCTCCCACCATAGCGCAGAACAATCGGGGTTTGGTTTTAGCCATGTGTCAATTCCACTGGAACCACAATGTCAAGAGTCCTGTGACCAAACCCTGATCCTGGCGGATAATCCGGGCAAACCAACTTGGCATTGCCCTGATCAGGACAATGGTTAAACAAATCTCCCACCAGAGCGCAGAACTATCGGGGTTTGATGGGGACGTTGATAAAATAGGATTTTTTACAACATTTTAACGATGGCAGTGCATTGATTGTTGTGGTAGGTGACCAGATTTCCCACCAGAGTACAGCACGATCGTCGTTACGTTTTAGCCATGTGTAAGTTCCACTGGAACCACAGTCAGGTTCACTATGTATTTTCGTGGGATTTTTTTGGAGATTAGCCAAGTGCCATATTTTTGGAAAGCTTGAAACATCAGGAATTCAAAAATCCATGTTTACATTTGCTCAGATGTTTGTATGGCCGCCATTTTGGATAATCAAAATGGCCGCCAGAAAATATAAATTCAATTATATCTCGGCTTCCAAGTGACACAGGAAGTTCATATGAAATTCTCATACTATGTTTTAACACCAAGAGTATTAAAATCAACGTAAGAATTTGTAAATATGCAGCCACGGCCGCCATTTTGAATTTAAACATGGCTGACCCTAAAATACGAATTTCACTATAATTAAGCTTCCAATTGACATAGAAAGTTCATATTAGTTGTTTCCTTCAATGGTTTTTAACCAGGAATATATTAACAAGTGTTTACATTTGCATAGATACCCCTACTGGTCGGTTTTTTTGGACTTAAAAAATGGCCGACCAGAAAGAAAACTTGCTTGATAGCTTGACATGTATTGGTCTAAGAACGTTGATGAAAGAACCTCTTCATTTGAGTTACTATCATAAATAACCATAAATCCTTGCTAAAAATTGCTTACATGACCGGATCGCCGCCATTTTGGATTTTAAAGTGACCACCGTCAAACGAGACTTTCATGATTGAAGGTTAATGTAAAATGATTCTTCTATGTTAAAAGACCAGGGAGATGAAATTTATATTAAAATTAGCCTGACAAGCCAATTGTGTTGCTATGGCCGCCATTTTGAATTTTAAAATGGCGTCTGGTACGTAAGAATAACGTGAATTTCGTCTTTCATTTGTTTTTTAAAGTTGATTAAACATGCAGTTTTTACATAAGAATAAGTTAATTTATCTATTATTTTGCACAAATCATTTAGGCTGATGCTACATGATGTGCTATAGAGAAATTAGATCGTTTACAAAAAGCAGAGAGTGGACCAATTACCGACTTACAGTAACGTCTGTCCATTTGCTGTTGAAGGGGACATGTTATGTTGTACAAGTTCATCACAAATGCATGTGTACCACAAGAGTATGTTCAGAATATCTTGAAAGCGGATGAAACTGGACAGAAAATTTACGAAAGCTACGTCACTGAACGCATCAATGGAGATGTCAGTCTGTGGGCA
This sequence comes from Sweltsa coloradensis, assembly GCA_024449915.1. Classification (NCBI taxonomy): domain Eukaryota; kingdom Metazoa; phylum Arthropoda; class Insecta; order Plecoptera; family Chloroperlidae; genus Sweltsa; species Sweltsa coloradensis. The sequence goes on from JAMZAV010001344.1 coordinate 173,365, forward strand.
CCAGTCAAAAACAGAACAAGATGTACGTAACATGTCTGGAAGCAAACAGCAATGAAAGTTGCAAGCTATGTTACCAGACAGTTGACGTGCGACTGCGATAGACCAAAAATCTATATGGTCACCTGATGCTTTTGAGCTGATCAAACAGAGATATTGACCAAAATAATGATGTCGGTAACTTTGAGTTTACATTACTCCGAGAGCACTTTTTGCGCCAGATGGGTCAATGTAACCATGTACTAATGACAAATCTAAGCTGATACACATTCTTCAGAAGTTGGCTAATACTGACATGAGAAAACAAAATCAGACTGATCTGACTAAACTTGCTAAAGCAATCCAAGACTACAAGACTACAAGAAACTCTCACCTGAGGTAGTAATTACATCAGCATCAGTTCACACGAGAAGCAACAGAAACCAACATTTTGAAGACAACAATCACGAAGAAGCAGACACACTCATGATTTGCCTGGCAGCAGTAGCATCATAACAGTTGACCTCACGCACAAGTGGTATTATTCGATACAGATATTTTGGTATGGACTCTCGCAATCTATGACAAGCTGTGCAAAAGAACGTCACTCGATCTCGATGGTATCTGGTACGGTGGACATAGAACCAATCTGGAGAGCTTTAGACACCGAAAAAGCGCAAGCTTTATACCTATATTCCCCACGTTCACTGAAGCGAACAACGTTGGGAAGTTCTCGAGAATATGTAAAACCAAATGGTTTCAACTGTGCCTGAACGCTGATGAAACCGTCCATGGAAGGTGATCTTAAGCAGGAGGTGAATAATGAACTGGAAAAGTTTGTTTGCTCAATGTACTGTCCAAAGGGTCTCTACATCAGAAGCATACCTGATCTAAGATGGCATCTGCTCTGCAAACAACTTGCAGAATGCAACAAGTCACCACATACACTTGGTGCACTTGAAGAACACATCAGGCGTGTGCGGATACAAAACCAGGTTTGGTGCCAAGCCACAGTCTTGCAGCAACAGCTTCTTGACCCCTTAAAATTCGGTTACTATAAGGGTACAGGTGGACATATGCTGCCAGTTACTACAAAGGTTCTCAACACCACAGGCTATCATCGAGTTAGTCAAATGCCAATGTAAAACCAACTGCTCTAGGCAAAGATGTTCATGTGTAGAGAAAGAATAACTTACCATGCACAGAACTTTACTTGTGAGACACCGAATGCGAAAATTACGAGGACTACAGCATTGTAATTGCTGACAGTGATAGTGATGAAGATGATGTCTAGTGTAATCAAGATAAAGAATATAATGTGTTTTCAATGCAAATATTTTCATAATTTTACATAAACTTAAAATATAATTTATATAGCTTTTAACTTCTGAAAAGTATGCTTGTAGAAAAATTTCGATAAAACCTTACATTGCATTCTCCTTACTTTTGTGCTACAAATAAATGCAACATTTGTCAGCGTTTTAGTATTTTATATTATTAACCGAATCATTTGTAAATTCCAGTAGTCTGACAAGAGGAAATACATCACTTTAAATGAACTGTGCAAATGTATACTTCATATTTCTTTTCTTGATGTTTGAAACAAATGCTGGTTCTATAACATTTTGATGATAAAGGGTGCCATTTTTTAATTCAAAGAGGCAGCTTTGGAGTTATATATGTAGATGCAGGCGTACATTAATATATTCCAGATTTTAAAACATACTAAGAGAGATTCACATAATTCTGACGTATCGGACGCCATTTTAGAATCCAAAATGGCAGCCATAGCAACACAATAATGGCTTGTCATGCCAATTTAAATATAAATTTCATCTCCCTGGTGTTTTAACATAAAAAAACATTTTATATTAACTTCTGTGTCACTTAAAAGCCAAGATATTATGAAAGTCTCGTTTGACGGTGGCCATTTTAAAATCCAAAATGGCGGCGATCCGGTCATGTAAGCAATGTTTAGCAGGGATTTATGTATATTTAAGATATAAACTCAAATAAAGAGCCTCTTTTACCAACGTTCCTAGACAATTACGTGTAGAGATATAAAACAAGTTTTATTTCTGGTCGCTCATTTTTAAAGTCCAAAAAACGACTATAGAGGCATCTATGCAAATGTAAACACTTGTTAATATATTCCTGGTTAAAAACCATTGAAGGAACAACTAACATAAACTCTCTATGTCAATTGGAAGCTTAATTATAGTGAAATTCGTACTTAAGGGTCAGCCATGTTTAACTTCAAGATGGCGGCCGTGGCTGCATGTTTACAAATTCTTACGTTGATTTTAATATTCTTGGTGTTAAAACATAGTATGAAAATTTCATATGAACTTCCTGTGTCACTTGGAAGCCGAGATATAATTAAATTCATATTTTCTGGCAACCATTTTGATTATCCAAAATGGCGGCCATACGAACATCTGAGCAAATGTAAACATGGATTTTCGAATTCCTGACGTTTCAAGCTTTCCAAAAATATGGCACTTTGCTAATCTCCAAAAAACTCCTACGAAAGTCTTTTTTACGACATAGTGAACCTGACTACAATGTAAAGAGTACTGTGACCAAATTACGATCCTACGATCCTGGCAGAGAATCCGGGAGAACCAGCTTGGCATTGCCCTATTAGGTGTCTTTCTCCATTCAAACAAATTAAGAAAATGATATAAATACAATCACAAAATTTAAACTCAAAATATTTTTTTATTTGACTATTTATTTAATTATTGTACAACACAAACAATAGAATCAGATATTTTTGTATACCTAAATGTGCATAAGAATGTCAATATAAAAATCAGGACATAAAAATATAATGGCAGAACCAGAATTACGTTTTGAATTTGTCGAGAAACTAATTTGAGTCTGAATCTATTTCCTGCGGAGAAATCAACTGATCCCGATTGTAGTCCAAGTGTTCCAAGGCCCTCTTCACGTGGTCGTCAGGGAGTCCCGTACTGGCCAGATGGAGCTTTGCTTCCTCCAGACTCATCCGGCCGTCCCCGTCTGTGTCAGCTGCGCGGATGACGTCACGCGCGTCCTCCGAGCGCTTCCTCGAGGGCGTGAAACACTGTCCGCTGCGGCAGCCGCCATCACAGTTACAGCCGAACACATTGCAACTTCCGTGACTGCAGAAGGGGGTTCCCCGTGTGCAATCCCCGCAAACACTCTTCTTTACCCAACGACCACTATGTTTATCTACCTGACGGATTGGGCGATGGCGGCAGCATTCAGCGTTTGCTGGAGAAAAAAAAATGCAAGTAAAACACAAATATAAATATTTTTCCATTGTTTCTATGATAAGCCGCCCAAAGTGTACTTACACTGATAAATAAATTGTAATTGTAGAATCGATTTGAATAATACATTCATGTATATTATTATAAACTGTTCTATTTTAACTCTGTTTAAAAAAAGATAAAATAAAAATAAATTCATATTTAGAGTCTATACCCATGCACTCAGTCACATAACTGATTTTCAGTGAGGGGCATGAAATAAAAAGCAGTTCCCTGTAGGCTCCGACACCATCGACGAGCGAACAATGCCCAACTAGAGACCAACATATTTAAGTAGGAAACATTGATCAATCAAGATGGATACGATTTCACCCGCAAGCTGCGTCAGAATCAACATAGCTAATTCAGATCAACCAATTAGATGTATTACATGCCTCGCCTCGCTGTCGTTACAAAGTCACCATTTACACAAACTTCTGCATTACGCGGGAATCAAACCCTGGACCTTCTTCATTGGAGCAGAGCCTCTAACCACAAGACTAAAGAGCAGCACGGTCTGTTTGATTTATTTATAAGAACGAAATGAAGAAAATGAAAAGTCGTGTTACTTATTTATTTCAACTTATTTTACTATCATAAAAAATAATACTTAAACATTAACCTTGTCTGTGAAAATTTAAAATGTCGTCGTTAATTATTATTGTGGTGTAAACTTAAGAAGAAACTAAGAGACAAGCTGGACTATAGCTTATATTAGAAAGCCGAATGCAAAGTGAAACATGGCTCGATCGCACGTATATCAACTACTTAGACGTTTTCCTAAGGTTTAATGAATTGTTTGTTATTTATGAGAAGGAGATTTGGGAGCCGTGCTGTGTGCTGGACGCACACACACTTAAATGTTGTTACAATACTTCTGAAGACGTCTGAACTTTCTGTTTTACGATTGATGCACAGATACATTGTCATTACTTAATCAACATTTAGAAATGGTATATGGAATATCTAGGGCGACGGTCGTCGCCCGCAGCCAAGCGCACGCGTCTGCTTAGGTGACGACGAACTCGCGGCCCTGCCGCCCTGTATACAGCTAGGCCTACCCGAGTTGGGGGGTTTTCAGCTACCTGCACGCACCGCCCCGAAACATTTACAATCTTAAAACTCGGTGTATTACCTGATATGTGGTCCATGATGACCTACCAAAAAAAAATCAACCCAATCCGATAACCCGTTCTGAGCTAAAAAAAGTGTCTAAACATTGCCGAAAACCTTCCGGGGCTGGCTGGCTAGTTACTTAATTCTCCTTGGAGCTATATTGAGCCCAACAGAGAAAACGGTAAATCTTAGAACTATAAAATTTGGACCACACATAGATGTACCTCAGACGCGGTGTATTTTGCTTTCAAAACCAAAATCGGGTAACAGAGACAGGAGAAAATCAAAATTTGGATGATAATCAAAACACGTAATTACTAAGGCGTGGTAATTTGTACAAACTAGAAATTAAACATGCTCTTAAATTATAAATATCTAGCGTACAAAATACAAGGGGCTAAATTTGGGGAGGACTATGGGCCCAAAAATGACAAAAAACATATCTGAACTTTAAAAAATGAATCATTCAAAGAAAACGCTACAACTGAGAAGTTTCAAAACGTGGAAGACTCTTTGATATCTCTCATTCTTTATCACTTTTGAATATGGAAAGCAAAATTGGGTACCGGGTACCGGAGAAAATCAAAATTATCAAAAGCTAGGTAATTCCGTACCCTTATGAATAAGACGCTTTACTGAGAAAACGGTTTATCTTAGAACTTTGAAAACTTGGGCCACACTTAGATGTCCCTCATGCGCAATCACTTTAGCTTTCAAAACCAAAACCGGGCAATAGAGACCGGGGAAAATCAAAACGCGTAATTACTCATTCGTAGTAAACTGTACAAGCTTGAAATTAAACATGCTCTTACCCATTATAAATATCTAGGGCTTTAAACACAAGAGGACAAATTTTGGGGGACCATGGGCCCAGAAATGTCAAAAAACAACTCCGAACTTAACAAATGTAATCATTCAAAGTCCATCATTCACACCTTGATAGGAAACAAACAGCAAAAAGATATAATATCCCCACAAATACAAAAATTTGTTTTAAAAAAAAACGGCAGTCAAGCTGCTCTCCTTCAATTATTAAAGTCTTCGGCTGTGAATGGTGTGAGATATAGAAGTTGAGCCAAGCTTTTCATTCTAGTTTTTTAGCATCTTATTTTCATAGTATTAATAAATAGATATAGCATTGTACATAGTCCTAGACATAGACATAAGATCAAAAACATCTGTCTCACAAACCTAAACCATGCTAAAATATTAATTTCCTACTTGTAAACTAAATAGGTATAGACGCATGTTTTGTTACCGATCGCTCAAGCTTCTGCTTATGACAGCAACAAAACAAGTTGACACTGTACGTATTTTGCATAACCTATTTTTATTTTTATTTTACTTAAAACGTACATGTTATTATACCATATAAGATAATAATTTACCTAATATACTCTTTATACTGCAATGTAAACTTAAGAATGCATAAAGTGATTTCTCCCTAGTTTTGCTTTGAAAAGAAGTAAGGTCATTTTGCCTGTTGACGACGCCAAGCCAACGATTTTTGTTTTAAAAAAGTAAAATTTTTAAACTCGAAATCGTAAAAAAAATTGCTTGGCCATGAACCAAATTCAATGGCCAAACCATTTAAAAAAAATGATTTCGAGTATAAAATTGTTACTTTTTACCACAAAAATGAATTGGCTTGGCGCTAGTCAACAGGCGGAATGATCCATAACTTCTTTTCAATGCGAAACTAGGGAGAAAGAATAAAAAGCTTGGCTCAACTTCTATATTATCTCACACCATTCACAGCCGAAGACTTTTGAAAGAGAGCTTGGCTGCCGTTTTTTTTTTTTTTTTTTTTTACAAATTTTTGTATTTGTGGGGATCGTCCTTACCTCCAGTGGGCCCTTGTAGCCAGACAGCCGCCACGCAACATACGACCAGTACCTTCAGCATTGCGCGTTCCTAGCAAGACATCGATGTAGCAAGCAAGCACCCACCGGGTTGTTGTGGTTTGATATTGTTCGATACACCCACTTGATTTTACTTTTTTTCTATTATTATTATCTATCTATTATTATTTTACTTCTAAACGAAAAGTATTATGGTATTTCTTGGGTGCCTTAATTATTTCCTGTCTTTGATAAGATACAACATAATCATTTTATATTTCAAATTTCTTTGATAGCGATTGCGTTCTTATGATCCATATAAGTTATGCCATACAATTTCTTTACTGCCACAAACCAAACTGACACATACAATTTTTTTTTAACTTTGGTACAATTTTTTAAAGAATTATATTTATTTTACTGTCTGTCAAATTGATGTTTACTTGTAAGTAAACTACCCTTATTGACGTTTCTCTCCCAATGTGCCATAACGTTGAGACTAGATGGAAAAAAATTGAAAAGTATAGTGAACTTGCATTTAAGATCAAGAAAACAGAAAAAGGTAAATACAATCCCATTCGTTATACTCAAAAGACAGTAATACTCTACACGTGTAGAAAAGTTCGTACATTTCTAAACTAAGAATGATACTTCGAGATTCCGAGTCAGCTTCCTTCCTGACATGGTTTTCGTGGTTTCCCATAGCCCGAAGAGCAAATGCTAGGATGTCGACAAGAAATCGGCCATGGCCATTCATAGCAGAAAGAAAATATAATTACAAACATTATTATAAATGACTTATTTTAGTTAGCGCTAAGACTAAGTAATAATGTATGTAAAGTAGATTGTTGTGTGGCTCGTTAATCTTGTGGTTAGCCTACAGCTTCCAATGCAGAAGGTCCAAGATTCGATTCCCGTTAAAGTCAGAAGTTTTTTAACTTCTAATTTAGACTTTAGTCTATCAGTTAATTGTCTTATGAATTTATAAATGGTGACTTTTGAGTCGTCCTAGCAACGAGGCACATAATAAATTTAAAGTTGTTCTGAATCGGCCTTGTTGATTCTGGCGTTGATCCGCGTGTGTTCTCACTGTCCATACCACTGATTGCTATATATCCAATTAAAAAATATCGATCTTTGGTTGGTTATCGCTTACTCGTCGATTGCGTCGGGGCCTGCAGAGTTGGCTTGGTCGCTTTGGTTTACTGTTCCTCACTGAAAATCAGCTATGTGATTGAGTGGGTAGACTCTAAATACGTATTTATTTATTTATGGAAGTACTTGACGTAAGTCTCGGCGGGATTCGAACCCGGGACCTCCCGAATCAGAGTCAATCGCTACCTTGGCCACACAGAGATATTCTTATATTTGCACTACATCATTCGCCCAGTAGCTACTATAGCTGTCGCAACGGGATTGAACCTTGTCGTGCTAGTGACAGAGTGGAAGTGAATCTGATAAGAGCATAGATATTGAACACCTATTGTAGGCTAGATTAGCAGTCAGTGGTGACAATTAGAAGCCATCTTGAAATTCCAGTTTCCCAAATAGTTCTCAAGATTGCCGCCAGGTTGACAGGTGAGCATACTAGCCATTAACACCGAATGATTACTAAATTCCCTTATGCAATAACTTCGTATTGTTTCTGTTTGTTCAATACCATGCTGCACAAGCTAAAACCATATCAAACAATCCAGCAAAAATTTAAACGTCAAATCGCCATCTTGAATTAGGCCGATTGACTCTTCAATTTGCTACGCTCGCGCCTGTGCGGAGGCTGCTAATCTAGACTATAATAGGTGTTCAATATCTATGGATAAGAGCATAATTAGTTTTGAGTGCAGATAATACAGCATATAGAGTGTAGGTACAGTGTGATGATACAGTGTGTGCAGACGTGTAAGAATACATGAAAGCAAGTAACAAATACAAACGAATGGGGCACAAACAAATGAAAACCACGTTTATATTACTGATTCGCGGGAAATAGCTCGAAGGAATCATAAAAATAAAATCATATTTTTTAGAACAGAGACGATAATAATTTTTAAAAAACGATATTCATATCCGGTAACAATGATGAGTGCTGCAGCATCATCCAAACGTTGGAACATTAAGTGTGGTAACGGCAAGTTGAATTAATTTTCTTGGTTGCCAGCCAAACAGTATGTTTAGATTTGCCCGTTAATGGTTGTTGGTACTGATAGGTTGGTTGTGGCATGGTTTAAATCTCGAAATTGTTGGTGACTGGTAATCGTTCAGCATTTGAAATTTTGGACCAGTTACATTTTTTCGTGTTTTCTTTTCTGCTCATATACTTTCAAATAATATTATGACATTAGGTTTGTTTGGGTTTACCTAGTGTAGTGTAGACTTGTGTAGTAAAGGTCAAATCAAATTACACTACACTTTACCCAGTATAACCAAATTTTTTTAAGCCACATTCTACACTAGATTGTTCCACATCAAACTGTCAAACTTCTAAAACATAATAAAACGCATACAGGACATGTTGAAGGCATTAAATGAGTGAAATTAATTGTATAGGTCTATTTTCAGACCATATCGGACGATGAAAAGTTATTTGGAGCATAAGCTTATCCTGTTTGAGGTTAGAGTACCCTATGTACTTGCCCTCATCACAAAATATAATCCCACATATATAAAATACTCCGAATCGGTTTCTAATGCGTAATATAGCTAGTGGACTATTGGTTGATTGTATGAGCTATCTATATTGATTGCCACTGCAAGAATGTGTAATTCATCATGTTTTGATCTGCTGTTCTTCAAATTTTACGCCTAAATTTTTACACCTACACACTACACGACCTCCTAGAGCTCGTGTAGAAATGCTGCACTTTACACTACACGAAGTCAAACCATAACAGCTACACTTTACACTACACTTGATACGAAAACGCCTTTAAGATTGTGTGAGCCTACACTAGTGTAAAGTGTAGGTTCGTGTAGCAAACTAAACAAACCTAATGGCAACTTGTGAGACAAAACGCAACCCTCTTCGGTTGATTTTATTTTACAGAGCTTTAACTATTTTGTGGATTATAGAGCTGAAGCTCTATTGGGATAAATATTCGGATTTTTTACCAAGGCTCCATGTCTTATAATCTTTAAGATGCTTCGGATTTTAGGAGGAGCTGGAGAACATATCAAGATAATAGGCCAAGATCACAGTGTACTCTGTTATCTGTGCTAAGATTATAAGAGCATTTTTATCCAGCTACTGAAGTTCCCGCTTCTCGTGCCGCTACAACAAACAACTGTACCACCGACATGTCCCCGGCAACGACACTGCCAGCGCATTCTAGGTGCGGCTGCATGAACTTCGCTGAAATGAAGGCGGGCAGCGGTTTGAAAGTTACAGTCGGTAACAGTTGGATGAGTGTTCTTAGCCTAGTTAGGCACTTTTTTTCTTGTAATTCTTATCATTTTATTAAATTTTCATTATTTTCTGTAAGAAATACAAAATTGTGTATCATATCGTATACCATTGAGTATAGAAGCTTATTCCAACAATAGAAAATTTGCATTCGTTTCCAATATCGTTAAAAGTATGTACAATATTATATAGATTTTTGTATAAAAATTATAAAAACATTAATTTAAAGTTGATCGTTTAAAATCTATTGAGGGCAAAGTTTGATCTTTAAATTTACTGCACATTTATTTTGAAACGGCTGCCTAGATAAACGGCTAAATTCCCTCCTTTTACCAAAGTTTTTGGTTCATACAACAATGGCCGACAATAATTAACAGTGTCCTACCCTTTTCCAAGTTTTATAATCAATATCAAAGATACTATTATACACTTCGTTTGATCAACATTGTGTTTTTACTTATTATTATCAATTAAAAAGCGGTTAAAAGCATACGTTGTAATAATACTAAAAGTATATAAAATAAAATGTTAAGCATATTAGAACAAAATATATGTCAAAATATGCTTCCACAGCCAAGATAATCTCCGAAAGAGAGTAACTTGATGTATCGTTACGCGATTGGTTGATTAATATTATGAGGGCTGGTGACGTATGTCCCGTTTTTTTTCGACAAAATATGTAGGAAACTTTAAACCGGCTTTAACCCTTATTTTAAAATAATATAAATGCAAATTCCCTAAGGTTAAAGCCTGATTGTGTGGCTCGTTGGTCTTATGTGTGGCTCCGTTGGTCTTGTGTGTGGCTCGTTGGTCTTGTGTGAGGCTCGTTGGTATTGTGGTTAGCGTATCTGCTTCCAATGCAGAAGGTCCAGGGTTCAATTCCCGCCAAAGCCAAAAGTTATTTACCATCTGATTTGGACTAAGTCCATCAGTTCTTTTCTTGTCTTAGGAGTTTGTAAACGGTGACTTTGGAGCCGTCCTAGCAACGAAGCACCTAATAAATTCAGAGTTGTTCTGAATCGGCCTATTGATTCTGTCGTTGATCCGCGGGTGTTCGCATTGTCCATACCACTGATTGCTATATTTCCCATTGAAAATATCGATCTCTGGTTGGTTATCGCTCAACTCGTCGATTGCGTCGGGCCTGCAGTGTTGGCTTGGTCGCTTTGATTTAAAGTCCCACCACTGAAAATCAGTTATATAACTGAGTGGTAGACTCTAAATACAATTTATTTATTATTTATTTGTGTCACCAACATGGGTGTCAAAACTTCAAGCAGTGGATCGTCATCGACACAATATTTTGACACAACGCAACGACTCTGGGATGAACAGCCATGAATCTTGGTGATTATGATCAGGAAAAAGGAGACCAAAAGGTTATAAGAAGCATGATAGTAGCTAAGAGACCTTGATAATTAATACTGTACTGCATTAAAACAAAACGAATTTCAAAATGTTATTGTTATTAGTCCTACACTTGACCGCTGGAGAAGATGCATGACAGTTGATGCACCACACATCAAATAACAAACACAAGTTTGATAAGAGTAATTCTATATGAATACTATTTGCAACAGCTAAGATACGGTGCAACCTAATGAATGCTCACCGGATTAGTTATCGCGATCGGGAAAAATACCCGTTTTTTTCAGTCAAGTTAGGCATACGATAAAAATGTCTCATACAGTGGTTGTATGTAATTTGTTATCGCGATTCCTTTCTTCTTCTACCTTCATCTTAGTAGGGCCTACAATAAATTTAAAAAAAAAACGAAAGAAGAGTCTCCCCACTCTGTCACATATCTGATTTTTAGTAGGGGACAAAAATTAAAGCATCTAAGCCAACCCTGTAGGCCCCGACGCAATAGACGAGTGAGCTTTAACCAACCAAAGATCGATATTTTTATTAGGAAATATAACAATCAATGGTATGGACAGAGCGAACATCCGTGGATCAACGCCAGAATCAACAAGGCTGATTCAGAACAACTTCAAATTTGTATTTGCGTTCAAGAAAAATACCCGTATTCTTCAGCTAAGTAAGGCCAACTATTAAAGTGTGTCATACAGTGAATGGATGTTTTTTGAGGTCGCGATTCTTCTCTTCTTCTTTCTTCAGCCTAGTAAGGCCTACGATAAATAAATAAAAAAGTCCGCATTAAGAGTCCACCCACTCAGTCACATAACTGATTTTTATGAGTGGACAATAAATTTAAGCGTCCAAGCCAACTCTGTAGGTCCCGACGCAATGGACGAGTGAGCGATAACCAACCAAAGATCGATATTTATATTAGGAAATAATATCAATCATTGGTATGGACGGAGCGAACATCCGTGGATCAATGCCAGAATCAACAAGGCTGATTCAGAACAACTTCAAAATTGTAATTGCGTTCAAGAAAAATACCCGTTTTCTTCAGCCAAGTAAGGCCAGCGAATAAAGTGATTCATACAGTGAATGTATGTTTTTTGAAGTCGCGATTCTTTTCTTTCTTCTTTCTTCAGCCTAGATAGGCGTTCGTAAAAGTTTTTTATACAGGAGTTATATGTGATTTGTTAAAGACGCGCGGAATCAAAAATCATACACGTTTTCTTCAGTCAAGTTAGGCATACGACTAAGAAGCTTCGCAAACGCTTTTTCAGGCGCGTTGTTGGATGAGCCTAATTTTTTTAAAACGAAAAAAGCGTAAAATTACGATTTTCACGATAATTTTTTTTTCGATTGCTCTCAAATTTCACACCAATATATTAATTCATAAAATTAAGGTTCAGTAAAAAAAACATTACAATCGGATAAAGCAAGTAGGTGTTATAAGTCGAAGAATTGATTTATTTTTGTAAAAAAAGCGTAAAATTGCGATTTTTACAAGAAATAATATTTCGATTGGGTTCAAATTTCACTCCAATATATGAAAACATGAAGTTAAAGTTCTATGAAAAAATCTTTACAATCGGATAATGCAGGTAGGTGTTATAAGCCAAAGAAATGTTTTAAAAATAGAAAAAATCGTAAAATTGCGATTTTCATAATAAAACTTTTTTGATTGCGCTAAAATTTCACGAGAATTCAGTGAAAAAATCATTACAATCAAATAAAAAATGAAGTCGTTATAAGTCGAATAAATTAAAAAAAGATCGAAAAAAATCGTAAAATGGCGATTTTAATGAGAAATAATTTTTTGATTACGTTTAAAAACGTGGCAGTTCAAAATTCAGAGATTTCGATAAGGCCTCCATAAAATTTCATCGTAATTGTAGTATCGGTTTTGCCGGAATCGTGTTAACAAACACACACATTACGCTTACGGGAATATCGCACATGTATTGGGAAGGCAATCCCCGATGTACGGCAATATCAGCCAACAATGTTTATAGCACCACATGCATACGAAGAAATATCAGTTGTCAAATTTAAAAGTTGTGGAGAGAGCCACTCTTATGAAGAAAGACTGCCGTCTCTACAGCTGTTAATAGCATCAAAGCTAATGCATTAGGGTAGTAGAGGTTTTAGGGTGCTTTAATAGCAAAGATTATTCACACTGGAAGAGTTGCTGCGAGACTTTCAGAACTCACAGTCTTGGGTATTTTTCTGGGGTAAAATGACCAGACCAAATAATTTGATGCGACAGCCTTCCATTTGAAATGATAATTTTATTAATGTTTTATCTACGATCACAGCATTACATACTATTACAGCATAAAACAAAGAAACACATTCCGACATTTAAAAAAGTGTAATGAATTCTTGACTTGGTTGGAAGTGTTATGTAGAAACTGTAGCCACAGCCTCTAGGGCTAGGCATAATGAAATTATATTACTTTATCATTAGTGTTTGTGGAAAGAAGAAAGAAGACCAACAGCTTACCTTAACGAGAGGGGCAGCTGCGTAAAACCAGAGTCGATAAAGAAGTTTCCCCTTTGGGGAGGTCCCCTATCTCCCAAGTCAAAACGGAATCTAACGTCCTGCGCGCTGAGAGCGGCTCCAATGTGAAACTAATAAAAGCACTGCACGCTAAATACGGTCAGTAAATTATCGATGTGCAGTGACGCTGAAATCAACAAACAACAGACGAAACGTCAAACTTCAATTTTATTTCAATCATATTAGCCCTGGGCCCTAGTCTTTTAAAACGATTTACTTTTGATTTATTATTGTACTATAAAGTGTTGCGCAGGCGTCACTGACATTTTCGTGCGAAATAATTTGATATATGCCTTGTTCAAGCCTAACGGACGTAAGTGTAGCCTAGGCCCAAGGCCACAATACAGTTTTCAGACGTAAGTACGCCTTTGGCACTCAAATCGAAATCTTGAACAATACATATTGTCGGCCTAGCTCCTAAGCTTAGGTCTACTCCATCAGAAATATCCTCATTAATAAAGAGAGTTTGCTTTATGCCAAAACATTCGCCAACATTCGATCGTATTTAATATTTTGACGTTTCCGCCATTTGTCGTCATCGACTGTTAACTACTAGTAGAAAAGTGACGTACTTTTATTGAAGTAGTTCCATCAATCGTCACACAGAGTCGCGCGGAACGTTAGATTCCCAACGCCAAAAACCGACTTTTTATTTAACCCAGGGCGGTATAGGGAGTTGGAGGACCTCCCCAACGGGGAAACTTCTTTATCGACTCTGGTAAAACTGTCTGGTTAACATAAATATTTACAAAACAAGATCATGCAACTTTAAACTAGCATATTTCTACCCTAGACTGAAAATAGGCCTACACAGTATTGAATGTGCTCGACGTGTTAAAAATTTGCCTCGGGCTGTAACTCGGCATCTTTCCTCAACCTCTTTGCAACCTTCAAAGTTGCATTTAGTAACTTGAAAATCACAGGACATAATACGGGACCCTGAAATTTTGTGAATGACATGTTTTTAATGCTAAATTTGAGCAAAATCAGGAACTTGACTCAATTACCATATTCTGCAAGTTTAGGTCTAAAATATGCAAATAATTTGACAATTAAGCATTGTAATCAATATTTTGCATTAATATATAGTTGGCACCATGACAGTTAAAAATATTATTATCGAAAGCGCCCAGCTAGTTCTAAAAAAGAGCTTTATAATGGCCTAAATATTCGTTTATTGATTGGATATTGCTTAACGTCTCATATTTATGCACTTTGGCTAATCGAGATGATATGGGAAGTTATGTGTAATACAGGTTCATTTTGCAGAAGAGTAGTGATTGCATCATTGCAGTGCTATTTTTATGACAAAATGGGCCTGTACCTTGAGTTTATATACTAAAATTGAAGATTTTTTATAACCTAATGAGAATTTTTTATTTGCTATTTCTCAGGGTCCCTAGACATAATGCATCATCAAGATTACATTGTAGTAGCATTATAGTAAGTACGCACCAGTGCAAGGCGTGACATTCGAAGGTGGGCAAGCAATACAAAAAGGCAAAGGTTCTGTTGCGGGGGGGAAGGGAGGATCTTGTACGTAGCCCTTGCTACTGGACGAGAAGCGCACGGCTTTATAATTTAATATCATATATTTATTTTCACTCAATCACTCAACTTATTTCAAATAATGTATATATAGTGAAACTCTAGCAGCCTATCTTGACAAACTCCTCAATAATTTGTACACTCATTTTTGGGTTCTTTCTTTAGTTTCTTGAGAATTCTTTTCTCAAGTGCAACATTGTACAACTTGAGTCTTTTTTTGCAATCAAAAATGAGCTAATATGAAAAGTTTTCAATTGACAACTCACATCTTTCACTATTACACATAACTAGATAAAAATATTAAAACTTTACTTTATGACTCATTGATTAAAACGCATGATATTATACGTAAACTCAATATAGACTTCTTACAAGAGACAAGGGGGCCTAGACCAACGAGTCAAGCGGGAAGCTTGTTTTGCTGGCGCTAATTCATACAGTTAGCGAGTGCAGGATAACCTGCAAGATCCATGGACATGCATTTGTGTGGTCCACGCAGCTTATTTCACAGTGTTGGACCATAAGTTGTGCTCTCTCTTTGAGCATCTCGACCCCTCAAGACAGCCTAACCCCTGTGTTTTGCACAGGGAAATGAAGCTCCGACGACCAAAGCTCGACTTCCACTTCAACCTGCAAACATCTGTACCCGTGCACTACTGAAGCAGGCTACGCAACTCGCTCCAGCTTTAGTCAACATATTCTATACTACACGTTGCGTAATCCGCAAAGCTCAAAGTAAAATATCTAATAATGGAAAATAAAAAAATTTACTAAATAGTCATAATAATTTGTAAAATAAATATAAAATAAATATACAATCATTCAAAATCAGTAATTATTTTTCAAAGTGTAAAGCATGAAGCACATGCGTTGCATGTCTGGACGCCTCACCACTGGTAGCACCATGGTCTTTTAACTTGTTCTATGTTGAAATAATATTGATCTAACTATACTTCAACTACAATAGGTATTTTATTTTTAAGAATGGTACGTAACATATTAAGTTATTAACACATAAATGCATGACACAATATCTTATGAGAATTCATCATAGAATCTAATCGTATTCAACTACGTACAGTGCTACCGTCCCAGTAATGCAAATTCCAAGAGTTTTACATATCCCATATATCTTCTTGCTTAACCGGTTTCCGTTGGGTACGATTTTGATTTGACTTAAAATCTCGTTTTGATTCGCTTTCAAACATTTCATTCACAAGTTTTTCATCCAACGGCTCTTTCTTCGACCTGAATATTTTCTCTTCACTGAAATCTTCATTGGCGGTCATTTTAGACGCAGGACGAATCTTTGGTTTAAATCGCTCCTTAGACTGAATGTCATCATCGAACATGTCTTGCTCATTTGGTCTGGAGAAACTTTGATTTGTGTTGACATCACCACCAAATCTTTGGTCTACGTATCTGCCACTATTTTTCTTGAATTGTTGTGGTTGTGGCTCTTCATTGTCCTCAAATGAAGAGTTTCCTCGTCTCGGTCCACGTTTTGTGAATCGCGACGGCTCTTCATCATCTTCGTCGTGGCTTCGTGACAATGATCTAGTTTGTCTGAATCGTGACATTTTATCAACGTCAAACCCTCGGTTCCTGTAGTTACTTTTCCCAGATGGAGAAGAGAACTCAGTTTCATCATCAGTATCCTCAAACCTGCGCTGTGTACTAGTATTTCTAAACTGTGATGACATATTATTTCTACTGTAACCTCTGTTTTCCTGCCTTGTGTTTGTGAATTCGTACGATTCATTTTCATCTCCTTGGTCGAACGACCTCTCTTTGAAATGACTGAGACAAAGCCATTGACGTGGCGTCATAAAAGATGGATTTCGAGTGGAGTCGGTTTGTAAATTGTAAGGAATGTGCCACGAACCATTTTTGTTGAGCTGAGTTGACGTGTCAAACTTGGGTTGCATCCTAAACTTCACATACCCATCATCACCAATATGTGCCACTTGTAACTGGTATTTCTTTTGCCAGCGCGTGAAAGAGGATTGCAGGGTCGGATCTTTTAGGATAAACGAGTGGCTGCGCATGAGGTCTCGTGATATGAAGCGCGTGCCGAGGCCGCTGTACATTGCCGCGTACAATAAGTACGGATCATCTTGAGACGTGTTCTGGGTGAGGAATACCTCAGCGTTCTCGTAAACGTACGCCATGCTGTCTTTGGACCAGTTGTACATGTGGCGACGTCCTAGCACCAGGACTTTCTGAGACCGCTCCACGAAATACTGAACCACCAACTTCAGCTGAAATAGAAATAATTTACAAATTAGGCATCCTCTAGAGCAAGCCTACTTAATAAGGATGACATTTAGTAGAAAAATTTGGATATGGTGCCCGAATCTTGTTATCGTATCTCTGGAACAAGCGATTTTATTTGGTGAAAGATAAGATAGATACAGTAGATCAGTTTTATTTCCATTAAAACAAAACAATAACACACAAACACCGCGACAGAGCAAGATGCTGCTATTTGCTTCTCAACACAACTTTTTAATGAAAGATGTAATTCAATGCTGTACTGTGGAAATAGAAAACAAAGGCATATTTTAAATAACATCACAACCTTGAGATTTCTTAGGGATGTATAGAACAAATTATTTTAAATGAATTACATGGCAAAAACTAGAGATCACTAGATAATGGCCAGGGGCATTGGCAGGAATTTTTGCCACCTGCTTCAAAGTGGTCTTAGAAGGAGAGAGGTACTTTCGTAAGAAATGAATGCCCCCTCCCCCCCCCCCCCCCCTTAAAATAGCACTGCACATGAAAATTTTGAAAAGAAAGTTTTTTAGTAGGCTTATATTTGGTGCGTTTAAAAAAGTAGTGGGCTGAATGCACCTGAAGGCAATACCAAAATAAGGTAGTTTTTGTAGTGTACAAGAGAAACTAAAGAACAATAAAAACAATTGAAAATACAAGGGGGGGTAAGTATCCCCACTTGCCACCTTGTGCCGACCTCCCTGCTTATGGCAGTCAATTATTATATATAATTTTATAACAATAATGTTGCTGGATGCAAGCACAGACTTGCGACTTGGAGATTGTTCACTCGTCCCGACCTGGTGGACAGCAAAATATTGCCGTAAAAATTATCGCTGTAGCAGAAAGTATATAGTCAACAGCGTTGGGGAGTCATTCGTAACGCATGCTTCTCTCCAGAGATCGCGCTCCGACTCGTATCAGTCACGTGGTCTCGATGGCTGTGACTGTCTCGCCAGCCAGCCCGAGCGAGAAGTGGATGCGAATGCGATAATATTTCTGTCGCACAGATCATGAGCTGTGTGCCGCGATCTCAGAGTGCTAACTACATAGCGGTAGGTCATGGTCATTTAAACATTGAATTACAAAACTGCAATAAATTCACTTTATAAGCTATCAGATATAAGAGCTCAATCATCCAAACAAGAGCGGAGCGGGCTAAACAAATTCGTATTTTTACCTTTCACATTGAGGCTAACCCGGAAAACGAATTAAGTAGCTTTTAGATTTTATTCTAAAAAACAGCAAAAAAGGATCATATTTCTCAAATGCATTACGAATTGACATGTAACGTTGGGAAAAGTATAGGAAGGTATATAGAACGCATCTATATTTCTCGATTTGGCTAGTCGGTGTAGTAGTCGGTGTAGTAGGTGTGATTGTTATTATATACTACAATTAAGAAACTAAAAAAGTCCGCCCCAACCGGGATTCAAACCGCGGGTCTCCCGCATTCCAGGCCAGCGATTTAGCCGCGGTCGTTTAACCAGTTCCCACTCGAACACTGAAGTTAAGCAACATCGAGCGTGGTCAGGGGTTGAGTGGGTCGACGCTACTGCCCTGAAACACAAGTATATCGCTGGCTAGAGCAGACTAGGGTTCGTAAGCTTGTGTGACAGCTTCGTTCTCCTTGGCGCCGTCTGCTCGGCAGTCCGGGTTAGTGGAGGAACCTATATGACTGTCAAAAAGTTACACCGTCCTTTCGGATGGGACGTAAAGCCGTTGGTCCCCTTGGTACTTTTCGGTAGGAGTAGGCTATGTGCCGGTACCGGGTTTCCCCTCCTCCCTTCTCTATTAAATTTGCACTAGTGGGCTACATTGCCTGTTGCAAATAGAGACATAATAATAATAATAATAATAATAATAATAATAATAATAATAATAATAATAATAATAATAATAATAATAACTTAACTTTTAGTTTCTGAATTGTAGTAAATAATAAAAATCACACCTACGGAAGTGTTTCCCGACTAACCAAATCGAGAAATAAACCCTCGCACATACCTGCATAAAGGTAATGACATTATAATTAATGTTTGGTGGTCAGTTCAAAGGCAACAGATATTCGTTGCAGTACTGTTCCACCCATTCAGATGTATAATGCAACTACAATTCAGGTCTAGTGGCTAAGACGCTCGCCTGGAATGCGGGAGACCCGTGGTTCGAATCCCGGTTGCGGTTGGGGCGGACTTTTTAGACGAGTGAGCGCAGCGAACGTAGTCTACAACGCAACTCGATCGGGCCTTAGTCGTGTTTAATTCTGTATGTGAAATGTTAAATATTTGTTAAATGTTAAATGTCTGTCAGTCCGGTCCCATACGGCCGAACGACCTAATAGATTGAGCCGAAATTTTAAACAGACATCCGTGACCAGGTAACTGAGAACTGCTAACAAAAGGAGCGCAATCCATTTCGATTTTAACCTACAAGAAATAATAAACTGAAAAATAGACTGCCAATGTGTAGAAATAATTTAACGACAATGGTTTTGATTTAGTAATTAGGAAAACGCTAAAGTCCCGTCGCGTTGATGGATGAGCATTTTTGTAAGTTTTTAGTTTGTGTGGGATCTCTTTACTTATAAAGTGCTTTTTGAACGCATTGTAGGTGATTGTTGTCAAGTTTCTATTGTTACTTATTAATTGTTATTAAATACCTCAAAAAACTTAATTTAAAACCTTTATTTATATGGTTTCTGGATAATGTTTTCAACTTTTTCTTTCAAAAAGCAATACATCACTATTACCTTAATGACCATGTGAAATATGAACGTTCTAGCCCCACCCGTTTGGTCAGAATCGTCCCAAATGTCACGAAAATATCGCACTAAAAATCGAAAAAAAATCGTAAAAGTACGATATTCATGAGAAATATTTCTTCGATTGTACCCAAAAACGTGGCAGGTCTAAGTTCAGAGATTTCGAAGGTCACCTCAAAATTTCATCAAGATCGCATATGCCGTTTGCCGGAATCGTGCGAGCAAACCGACAGCAGCCCCCCAGTTTTGCCCCGCAGGGAATTTTTTTTTAGGGTGTGTTTTCAGGAACACGTTTAAATCACTTTAGTGAGGAATATACGTTTGTTTATGTTTGCCAATATTGGGGTAGAGTTTGGAATCGTGTGCCTATATTTTTCTAAATTTATATTATTTAATTGCTATAATTCCCCACACATGTATTTATATATAATAATTAATTATTTTACAATAACTTCGCGGGACACGGAAATAATTCAATATGCCATTACCATATTTTATTCCTGAAAACCTAAATACAAACATAATAATAAATAAATAATAATAAATAAACACATTAGTAAAAGTGTCACTATAAAGTTTAAAGAGATAGTTGGAACTCTTACCTGATTCATTTGAAATTTGAAAAGGTTATTCTGTTGATAATCCCAATGTTTTTGTAATCTGGATCGTTTTCTCTTCATCACTAGATTGCATACGCATTAAGAATGTATATAATATAGTTCTTTTGGCGTATTAACTTAAGATTGTATGAATACACTTGAATGTAATAAATTAAATCGTAGTATAATATTAAGATTTTATACAATAAACAACTATTTACATGGCTCATGTGTTATTGACGACTGTTGTTTGTGGTTGTGTATGGCTTTAGAACAAATTCCACAGGGGTTTGTAAGCATCACCTTTTTGATTTTTCTGACGCTGCATACAGTCAGTCGCTAGAGCGCTGCGCCTTCCTGCTTGCAGCCAAGTCTTGACGTATTTCTCTGGTTTGAATTTAGAAACTGGAGGACCAATTAATGAGATGAACATAAGGTGTGAAACAGTATTTATGTGCAATTTGTTTCATAGATCTGACATGATTATATTCATTTTGCTAAACCCTCTTTTACAGTCAGCTGTACTCACAGGTAGCGTATGCACGGTATTGAATAGCTCTTGAAGTTTATTAGGGACAATTCGTCTTCCAGTCATTTTGAACTCGATGTACCTGTTATCGTTCCCTGATAGACACACCTATCTCAGGCACTGGAGTGTTGTCATGGGCAACACTTCGACAACAACAACAGACGACTCGAAGATGCCAACATGGCTGGTACTAACCGTTGTACTCTACTAATTTAATCTTTACTCCAATCGTATTCACGTTAGCTGTATGTAAGTTATCGTGTTGATTTACTTGTTTAATATATTTCTATTTTGAACTATCATGTGTTGTAACTCGTACGTTATTTATCCTGACCACCGACAACTGCATCAACACCGAGGCCAAACCGTGGCTATTGCTCGAATCCTTGCCCAACCAAACTCATCACCGGAGTAAGGAAAGGTAAGAGATTACATATCAGAAGTGGGATTGGACGGATGATTGATTTATTCGGACATTATCGTATCGTATGAAGTGTTTTTGAAAGAAATTTGTTTTCCTAAATGAAAAATAAGAGTTTTGTGGACTTGTAAAACCAAAATTTTGCAATCTGCTGGAACCGGCATGTTCTTATGTTTGTTTTGTTTGTCACACATGTTTTTAACTTTTTTCGATTTACCGAGCGCTAAAGCAACCGTCACATTGTTATGAATCTTGTGTTTTTGTTTTTAACGATTTGACATTTGACATTTCTCGTTGATTTTAAGTGCTATCAAACATTTGTTGCGACTTTATTGTACGTATATATCGCTTTTGTGCCTACTTAGGCCTACTATCGAAGTTGTGATTGAACATTGTGTAGTTTTTGGACAAAGTATTGTATGTAAACCTGTCGCACTAAATCGAAATGCCTACCGGTACCACTAAACGTCGCGGAAACAGTGGAGAAGGCAGAAATGTAAACGTTGACAGTCGACAACCAGATCCGCCTTGTCCTGCAACATCGAGTGCCAACAGTGACAGTGACAGACCTTCGGATCTTCACGTTATGATGGACATCCTTATGGAGGAAAATCGTCGTCGTGATGCTACATTCGCGAGCATGGTGGCAAGTATGAATGTAGGAGCGAACAATGTTTGTAGAATGCCAGATCTTTCTACCGCTATAACGATGTTTGATGGAGAATCCCAGTCACCAGCAGGGGAGTGGTTGCGATCGCTAGAGGCTACAAGTGCCTTGTATCACTGGCCAGACAGTGTTAAGTTGGAAACTGCTCGATCACACTTGACAGGGGCTGCCCGAGAATGGTTTCTTAACAGATATGAATCGATTACGAACTGGGAATTGTTCAGAGAATCTTTCAGAGCTGCATTTATCGGCAAAGTGAGCCTTCCTGAACGCTGGCAGAGAATGACAAGCAGAGAACAACAACCTGGGGAAAGTGTTTATGTTTACTTCCACCAAAAGGTTCGTCTATGCAAGGAATTAAATCTCGATTTTAGTGATATGAAGAAACAGATGATTATCGGTATGCTGTCACGATCATTAAGCAACGCTCTTCAAATTCGCCATCATGAAACTGAAGAAGAGATTTTAAGAGACATCGCTGACTTTGAAGAAGTTGATAAGGAAAGGGCTACCCGAGCTGCATCCAAGAAGAAGGATATGATTACCAGAAGTCATTTGGTACAAACTTCCAAGACACATCGTCATATCGTCACGTCGTTTCCACGACATAATCGAGCTGCAAATGCGACCGGCATGAAGCAGAATTTTCCAGCATTTGTACCAAGAAGTGTTAGAAACGAAGATCACCGACAAGCTATTGATAAAACTATTACCAACACTCAATGTTACAACACACTTATCTCGAGACTGTCCAGATCCACAACGTCCACGCTACTGTGTACTGTGCAAGAACGAAGGCCACACACAAAGGTATTGTCCTACAAGCAACCCATCGAGCAACAATACAATATCTTTAGTAAAGAACTGCCAGGGTGTAAGTCCGTTAAAATACCTACGAACTGCACTTGTGAATGATGTGGTGGTGCGTGCAATGATTGATCCAGGTAGTTCGAGTTGCATCATGCAAGCTAGAGCAGCTGTGAAGTGTGGCTTGACACCGTCCAAGTCTTACTGTGTTTTAACAGGATTTGGCAACATAAACACTAATGCAATCGGTCAGACGTTGGCTAAAATCGAAATTGACAGCGTAATTGCTAGAGAAGTTTGTGTTCTAATCGTCCCGGACCAAGCTCAATCGGTGGAAATACTTATAGGACGAACGTGGACTGAACTTCCTCAAGTCAACTTCGCAAAATGTAATGATCGCTTTGTAATTACAAACAGCGCATCCGGCCTGATTAGTAAGCTTACAAATTACCAACCCAAAGTTGAAGAGAGGTTCATCGAAGTAACGGTCAACGAAAACGTTAATTTAACTAAGAATCCAGTAAATTTTGTACAACTTCAAGCCAGTTCTGTTAACGATGAACTGTTCATGGTTGCTGAAAACAATGGGGAAAAGGATCAACTTTTCAAATTCGTTGATAGAATGACAGTCTTCCCTGTAATAAATGATTCACCAAAGGATCAGCATCTTAAGAGTGGAGATCGCATCGCACGAGGAGTCACGGTTGAACTATCGCAACTAAAACATGATATAAAACCGCAAGCAATAACCATTGATGACGTAAAAACTGATGAAAACGTCACCATAAATCAGAAACGTCAACTTCTCGATCTCATCAATGAAGACCGTCATTGTTTAGCCCTAACAATATCAGAACTTGGGTGCACTGATCTCATTGAGATGAAGATACAAGAAAAAGATGCAAGCAAACCTGTAACAAGTCGGCCGTACAAAACAAACACAGCTGAGCAAAAGAAAATCGGAGAAATTGTTAAGGAATTAAAGGATAACGGCATCGTCACAGAAACAAGATCTCCTTACGCCAGTCCTGTTCTTCTAGTAAAGAAGAAAACCGGCGAAGAACGAATGGTCGTCGATTATCGTAAACTTAATCAACAAACGGTACGCGATCATTTTCCACTTCCAAATATCAATGATCATGTGCAAGTCCTGCTTCAACGAGGAAACACCAATCTCTGCAACAATACAAATTTGTGTATCAACGAATCGACGTACAAAACCTCATGTGAGCTGCTTCCCAGATACACACCACGGACGCTGCATACAGTCAGTCGCTAGAGCGCTGCGCCTTCCTGCTTGCAGCCAAGTCTTGACGTATTTCTCTGGTTTGAATTTAGAAACTGGAGGACCGGTTAATGAGATGAACATAAGGTGTGAAACAGTATTTATGTGCAATTTGTTTCATAGATCTGACATGATTATATTCATTTTGCTAAACCCTCTTTTACAGTCAGCTGTACTCACAGGTAGCGTATGCACGGTATTGAATAGCTCTTGAAGTTTATTAGGGACAATTCGTCTTCCAGTCATCTTGAACTTGATGTACTCTTGACAAGCGTGGCTGGTATTGATGCCAAGTCGTGATGCTATATTTTTAAGTTCAGTTTCTCCATACCTCACGTCTTCATCTTCGTCTGTTGCTACAGTTTCAGCCATGACAACGTCTTTTATGAATGAAGCGTTCCGGTCATTTTTGTCCAACAGACGTTGATTCATGTTGTCAACTACGGCTTGAATTAATTGGCATCTATCAACGGCTGGAAACTTTCCATCACTTGTTAAACTTACTCCTCTGAACTTCCCTTGTTGCATACTTAATGTTGCCTCTTTTTCTTTCTCTCCAGGCACTTTCTTGAAACTTTCTATGCGCTTAATGTAATTGATTAAAAAACGATTGGCTTTTGAAATCGTGCAGTTTCGTTCCTGTAGAAGTTCTGATAACGTTTTCAATTCCAAGAGAAGGTTGTGCATTTAAACAAAGAGTGAAAATGAAATTTTTACTCGTTATCTTCTTGTGCAATCCTTTAAACTTACTTTTTTCAGTATTGTTACTGCTGGGCAATTCCACAGCTAAGTGTCCCTGACTAGAGAAAATGAAATATTTTTATCGAAATGAAGACATGAAAATTTAAGTAAATTAATATGTTGTGCTTTGGAAATAATTTATGAAAGTCCATAAAATTATATTTTTTCTCAAATTGCATGCATTTTAATTTACATTATACCACTGCAGGTTGGAGAACATTGTAAGAACATATTTTAGTTATTTAAATTTTGGGTATGTTTTTAAGCAAAAACTTTAGCCATTTAACTCTTTTTACCAATACACTGTTTCCTAATGTAATTCCGTTACCAAAAATCAATTATTTTTAAAATATCTATGTATTTTTGTATACTTAATTGACAACAAAAGTAGTTTTCTTCTAATGTTTCACCAAAATAAGGAAGAGTTTAATCAAAAATAGTTTTAAAAATATGTATTTACTCCAAATTTCATTGGTAACGGAATTAAGGTAACGGAATTACAGAACACTACACTATTGCTTCGAAATAAGTGTTAAATGTTGTTAAAGTAGACTCCTTTGTTTAGTTATTACCCTTTTTTTCATTAGACTATCATTAAGAGTTAGATTTAACCATATGCAAGCATTTTAAAAATTTATCATTCGCTGGGGTAATTCCGTTACCAAGGTTTGTAATTCCATTACCGAAAATAAATACCTTAAAACAGTTTAAATATCAACCAAAATGCCAAACATCCTTAAAGATTTTCAATAATTTGCATTACACCATCATTAAGAGTTAAATTAAACCACATGCAAGCATTATTTAAATGTGTAATTTGCTGGGGTAATTCCGTTACCAGGGGTCGTAATTCCGTTACCAAATATAAATACAGTTTAAATATAGTAGGGTAATTTAATTATTTTTAATGAAGGTATGTTATTTATGTTTAGTACTATGCTTCTAGATGTTGTAGAAGCTGCAAAATAGATATTTTTATTGCACCATTCACAGGTTTTTAACAATTACTAACTAAACCAGTGACACATGGCACTTTCAGCGTAATTCCGTTACCAGTCAAAAACCTGCCTGAAAACTCATTTAAAATAATTTTAAAATAAAATAAATTTGTGCTAAATTTAGTTCAATTGAAGTCCTATGTAAGTCAGTTTATAGAACAGTTATACAAGGTTACCTTATTTGAAATATTGTCTTTTGAATGTGTTGTTAGCTCTCTGAAATGTAATTCCGTTACCGTGGAATTGCCCTGCTGGCAATATTATCATTAGCAGATTGTGATTTGAAGTGCTCAACAAGGGCCGGAAAAGACACTAGTACTGCATGGACGCATCTGTAGGACGAAGCTACCCATCGTACTCCCAAAATTCTCCCAATTTTCTTCAATTCAACCTCCAAAGCACTTGCACACATATGTAAATTTGTACAATTCTTGGGAGACTGGCTATATAAAGAATACAACGTGGTCATAAAACACTGGAAGTGGTTGATTCCACCTCCTACACTAGTCAGGGCATCAGCAATTGTCAGCTCTAGTCTGTGATTCAGACAGTGCCAGATAACAATATCTGGAAACACTGTTTTGAGGCGAGCGGCAACTCCTGATCGTTGACCCAGCATCAGGCTAGCACCATCTGATGCAAATCCGACAAGGGTCTAAACTGAACCCGTAGCTGTCCAAGCATCCGATAACAGCATCATAGATGGTTCCCGCAGACTGATTTTCTAGTTCAACCAAGTCTAAGAAAAATGTGAACAGTTGTGGTGAGGTATTTTCAACTGAAGTTATTATAAAAGCTCTTAAATACATAATCAGCGCAGTTTTATTACTGACTGTAGTTGATTCATCAATTAAAATCGATATCTTGGACTTGGACTGTTGAATCGCTTTAAATAAGGTGTGCTTCATTTGTTTTGAAATATGTTTAATGATATCAGTGCATACTACATTACTTTGAAGCACTCGTCCCATTTGCACCCCATTAGCAATTTGCAGATCAATTAAATCAGGATGCTCTACAAATGGTCTATCATTTTTCGCAATGTGGTAAGCAGAACAAAACACTTTTCCACATGTCTCAACATTGGCATTTGACATGACATTAATTAGGTTTTCTATCGACTTTGATTTCGCCTGGGATAGAATTTGCTGTGCGCCGACATGTGCTGCACTTGACTTGTGGTCAAATATTTTATTTCGCAGGGACTGCTGCTTATCTTTCACGTTTTTACCGAAAGAATCGATTGCACAATTTACCCATTGTTTGGACAAACTAACGCCTTGACTCGACAATACATTCAAACGCTTGACATCGCGACAACATGTGCAACCAAGATAGCCATTTGAAGTACAAAGCCAATCGTATTTAATTTTAAAGTCTAAATACTGTTCTCTATTCCAGCAATCAGGCCATTCATTTGGACTTGCTATCGATTTATCACCAGATTCGTCAGCATTTGGCAAAGTGTCCTCTTCCGAAATTGTGTTGTTAGAAGATGCTGGTCCTGCATTGTCTGTTGATTCAACCCTTCCTTTAGATTGTTTATTACTTGGAGTGAAAAATGTATTAATTGAAGGCTGTGAATGTCTCTTCATTTTGTATATAGAGGCGAAAAAGAAAGAGAAAAATAATTTATCTTCGATTTCGATTTTATTTAATAACGCTGCACACACTGTCACAACTGTTAAACGCACAGCACAGAACCGACACTAGCACGACACTACTGTCCAAATCACACTGTCACTGACTAAAAATAAATGCACATGGCATAACTTGAGTATTCGGTCAAAGACATCTGAATTCCGGACAAGTCCGTATTGCATGGTATTAACAGGTGACCATAATATTTCCAAGCAAAACACGCGAAAACACCAAAAAAGTTTGGGAAGTACTGGCCTAGACACAATCTATTAGGGATGGGCAAACGGAACGCGTATATCTTACGACACGTGTACACAGTGGCCGTCTGTTGGTGTACACATGTACTATGTATTTAAGTTAGGGATGCACATCGATACTTTTTTCATTATCGATTATCAAAATGGTAAAGTCATTATTGAATCGATATTATCAATAATATCGATATCACCAACAAAGCCTGTTCCAACCTTTAAGTGGAACCTCAAGTGTGGAAAGTTTAAGTCAACACAATAAAATTGCATTCTAGGGATGGGCAAAAGCGTGTATCTTACTACACGTGTACACGCTGGCTGTCTGTTCGTGTACACGTGTACATGCGTGTACTTTGTATATTTTAAGATCTCTGAAAAAAAGTTGTTACATGTTTATTTATTACTGTATGTTTTTATATCATTCTGAACAGTAAACACGGCGACGGCGTTCAGTTCAGTTTATCAGTCAGTAAATGACGTGACTGATGTTTCATTGACCTTGGAAAGTTAAAAGGGTGAGCCTCAATTATACATTGAGGCTTGCGTGATGAAGAGGGCGGGGGGAGAGATAAGGCTTGTGATTTACCATAGTTTCCGTGATACTTGATTTGTGCAGCAACTCCTTTGCGCACAGTCGGCATTTAACCCTTTCCAGTACGGTTATTTTCCATTTATTTTACCCGGGAATACCTATTTAATTTCCAAGCGGTCAAAAGTAAAGCGAAACCATATACACTTTTGCTTGTAGCTTTGAAAGTTATCAACCAATTAACATTAAATTTTCAGGATGGGTTTTCAATAAAGTAGTTATCAATTAAAAAAATATAACATGTCTGTATAATTTTTAGGATTACTTTATTAGATGGACAAGTGCAATGTGCATCTAGAAATGGAGGAGCGTGTGGAACTTTTCGAAACAATCTGGTACATGAAGAGCCACCAGACATGTTTTGCACTCCCATGTAGTCTCAGATCGCTGACCCTTTGAAGAGCACACCTTGCAGACTCGCTTGGGATGTAGCTTCTTCTCCGTAGGGGGGATATGTTGCGGAAAGTGAGCCCAAGTCTTCGCTTGCAAGCGGAGCGGCGACGGTGCGACTGATGGTCTCCCTCTTGTAGAATACGGTGGAAGTGTTGCAGACAGCAGCAACTGCTCTGAATAATGTTGACGAAAGTCCCCAATGCTCATCTTCTTGCTTCCACCAAGTTTTTTGAACACAATCATGCTGTTTACCATAGCAATATCAAAAAGGTACCAAAAGATTTTTCGATACCCTTTGTGGTACCGTCTCATTATAGGGAAACATGCCAGAAGTTGGTCTGATCTGTCAACACCTCCCATTTTTCTATTGTAAGCAAGAACACACTCTGGCTTTAGTTTTGGCATGTTTGTGTTGCGATCTACCTTCCCGGAGTCTGTCATGTTCGCTGAAGCGTGCATTGTGGTCAGCATACACACATCTCTCTTGTCTCGCCATTTGAGGGCAAGTAAACCATTGCAAGAACGTTCAATGGTTTCCCCAACTTGTAGCTTGGCTTTTCCCACATCCTTTGGCATATGCTTCCTATTACTTCTCACGGTGCCGACTACATTGGTACCCCTGTCTAAAAGTTTGGTATACAATGTAGGGGAGGAGTACCAATTATCAACATATAGGCTGTAGCCTTCATCAAGGTACCCATCCATCAATGACATGACAGCCTTTTCGCTGCATGGCACATCCGCATTTGGTTGGCCAACAACATCTTCTTTACCGAGGTAAATAATAAACCTAGCACAATACCCCGTGTTAGATTCGCATAGTTTGTAAAACTTGACTCCAAAACGAGCCCTCTTTGATGGATTGTATTGTACATATGAAAGCCGGCCCTTGAATTTCATCATGCTTTCATCTATTGAAATATCTTGATCCATTTTATAATTGCCTTCAAATAATGTGCCAAAGAGAGTGATGAGTGGCCTAATCCTACACAACTTGTCAGTAACATCAAGTTGTGTTGAATCGACAAAGTGTAGGAATCGATTCAACAACCTAAAGCGATTTAGGCTCATTGTTTCACTAAATATAGGTGTTGACAAGATTTTTTTGGTTGACCAATAATCACTTAGACTATGCTTTTTCACCTGGCTCATTATGATAGTAAGAGCAACGTAGGCCTTCATTTCGCAAGGCGTTGTGTCAAACCATTTGTTTTCTAGAAGAGTAGTGGTCCTACCTGGAGTAGATAAAATCTTGGCTGCATACCGGTTGGTTTCCTCGCTCATAATGTCGTATATTTCCTGAGTCAGAAATTCCGAAGCAACGGAAAGCTCAGATAATATTTTACCAGGACCAACTAGATCACGTGAAACATGTCTGTTTACCCCACTCAATCCACTAAACGGGAAAATCTTCGGAACGTTGGGATCGCGAATCCAATCCCAGCCATTATTTACGCCTAGGCCTACGCCTACGCCGGCGCCGTCATGATTTGAAACTTCCGAATCACTTGAATCAACATCATCATTGTCCGAATCTCCCATTTCACTTGAACTTGAACTATTATTAAAAATAGAAACAGTATCATCGTTGTCAGAATCGCTATAATCGCTCTCAAAAAGAATATTGTTAACAACATCAACAGTTAACTTCGGTCGCTTAGCAGCCATGACGGACGATTGACGGCCGGCGTGTTTACAAAACAAACTCGGATGTTTTTCATCGATGTATCAATGCGCGTTTCACGCCGGTAATGCAGTCGCCTCGATATTCTTACGCGCGGAACCTTCTGCTATCTAGCGGTAAAGATTTGAACTCGATAGGACTGCTGGTACCGGAGATATGGCGGGTTATTTGAACTCGCGCACCAACGACGTCCCCGGGACGTCGTTGTACGGAGCGTCACGGCGATCTATCACGTCCCAGAGGCGTTGTTGTACTGGAAAGGGTTAACCTTCTTTTGCGCGTCTATCTTATCGAAGAACTTCCACTCAAGAGATATTCTAAACAATAAACAGTCATGTGTCACTGACTCAAATCTCAACACGCGTAAACAACTAAGCGGGCGGCCGGTCAGGGGGGAGGGAGGGGGAAGGCAAGGCCACACCGTGGCAAGGGATTGCAACCAACTTACCGTTTTGCGGGAAGGCGGCGGCGGCGGCTGACTGAAAGAGCTCGTATTTCAAAATAGAATTATTGAAATCTGAAATCTCGACGACTGAACAATGTCAATTGAAAGTCGACGTGTATATTTTTTCATTATGTACACGTGTACACGTCTCATCCCTATTGCGTTCCTTTCGCTGCCTCGCTGTCATGTGTTTATGGTTTCGTCATAGACTGATAGCTCAGTTCCAAACATAAATCTCCAGTGTGACACCATCAGCCCAGCCAGTGCATGGCACAACGTGAGATAATAGTTTAGTTCGTGCACTATTGACCAAATATTTGATATTTCGTTAATCGATCATGAATTTTGGTTATCGATTATCGTGTGTATCCCTAATTTAAGTTAGGCCTATATATTTTTTTAAATGTGGTAGGCCTACATGTTTATTTATTACCGAGTATTCTTATTGCCTTCCGAACAGTAACCACGGCGACAGCGTTCAGTTCAAGTTTATCATGACGTGGCTAATGTTTCATTGACCTCGGAAAGTTGAAAGGGTGATGGTTGCGGCTTGCACGAGGAAGAGGGGGGGGATGTGGTTAAGACCGGTGGCTCTTGTGCGCACCACAGCTGGCAGACGAAGGTTACGTCATCTGTCACAGTCATGCGTCACTGACTCATGTGTCAACTCTCAACTTGCGTAAGTGCCGAAGCAAGCGGAGAGCCTGAATGGTCTAGAACCAGGGGCGGCTCGTGTATAGGTGCACAGGTGCACGTGCACCCCCAAATATCTGCGCGAACTAAATTCCAAATTTAAGGTTCGAAGCCAATCTCGTAATATTCCCAATAAATCGTTGGATTGTTTGTATGGATATTTTGGCCGGCCCAGAGCAAGGTATATTCGGCAGGAGTCATTCTGCAGTAAGTGATGCCGCTGGGGGTTGTCACTCTGAATGTGCTCACAGCTTTCCATCGTCGTCTTACGGGTGATCGTCAGAATCAGCCTCAGGTTATATTTTGCTTTTAAACGTCTGGTATAGCCCGGTTAGGTGCACGTGCACATGGGTCAAAACCAGTTATTTCCATTCAAAGGCATTGGTTTCGCTCGCCCGCATCCCCTAGATTTATGGTAGCGCTGATCCCAGCAGGGTGATGGTTTTCTACCTGTCATGAAACCTTTTCCAATCTATTGTGATCAAAATAATTTATTCACTGGACATTTTTTTGTAGAATTTCAATTAATTAATAACGTGGTTCAAATATGTAGCCTGAGTCAAGAAATGCGTTTTTTGCTGTTAGTCTACGATCAAAACTGACCAATTTATAGACAATTGTTGTTATTGTAAGCTTTGTCAAAAATATCTATTGAATAAAACGATGATCCGTATATCGGTCAGTTCTGATCGTAGACACTCGGCAAAAAAAAGCATTTCATAATTTGAGCTACATAATTTGAACCACTTTATTAGCCAATTGTAGTATAAAAAAATGTACGATGAATAAATTATTTTGACGACAATAGCTTGGAAATGGGTTTATAACTTGTATAAAATCCCAAGTTCGCTCACCTCTTATGCCGTCAATGCCCGTCTCATACCCCTTTAATGGACAAAATCGACCTTCCCTGGATTCCCGCTGTTTCCTATCAGTATCAAGCTCCATTGTCACATGGTGTCCTTTACCATCCTTGCCTCTTCCGAAATCTCTGAAAGTTGTTTGCGACAGGGTTGATTAACTGCAGTTTTCAAGTGAATGAACAGTGTTAAAATTATTATCGTGCCATGAAGTGAAATTATAATATGTCTTCGGTAATTAGCGATTTAAAAATAAACAGTTTTTTAAAACGACCATTGGACGAACAATTAGAAATAAAATCACGAGGCCGACCATCCCCAAAATTAGATATAATTCAAGTGAAAACATCAGGGGGGGGGGATATTATTCGGGTGTAATATTTTAATCAACCATTACCATGTAGGCTATAATAATTATTTTTTTGGATGGTTTTCTATAATTAACAATTAGGCCTACACACAGGGGAGTTTTTCCCGACCAATAAATTCGAAAAATATACTCTAAAGTCGTTTTCCGGGTACTTCAGACCATTAGTGTCTTAAAAAATGTTCGCCTCCGGCGGCTGGGGCTGCGCCCCAGACCCCGTTGTGTCCCGCAGAATACGACTTCGAAATTATGTGCACCCCCACAATAATGACTCACGAGCCGCCCCTGTCTAGAACACAGAAAGGTCGGGGAGAGGGGGGTAAGGCCACCGTGGCAAGGGATCGCAATCAAATTACAGTTTTGCAGGAAGGCGGCAGTGGCGGCTGAAAGAACGCGTATTTCAACATAAAATTGTCGAAATCTCGACGACTGAACAATGTCAATTGGCATGTTCACACAAAGCTCCGCGCAGAGCGCGCCACGGCACTACCGCCTTAGAACCAGGGTCCACTAGATACTTATGCTGAGCTGTTTGTTAGGTATCTAGTGGACCCTGCCCTAGACCATGGCAGCGTTTGAAAGTAAACTATGTATAGCAGGCTCTGCATTGTCAAATCTGTGTGCTTCCTCGATTGTTTGTTTACGTATTGTTTTACGTAAGTAGGTAGTCGTACGGCCTATTTCAAGTAATTTTATTCAATAACATATTTTGTTTGTGTTTAAACATGTATCCAATTTTTTCTTGACTTGGCATCTTTGGGAAAGGAATGCCCTCCACTCTCCTTACACGAATACACACAGCAATTATTGGGCATTTTGCTTTCAACATAAAACTATGCAAACTGACAGCAGAAACAGTAGGCTGTTGTCAGCTATGAGCAGCCATGACACCCACAAGTTGGGCTATCACCGCCATCTTCATACATCCAGACGGTGGTGGGGGCATAGTACAGCAGCGCAGCGGGTGAGTTAAAAGTTTCAGTGAATAAGCCAATTGCAGAACCAGAAAGTTGAAGTGTAATTTTTTAAAAATTATGTATAGGCCCTACATAGGCCTACACCATCCCTACAATCTATCTATAAACGCTATAGGCCCCTACCTCACTTTGACGAGTATATATTGACGAGTGAGCTATGAGATAAATTTAATTCTGATCTAGGCCTATAAAATTATAGGCCCCTATACCGCAATGCATATTTGCAAAACTGAGTATAGCTAAGAAGAGTCGCTAAGGCTAGCAAGCAGACAAGTTTTTACCATTAAAAGTCAAATGCTAATTTTACAAACTTAGGAAACTGTAGGCCCTACCAATAACGTAAAAAAAAACAAAAAAAACACTGACCTAAATTGAGTAGGCCTACCCTAGGCCTATTCTGTTAGGTTCTGTTCAGATAAGTGAAAAAATGTTAGGTACACAAAAGAAAAATATTACCAACCATTTTCCCATAGAGTTTTGGATTCCCCTTCCCATTGGTCGAATAGCCGACGTTCAAGCCATCAATGACGACATCATACGGAGCCGTTGTCTTGACAAAGTTCTCGAAATCCGTCAGTTCTTCGGGTGTAGACTTCAAGAAGATGTTGGAATGAATGAGAGCCTTCTCGATGAATACCGACTTCAACGCCTCAAATTCTTGCACAGTCACAGCAACGTTACTCAAATATTGAAAGCAGGATTTGCACATTCCCCTAGAAGTAAAATTACAGTAGGCCTAGATGAGTAAAATTGCCATGATGATATCATGATGGGAAGGGATGCACAAACAAGACTGCTTTAGAGCTAACCTAAGTATTTGTTACAGGCACACACATGATCAGGTTTGTTGTTATCGTACGGAGGTGAACACCACTAACTTCAGGCACGAAAGGGTTGGGCCCAGAGGCGACTGGTGCCTTATTCCGACTTCATACAACACAATTGAAAATTGAAATGAAAATAAGGTAGGCCCTAGCCTACTTAAAAGTTACAACTTAGACCCAGTCTTGGGGACGCTACTTTTAAAAAGTAGCATGCTATCGCTAACGCTACATGGCCCGAAAAAGTAGCGAAGCAACTTTTTCGCTACATTCGCGCTACACAAGAAATATAGGCCTAGCGCGCTACTTTTCCGCTACATGTTCATGTTTAATCGGGGGTGTCGAGATCTCAAATTATCCCGTTTTTAAAGTCTTTTGACGTCGTGCCGCTATGACTTTTAACTCCATTTATGTCAACTCGATCGTGATCTATCATCAAAAGCACATAGTTTCAGTTTCCATTGTGATAAGGCGTTCTTTCAACGTTTAGGCTAGCTAGGACCTAGTCTTTTAAGAATTCTAGGCCCAACGATCAACAATCATAGGCCTAGGCCTTGCATTTCTTCTTTTCAACAACGTGTTTTTCGCGAAATCACTGCAGAAGAATGCGACAAACAACTCTAGCCAGGTTCGGATTAGGCCTACTGGTGCCGGACAATAGCGATATAGCCCGGAATGTCCCAAGGGCCCCCCCCCCCCTTTTATAGGCCTACCTAGATCAAATATTTAGGCCTACTAAAACATTACCCTAGGCCGAACTGTTATTTTTAGGGAGGTTGAACCGAACCAAAATAATGTATAGGCCGGTAATGTTAGGCCTATAATAATAACATATATAGTTGCCTAAATAATTTGTTAATAATGTTCAAGCTCAAATGAAGTAGCCTATTTGGTGTATATTTTGTGTTCTGTGATTGTTATGTGTACTTGTTGACAATGTATTATGGCTGTTATATAGATAAAATGTAAAAAATGTATGCCATGTAATGAAACTGCTAAATAAACTGAACTGAACTGAATTGTCGTGAAAAAAAAAACAAACCAAAATTTAAATAATTTGGTTGGTGCTCTGCTTAATGTTCGAGGTATTAGATACCGGTAGATAGGCCAACATTAGTTCAAGTACAACTTTGCTGAAACGCGGTAGGCCTAGGGCCTAGCCGCCTAGGCCTAGATGGTGCACGAATGATTTCATTTCATTTCATTTATTGTCAAGCCTCTTTTACATTCTTGTATACATTGTAAGATGCACAGAATTATCGAGTTGTCAAGTTATTTGAGTTTAGGTATTAGAGCTAATAACCTATATACACAGGCAGTGTAGTCAAATAAAAACAAATGAACAGTGATGCTCAAAGTCCCAAAGTAAAAGTACTAATATAAAAAATTTACAAATCAACATGTTTCTCACAGTCACTTGCGCAGAGTTACTGTCTGTATGAGTTGGAGAAGGGCACATTTAAATATGGAAGTGGCTATTTAACCGTAGCTACGGGAAAATTACGATTCTCAATTCGTCCGTAGCATGAACGAAGATCAGCGGAAATAATCGAAGGTATTCGAATCGTCCGCGGGATACCACCTAACTAGGCCAATAGCTTCTAATATCACAGTCCGTTGTGGCAGAGTGGTAGCGCGTCCGAATTCTATGCGAGAGGTCAGCAGTTCAAATTTTCGTTTGGTCGTTTTTTTTTACCATTCTATTTGGGTCCATGTTTTTTCTGCAAATGATTTCACTACATTCGGCCCCGTCGCAAACACAATTCTAGATGATAAAAGCGTTTAAAAAGTGCTGCGTCGCGCTAGCCTAGGCTAGTTCTAGGATACAACAATCGATAAGAGCGCACCCGAAATCCTTTCCGTTAAAAACGAGTTTAGATTTAAAATAGGCCTAGCAACGTTAAAGGTTTGGTAAGTAGAGTATTTTATTAAAAAACGAGTTAAGATTTAAAATAGCAACGTTAAAGGTTTGGTAAGTAGCCTAGAGTATTTTATTGAAAAGGTTGGTAGGCCTACTAAGCAAATGTCATAATAAACATGGCGCGCCGGCAACAGTGAAATGGTAGTGTTTGTGTTCAATCTTTATTAATTATAACATAATTCGTATATTTTTAGAGTGGTTATTATTGAATTAACGTAATTTACTTCCCGTTCCTACGGTTAAATTAGCAGGCCTAATTTTTCCGTACCCACAGTTCGAGTACCTTCGGTGATTTCCGCCGATGTTCGTTCATACTACGGACGAATTGAGAAACGTAATTTTCCCGTAGCTACGGTCGAATAGCCTCAGCGTTTAAATATGATCCTAGGTAGAAACTAGAAAGCAGCCTGGGCCTAGTGCAGGCCTAAAAATATAAAATTAAGAGGCTCTTATGTCTTGACTTACCGTGAATCCACAGTTGTATATTGAGCATTCCAGTCTGCTTCTTGCGGGGCTTCATACTCATACCATAATCGTATTAATTTAACTTCATCTTCTGTCAATCGTACATCATAGGTTGACAAGAAATGTAACAGTTTTTCAACTAATTTTTGTTCTTTTATTTTATCACCTGCTGTTGACCTTCTACAATATTGAAGCCATGCATCAAATACAGATTCCCTTGGTTTTTTCTTTTCCTGAACCATTTTCAACATAAGTTCCCACCCAATATCTGCCTCATTGTTGTCAAATGAAGCTTTTACGAGTACACTGTAGACAAAAGAATTGGGTGTAGATGTCAATCGTAGTTCATCGAGAATTTCCAGCCCTTCCTTCCACCGTTTTGTTACAGCGAGACCCTGAATAGCACAATCAGCAGTGGAGGCATCAAATATAGGATGTCTTAGACGTAATGAATCATAGAGAGAAGTTACAATGTTCTGAATATTATCATTTACTTCAGATGAACATAATAATGCTAGTCTGAAAAATCTTGATATGGTTGCAACATTTGGTTCTTGTGTTGATGAAGAAAGATAATTCATGAAACTCACACCTGTGCTCAGTTGTCCAAGCTCAATACATTTCCCCATGATTGTGGTATCAATATTTTCATCACTAAGAACACTGCCTGCAGATACAACCATTTTGCGAAGTTCATCCCATTCATCAGAACGTAACTCATTCTTCTTGTCGATTCCTTCTATCAAAATCTTTTCTTGAACACATAACTGTTTGTCAGGTATTCTTTCTTCATAACCTAGTGACATATGTCTTTGCTTAGGTCTACTATTAGGCCTATGCCTAGTCGTAGGCATAGGCTCATCTTCCAAATCAGAGTGGTTTTCAATGATCTCTTCTTTCCGTGTGGATCGAACATTCAGATCAAAATCTTCCAAATCTGTTTCATTGGTTTTAATCATTGGCTTTGGATTAAGCTTAGGCATATTTTTATCAATGACTGCATGATGCCCCTGTCCAAGCTCATGTTCAAAATCAATTTCTTTCTTACTAGGCTGACTGGTAGGCCTAGGCTTAGAAAGCTTAGACACACCCTCTGAATCAATTTCAGCGATTGTGGGACTAGGCCTAGGACTGTCATTTTGACACAGCTCAGATTCATTGTATTTGATATCTTCATGGGTGGCGTGAGCATTATTCTGTGTAAGCTTACCTTTAGAATCAGGGATATTGTCTTTTAAAAGTGGACTAGGCCTAGGCTCAGACTGGTCGGTCTCTAAGCGATTAGGCCTAACCTCCAAATTAATCTCTGGCAAGACTTCCGATGCAACTTTTGAATAACATCGAGCTGGAAATAAGCTATGATGTTTTGTACAAACACTCTTTACAAATAGTTTTGGGTTCAGGCATCTTGTTTCATTGATTAAACTTAACGCAGGATCAGTAAATATACGAAAACTAGGCTTACAACGTAATAATAAACTGTGCCGCCACATTTTGGTGGACGTTTTTAACCTAAAAGTCTTGCATCATTCGTCAATCGCCACCGCCTTGTTGACTTTTGTTCTTGGAACTGGAAGTTTGACCACAACTTCGGAAGAAATAGAAAAAAAAGAAAAGCCTTCCGTCACTGAAAAGGAAATGGACTGGAATGGTAATAGATTAAATTTACAAGAATCATTAACATTATTAAGCAAAAATATATAGACAGAATAAGCCTAGGCCTAGTTTAGTTGCAGGCGAAAAAATTCGTGGCAAGTCGCAAGGTTGGCAACCGCCCAACCGGTGTGCGGTAAATTTCAAATTGTGGTTCAAAAACATTTTATTAATAATACCATTTGAGTATACTTGTTTATCAATATTCGTGGATGTAATTTATGAACATTCTTGTACGATTTATACGATAAATATTATGTACATGCCAACTGGACGATGCCTATATTTTGTCTACAGGCCAATAAAACTTTACTTTACTTTTACTGAACTTTTTTAGGACCGGTTTTTCAATCATGCTAGTAAACCAAGTTTACTGTAAATGTAAGCACTAAACTAGACACTGATTCTGCTGGTCGTCAGTTCGATTCAAGCCACCAGCAAAAATTTTATTAAAAGTGTTTTATAAGGTTTTTGGACATATCATTATCATTTTATCATCCAGCCAACGATCCTCACACTCTGTGCTTAGTTTATCAATTACGGATATTTGTATAAGTTGTCGGGTTCCCGCTAAGAATAACAAGAATCGTTGTAAAATACGTATAAACATAGATATAGCCCTACCCCTACCCCAATGACAGGTAGACATTTAAAAAAAATAAACAGCAACAGTTTATCTCTGGCCAAAACCTGTGGATGCGGTTTAGGAAATATAAATTTTTAATCATGTCCTCACATAGTATCCATGCAAACGAATGGAATCGCGCTACAGGGTGTTTCGGCAAACCAGGGGAAACCTCTTATGTCCCGTTTTTCAAGAATTTTAGAAATGATATTCCCCGTGTTTTACCAGGAAATCCGTGTGATTTCATCTCCTAAGTCGTTACCGTTGATTAAACAGACGAGCTGAACCAGAGAACACATTCAAGTTGCTTGTAAAGGGAAAATAAAATGAATGCTAACCTAACCTGAAAGACATGTCAATGTCAGTTGTCAGTCACTGATCGGAGACAACTGCAGTTTGGCTTTTAGGTCGCAGATGGCCACAAATTGCATAGATAGAGAATTTTCTAAACTGACGACTGTAATCGCGGGTAGATGCCAGTTTGTTGGATGAGCGCAGCGAGCAAAGCGAAGATTCCATTTTACTACCGGTACACTAGAGAAAAAAAATCCGGAATATTTTTTTTCTTTTTTTCTTTTCTTTTCTTTCTGTTTTTTTTTTTTTTTGAATTTTGTCTGTTTGTTAACACGATTCCGGCTAAACCAATATTCCAATTGCGATGAAATTTTCTGGAGGTCTTCGAAATCTCTAAACTTAGAACTGCCACGTTTTTGAGCGTAATCGAAACAATATTTCTCATTAAAATCGCAATTTTACGATTTTTTCGATTTAAAAAAAAATTCTTTGACTTATAATACCTACATGCTTTATCCGATTGTAATAATTTTTTCACAGAACCTTAATTTTATGAATTATTAAATTCGTGTGAAATTTGAGCGCGATTTTAAAATAATTTCTCATAAATATCGAAATTTTACGGTGTTTTTTCGTTTAAGCTAGGAAGCTTCGCAAACGCTTTTTCAGGCGCGTTGTTGGATGAGCGTATGTTTTTTTAAACGAAAAAAGCGTAAAATTGCGATTTTTACAGGAAATTATTTTTCTGTGAAAAAATCATTACAATCGGAAAAGCATGTAGGTGTTATAAGTCAAAGAATGTTTTAAAATAGAAAAATCGTAAAATTGCGATTTTCATAAGAAATAGTTTTTCGATTGCGCTCAAATTTCACAGGAATATATTAATTCATAAAATTAAGGTTCTGTATAAAAATCATTAAAATCGGATAAAGCATGTAGGTGTTATAAGTTTCAGAAATTTGTTAAAAATCGAAAAAAATCGTAAAATTGCAATTTTCATGAGAAACAATTTTTTGATTACGCTCAAAAACGTGGCAGTTCTAAGTTCAGAGATTTCGAAGGTCTCCAGAAAATGTCATTGCAATTTGAGTACCGGTTTAGCCGGAATCGTGCTAACAAACAGACAAAAATACAAGAAAAAAAGAAAAAAAAGAAAAAAAAAACATTCCGGATTTTTTTCTCCAGTGTAGTAGAATGGAATCATCGCTTCGT
Source organism: Sweltsa coloradensis (assembly GCA_024449915.1). Lineage (NCBI taxonomy): Eukaryota > Metazoa > Arthropoda > Insecta > Plecoptera > Chloroperlidae > Sweltsa > Sweltsa coloradensis. The sequence continues at coordinate 214,443 of JAMZAV010001344.1, forward strand.
TCATCCAAATAAAATCTTCGACTTATAACACCTACATGCTTTATCCGATTGTGATGATATTTTCACATAACCTTAATTCTATGAATTCATATGTTGGTGTGAATTGAAAAGTAATTTTTCATGAAAATCGCAATATTTCGCTTTTTTTTGTTTGTTTGTCTATCGATACAATTTTTAATTCATTTAAGATTAGTGCTATGAAGTAAACGCCAAAGTTGTTGTTAGACGAGTGAGCGAACCATCTGTTCAGTACCCGGGAACATTCTCTTTCCATTTCACTTCACTGGAGAAAAAAATCCGTAGTGTTTTTTTTTCTTTCTTTCTTTCTTTCCTTTTTTCTGTATTTTTGTGTTTGTTAACACGATTCCGGCTAAACCGATACTCCAATTGCGATGAAATTTTCTGGAGGCCTTCAAAATCTCTGAACTTAGAACTACCACGTTTATGAGCGCAATAGAAAAATTTTTGCTCATAAAAATCGCAATTTTACGATTTTTTTCGATTTTAAAAAAAATGTCTTCGACTTATAACATCGACATGCTTTATCCAATTGTAATGATTTTTTCACAGAACCTTTATTTTATGAATTAATATATTCGTGTGGATTTGGAGCGTAATCAAAAATGATTTCTCATGAAAATCGCAGTTTTACGATTTTTTTTAATTTCTTCGGCTTACAACACCTACATGCTTTATCAGATTGTAATGATATTTTTACCGAACCTTAATTTTATGAATTAATATATTCGTGTGAAATTTGAGCGGAATCGAAATATTATTTCTCATGATAATCGCAATTTTAAGCTTTTTTGGTTTTTAAAAAATTACGCTCATCCAACAACGCGCCTGAAAAAGCGTTTGCGAAGCTTTCCTAGTTAATAGGAAATAAACAAATCAGTGGTATGGACAGTGCGAACACACGCGAATCAACGCCAGAATCAACAAGGCCGATTCAGAACAACTTTGAATTTATTATGTGCTTCGTTGCTAGGACGGCTACAAAGTCACCGTTTACAAACTTCTAAGACATGAACTGATGGGCTTAAGTCCAAATCAGAAGTTAAAAAACTTCTGACTTTGGTGGGAATCGAACCCTGGACCTTCTGCATTGGAAGCAGATACGCTAACAATAAGACCAACGAGCCACACATACCAATTTATTATTAATTTATTAATAATTAATTAAATGTTAGCTGCAGCCAGAGGACTAGTACCGGCTGTCTGTTTAAAATTTCGGCGCAATCTGTTCCAGGAGTGAGCCAGTCACAAACAGTCCAAGTCTAGTTTATGTTGAAATATAAGGGAGAGAATAATTTAACTTTCGCGGACAAATACAGCGAACGCGAATCTTTATTCATCAGTTAAAATCTTGAAACACAAAACCAAATCACAACAATGACTCAGACAGGCATGATACCTTCTCCAAGATACACACTGGGGAGTGATATGGACGTCAACCAGACCAGATATTTCTAGGCAGAAAAATAATTGCATATAGGAATATGTGGCTTCTGGCTTGTAGCTTGTGTTCACACTTAATTCATTGAACATATTAGACACTGTTTCAATGATATCTTTATTGGATGAGCGAAGCGAAGACTTCAATTTCACTTACCCTGAGAAAAATATAGCTCGGGTGTTCTGTTTGTTCGGACTCTATTGGGCTGTGGGCAAACGGCATATGCGATCTTGATGAAATTTTCAAGGGGGATTTCGAAATCTATAAACTTAGATCTGCAAAGTTTTCTGGAGAAAATCTAAAGAAATGTTTCTCATAAATATCGTACTTTTTGACGATTTTTTCCTATTTTTAATGCGATATTTTCGTGATATTTGGCCCGCGACCGGGCAAACGGCTACTCCGATCTTGATGAAACTTTATGTGAACGTTTGAAATCACTAAACTTAGATATTATATGAATTAAGGGACAATCGAAGAAATATTTCTCATAAAAATCGTACTTGTAGAGAAACAGTAATCACTGGACAAAATAATCAACCATAAAAGCTCATCCATCAACGCGTCTCGAAAAAGCGTTAGCAATAAGGGCCCTAGTGAGTAAAATAAAGGGTGCAATTGTGATAAAATGGGGATAATTCGAATTAGATTATCGTGTCTGTAGTCATGCAAAAACCAAATGGATTAGCTGATTAGTTGCCAGACCGATAAAACTTCTTTCTCCAAATTCCAGTCTCTAAAGAACGACAGAAACAATTAAAAATGAATAATGCAGTGATATGTTAATACTCGATTAACTGATTAAGTTGGTACCTATCTCAATGATCTGACAAATGAGAGACAGATCGTACTATTACTTCCGTACATTGGCAGACCTGATAGAGCAACAAGAGGCCTCCGGTATTCTTCCTCGATAAATCATGAAAGCGAAAGTACAAGAAAGGATCTTAGAATGATTAATATATAAAAAGTAGTTTTAATTTTGTTTTAATCTAATCGGGAGTAGACCTGTCTGGCGTATCTAATTCAAAGGTCGTAACTTTGATTCTTGCACTGCTGAAACGGATGTGCTGTAATGGTCAACCGGATGGTAGTAGTATTCAGCATTGAGATATTTAAATTTCCATCCAAAGTCCACCGGTAAAACCGACTAAAAAAGGTTTTCTCAAAAGGGTTGACAAATGACAACATTAAAAGATGCCTACACTTAAGAGGAGGGTTGGGGGGGGGAATGGGGGATCAACGGTAAAAATATACCCCCAAAATCGCAACAAAAAAGACAATATCAAAATCAAGAAATTATAAATAATAAAGAAATAACTAATTTGATGAGCGTAGCGAGCGTAGCGAGCGAAGCGAAGATTCCATTTCACTACACTGGAGAAAAATCCGGAATGTTTTTTTTTCTTTTTTTTTTGTACTTTTGTGTGTCTGTGAACACGATTCCGGCTAAACCAATACTCCAATTGCATTGAAATTTTATGGAGGTCTATAAATCTCTAAACGAAGAACTGCACGGGGGGAAAAATCGATGGAAAAATTATTTCTCATGAAAATCGCAATTTAACGATTTTTTCACAGAACCATTATTTAAAATTAATATATTCGTGTGAAATTTGAGCGCAATCGAAAAATCATTTCTCATGATAATCGCAATTTTACGATTTTTTTCAATTTTTAACATTTCTTCGACGAATAAAACCTACATGCTTTATCCGATTGTAATGATTTTTTCACAGAACTTTAATTTTATGAATTAATATATTCGTGTGAAATTTGAGCGTAATCGAAAAATTATCTACTAAAAAATCGCAATTTTACGCTTTTTTCGTTTTAAAAAAAATTATGCTCTCATCCATCAACGCGGCGGGACTTAAGCGTTTTCCTAGAAACAAAAATCGTAAAAATAAACAGTCATGTAAAAAATATATAAAAATATAAAAGATCAACCAAAAGTCACAAAATCGCACAAACAGAATAAATAAATATAATTTATTAATAAATCTGAAATTCATCCGAAAATCGACAATAACGAAATGTGTAGAATCAAAAAGTATAAAAAGAAATTGAAAATAAAATCACAAAAGTCACGAAAAATAACAAAACAACAACAAAATGAAACAATTTAGAAAATTTACAAATAAAACGTACACGCTTAATAATAACAGCTGTTTCAAACATATGTTGAATCAGGTGTTGGCTAGCCAATATTATACTTTTATATTATTTAAGCAAAGACGAATAATTAATCTTTGGTCCATTACGAGTACTAGGTATTTAATCAAAGTTAGTAGTCATACATAATATTATATGCCTTATAAAGTAAAAATTACATTTAATTATTGGATGAGCGTAGCGAGCGAAGCGAAGATTTCATTTCACTACACTGGAGAAAAAAATCCGGAATGTTATTTTTTTTCCTTTTTCTTTTTTTTTGTATTTTTGTGTGTCTGTGAACACGATTCCGGCTAAACCAATACTCCAATTGCGTTGAAATTTTATGAGGTCTATGAAATCTCTGAACGAAGAACTGCACGGAGGTAAAAATTGATCGAAAAATTATTTCTCATGAAAATCGCAATTTTACGATTTTTTTCTTTTCTTTTTTTTCTTTTTTTTTTTTTCTTCGACTTATAACATCTACATGCTTTATCCGATTGTAATGATTTTTTCACAGAACCTTAATTTTATGAATTAATATATTCGTGTGAAATTTGAGCACAATCGAAAAATTATTTCTTATGAAAATCGCAATTTTCAATTTTTTTATTTTTAAAACATTCTTCGACTTATAACACCTACATGCTTAATCCCATTGTAATAATTTTTCCATAGAACTTTAATTTTATGAATTAATATATTCGTGTGAAATTTGAGCGCAATCGAAAAATCATTTCTCATAATAATCGCAATTTTACGATTTTTTTCAATTTTTAACATTTCTTCGACGAATAAAACCTACATGCTTTATCCGATTGTAATGATTTTTTCACAGAACTTTAATTTTATGAATTAATATATTCTTGTGAAATTTGAGCGTAATCGAAAAATTATCTATTAAAAAAATCGCAATTTTACGCTTTTTTTCGTTTAAAAAAAACGCTCATCCATCAACGCGGCGGGACTTAAGCGTTTTCCTAGTAATTATACAAACAAACATGGTTGAATTTAATCGACTCAAACGTTACAATCTCTGTCTGTCTGTCTGTCTGTCTGTCTGTCTGTCTGTCTGTCTGTCTGTCTGTCTGTCTGTCTGTCTGGGCCTGTCTGTCTGTCTGTCTGTCTGTCTGTCTGTCTGTCTGTCTGTCTGTCTGTCTGTCTGTCTGTCTGTCTGTCTGTCTGTCTGTTTCTCAAAGACCGGTCGAACCACACTGAACCGATTGTGCTGAAATTTCAACAAAATATCCGGAATCAGTTTTGTAGCAAGTAAAAAAAATCAGCAATTTTCTATCACGATTCAGACCTTCAAGAAATACAAATTTGAAAACGCGTAGCATTTAATACAACGATAATGGCGTTTGTTCTCGATTTTTATAAAAATTAATCATGTTTTGAATGACAGACGACTCATTCGTCGGTATTAACCATGGTGTAACGAATTTCCACGATCAAGTTTTACCCAAATTCTTCTCGGATATTGAGTAGGTCTTGCAATATTTTCTTTTTCGTGCAGGCTGTGTTAACTATTGTATTTCTGGCATTTCAAAATATCGTTCTATATTATGAGATTTAAGACCACCGGCACCGGGTACTCAACACATGACTTACTCACTCGTCTAACAACGACTAGGGCGTTTTCTTTCGTTTCTCAAGTTCTGCGTTTACTTCAAGACCTCTCACCAAATCTGTCAAGTTACATAACCCAAGCGCTACAGTTACCCAATACAGGTAGTGCATTCATGTTTGGATGGATTGTTATGAGGATCTGGTCCTGAATGCGTTGAACTGGTTTGGCGAGGAAGTGGTCATCAGACGATCAGAATATCGTAAAAAGAAGTCCGAGCGCCGAGAGAAAGAAAGCTAATTGGCCCTAGGTCCCCCGGGCTATGGGTGTGGTGGGTACATCATGTTACTCAACGGTGCACGCTGGTGATGCAACACATGTATGTGGTCAGCCAGTCATCGCAAGAGGGGTCAAATTGCAAATCTTCGTCATATTGGATAAAAATACTCTATCTCATCTAAAAGAGATTATTAGTCAATTGGTACACACACTCTTGTATTGGTTCTTTCAATATGCAACACCGACAATTATTAGCGATGAACAAAAATAACCTTACCGACTGAAGTTTATCCCTTTATCGGGCAAAAGAGAAGGACCCAAAATTTTGCTTTCTAGCTTCACAATTTGAAAATCGTGATTTTTGAAAAAATTTTTTTAAAGATTTTTTTTACTTGATCTTTTAGGAATAAAATGCTGATTTTGGATTCCAAATTGACAACAAAGTTTTTAAAAAATTAAAAATTTGTTTTTTTGCAATTTTTCCTTTTTCCCATTTTGTTTTCATGATCAAATTGAATTTACTAAAGAAAAACAAAATATCCGGGACATCCCGAAAATTTGTGTTTTTTAAAGTGTTTTTATACACAATTGGATATTTGAACCATTCCAAAATCTTCTAATAATTAGAATTTAATAAGGACAAATTCTACCAATTCCAAACAAAACAATGCAGCTTTTTACCCGGGTTAAAAGGATGATAAACTGGCAGATTTAATTGTGTATATTTTGAAAAGTGGTGGTACGTATACTTACCGGTAACCTATAACTGGTTATATTCCGAAACCTTCATTAACCATTGGCAAATAATTTAGTTTGCTACACCTTCATTTGCTTTGTGTGATAAGTATAATATTTAAAAGTGATAACATAACACATCCAATTTACTATTAATTGTAAAAAAGCACAGTTTCAGTTGTAAAAATATCAATCAAGTGACCCTACTACCGTTGAGTGACAACAGCTGTCGTACAACAACTAGAACGGAGGATTGCACACTATAGAAGATTACCGAAATCAAGTTAGTGTAGAATCCAAATTGCATAAATTACTAATGGTAGAGGCAAACTCAACTACAAAGAACGTGTTATATAAACAAACCAAATTATTGAAATTAATTATCTAGACTGCAAAGGAAATGCTGCGGGTCGAGTCCGTCCGTGTAGCCGTAACAGTTTAAAAGTTGTGCGTGCGGCAAACATTTAGAAGCACACACATTCGTAACATCCAGTCTGTCTATAATATGTACGCACGTTAAGTAACAAGAGCTAGCTTGATGTTTGTCAACACCGACTGTGTGTGTTACGCTCGTAGTCCGCAGAGTATGACGCGTGTTTACTCTAAGCTAAGGTGGTCGTTCACACCATGACCATGACGGAAACGGCGCGAAGACGAGTATATAATATAAGGCGCATCAGCTCTCTGTTTGTTTTTGCTATTCCAGAGCACTCTTATTACCGATATTTTGAAAGAAAAGGAAAATGTCTGAAAGTTGGTAAATAAATAAAAATAAGTTTTTTGGGGACGGGATATAATGGCTCCCTTCTGCCGTTATATGCAAATTTTGGGTAAGAAAATGAAAGTTTTTTTTTAAAGTTTTAAAGATACATGAATGATGAATGAATGAAAGTTCTAGGTGCAAGACTTAATTTTGAGCTATGATTTTTTTAAACACTTCTGTCTCCGCTACGAGTATAAGGGAACATAATTCTCTGACATAATGTTCGATGTGCGATTTTTTGTCACATGGTACAAATAAGAGATTTTTTTTGTTTATTTTTATTCAAGTTCCTCATTCATTCAACCAACTTCCAGCTATTTGCATTTGACTATCAAAATGTCGGTAAGAGTGCTCTGGAATATTATACCACGTGAACATTTAGAATCGATCTATGAGATACAGTATAGGCCTACACGGATTCCTTGATTAATTAATTCTGAATTAAATTATCTGAAATGTCCGTAATGTACTCAATTTGTGTGAACTTCGGAAATTTATTCCGTATACAGATTATTTAATGCAAATTTTTATTCTGCATCTTATCGTCAAGATCTAATCAATATGAACGCGTAGATTAATTTTATTTGTCGTTAGATGATTTCTTTGAAATGTGTAACTAACATTTACAGACTTGGCGCCGGTCCTGTCTATATTAAGTAAGTAAGTTATACAAAACACCCTCTCTTCGACACAAGTTGTTATAGGACATAGTCTTGTTTTCATGTATTTTAGGTTAGATAAAATGGATTTTTATTTTTGGCTCCTGTAGGCCAAGGTACCATTTTTAATTACTCTGCCACTCAAATTTCTAAGTCGATTTATCATACCAAGCCTTCTTCTTACATCCAACTTTTAAAAGAACCCAATACTTTGTTATATAACTTATACTGCCTTACTACACACACTTTTTTTGAGATCACTGTTTTTCATATTGTTGGGGTCATATTTGATGAAATTCATATACCTACAAAAATGATTTCTACATGTCTGTAAAACCTTGTGGAACTCCGTATTATTTTCCAAGCACATATTAAATTTAGGGCGTTATTTGCATTTAATAATATGTAACGTATTTCTGATTGTGCGTAGGTTACTGTGATTGATGTCTGTATTTATATCGACAGCTGTTGGCGGTACCGGCATCTCTGAAATCGCAAGCGATTGAGTTGATTATGCATGACGTAGCCTATAAATTATTATAGCACGTACTGAACGGTACGGGTGAGGCAGGAGATACGAGATAAGATGTGTTGCATTTTGTTTTGTGTAAAGTCTCTATTAAAGAGTGAACGAAGGTACACGTATTAGAGCGTTTTTGCTATGGTCAAGCAACGATATTATAAATTTATACACCTATTTGTTCGTTGATTTTCAATTTAGCTTTATGTGTACACACCAATAATATAAGTTTTTTTTAAATATTTGATTTAATTACAAATTATAATTATCAATGAAAATGACCACGGTGTCTCATAAATATGGGTGCAGATCCGAAACATATTTCATCCCTGACGAAGGACCTAGGAATAGGATCGAATCCATTTTTTGCTAATTGTTGGATGAGCGAAGCGAAGACTTCAATTTAACTTTGTGTTTTTTTGTTTGTTTTTACTTACGTTACCCCAAGAAAAATAGCTCGGGTGTTTTGTTTTTTTTTAAAAGTTTTTTTGTCTGTTTGTTCGCTCTCTACCGGGCAAACGGCATCCCATTAGTTTCTATTTCAAACACTTATGAAAAATGTTATAATAATTATTATGTTTCACAAAACTGTGACAGAAATAACTCAAGTTCAACCCGAGGTGTGCCAATTCTTTGCGCAACATGGCGTGCTTTACATTGTCTGAGTAAGTCATCTTTGGTCACACTTTTTAATCCACCTACGACTTTTAGCAACGGTAGTGTACCTCGTCACGTTAGTCGTGTTGACCTAGGCCGGTATAACAAAGTATCTCCTCGCCATCATAATTATGTAATTCGTCCACTTCCGTTGCGCTGTCTGGTGGTATTACCGCAACAATAACCTGAGACAGCTGCCGCCCGCGACACCTAGCGCTCGAGGCGACACGAGCGGCTGGGAGTGAAAGCAGAAGTGGAGGTGTCTGCTTACCTTTCATTGGCTTCCACCTCTTTCGCACACGGGTCTCGGTAGTTCCGTTTTATATCGCTTTTACAAGTCATTTTTGAAAATATTAAAATTGATTTTAAATTATAAATGTGTGGCATATACGAGTACGTATGTATAATATGTAATTTATTGTAATTGAGTTTTCAAATTAATTGACATCTATATATATAAGTGATTTCCGTGTGTGTTACCTGAATGTAATTTCGATACTAGGTAATTTGATTTCCCCTTCTCTGACAACATTAATTAAGAAAAAAACTTGCGAGAGGCTATATCCACTGAGTGTTTGTCCTTTCATCGATAAATTATTATATAAACCTACATACGATAAATTGATTCCGTATTTTAATGGACCAGAGTATGGAGAAACCCTATCGCTGTGCCTTATGTAGAACTAAAACACACATAACAAAAACTTGTAGAAATACAGCCAAACCTTACACACTCAAAAGGAATGAGATCTAAAAAAAGGGCCAAGCTCATCTACCCTTCCACATAAACGTACAGTGTCCCATAACAGCATCCTCGAAAAGCTTTTCAAAATAGAATTTGCGATTATTAATTTAACGTAATAGTTTATCAAAGTTCTTTTTTTGTAATTAATTTTAAACGTAAACATGCAAATTCTATTTGCCAAGCTTTTCGAGGATGCTGTTATGGGACACTGTACGTTTATGTGGAAGGTAGATGAGCTTGGCCCTTTTTTTAGATCTCATTCCTTTTGAGTGTGTAAGGTTTGGCTGTATTCTACAAGTTTTTGTTATGTGTGTGATCTCATTACTTTTTCAAGTTCCATTACAAAATTATTTGCTAAAATATAATATTTTTATCAAAGTTGATTTAAATTCTATGGTATTAGCAGTAACAATATAGGATGTAAAATATCTAGACCCGGATTCATGTACATCCTGGGTATAGGTGGTATAACCATGGTATAACGGACGGTATAAGGACTGGACCCCAATTCTTGAGTTCGTGGAGATGAGTTGAAAACGCAATTTGAAAACGAAGTCGTTTTCGTTTTCGAAGGAATTGGTATTCTTGAACGGTATCGTGGAAAACGTCATGGGTTGTGAGTTGAAAGCATTGATATTAAACCCCTATACTGTTATATAGGATGTCTATGGTTGAAAGAGTATCACGAAATCCAAACACTTTAAAAAGATTTGCGTATAGCAAAGAGCTCGAAAAAGTTCTATATTTATTCTAGATGGCAGTGCCTTCATAAACGCGGGCCAATCGAAAGACAAGTTGTATGAAATGATTTGATTGTTGCAATTATGTAAACAAACAGTTGAGCAAGTTCATATCAAAACAATGTTGTGCTGGCATAGGGTTTGGCTAGGCTTGTCAAACATGTAATGTAAGTATGAATTTTACTAGTCCTATAGCCAAATGGAACTTTAGACTACACTGTTGTATTATACAATAATTTTCTACATCTGGGCCTAGGCCAGGGACGGTTTCTGATTTGTTTTTATGAGAGTATAATGACACCTTTCTCGTTCCACACAAAGAAGAAATTTTTAAATGTCTGCCATTTGTTTTCGTATCGCACTTTCCCGCCTAACTCTGCTTATACAGTCAACAAGTGTCAAGTAACTATGGTTACTTGTTGATTATATGCCAAGTGTTTAAGGCTTATTTTAAAACCTTTATTTGGAAGCCTTCCAACAACTTTTTCAACTTTTTTTTCAAAAGAGACTATCATTCTATAACCTTAATGTCCATGTAAAATATGAACATTGTAGCCCCACCCGTCTGGTCAGAATCGCGGGCCGACGTATTAGATGTTAGCAGTAGCTAGCAGTAGCTAGCAGTAGCTAACATCCTTAAAGTGATTTTGAGCATGTTTGAAGACATTTTTTCACCAAGAAGGAATGGTCGTACCCCAATAAAATTTGGCATGTGTTGTCAGGTACCTAAATCCCCTCGATTGTGATAGTTTTCAAGTTCACATCACGTTACATGACGGCTGGGTAACACCTCGAAATCACCCCAACTCTGCTTGGTGTATAAGGTGCTTGAGTGTGTAGCGCACCGCGGCTTGGCTGCGGCGCCCTAACGGGCACCTAGATAGAAGTTTACATGCTAATAATAGTACAATCAAATTATGGCAACACTATAGATATGAGTCTAATAACTCGGGCTGTTTATATGTGAAATAATACTAATGATACCTTTCACAGGGCAGTGGGATACATATTTCCCACCACTTTCCAAAATCAACACAGTCAAATCTGCCAGTTTGTCATATTTTTAACCCGCGGGTAAAAAGCTGATTTGTTTTGTTCGGAATTGGTATAATTTTTCCTTATTAAATTCAAATGATAAGGATTTTTGGAATGATTCTAAAATCAAATTGTGTACAAAAATACCCAAAAACACAAATTTCCGGGGTGTCCGAATATTTGTTTTGCCCGTAGTAGATTCAATTTGAAGTAAACTTGTTAAAAAAATTGTAAAAAATAAAAGTTTACAAAAATCTAATTTTTGACAATAAGTTCTAATTTTTTATTTTTTTACAACTTCGATGTCAATTTGGAATCCAAAATCAGAATTTTAGTCCAAAAATAATAAGGAAAAAATCTAATAACATTCTAAATTCTTAAAAAAAACGCGATTTTTAATTGTGAAGGTAGAAAGAAAAATTTTGTGTCCTTCTCTTTTGACCTATAAAGATTTAAAATTGAGAAAAATAAAATAAATATAATCTTTAAGCGCCAAATTAAATAGAATGATATGAACACGCGCACACAGCTTTACAAAAGGCGTAAAAAGGGATATCAGTGTCCAATGACAGGAACAATTGTAACTTTTTGATTGCAAAGATTATCGCCGAAAAACATGATTGAATGCGGCAAAATGTCTGATTGCCAAACCAATAGAGCCAGAAGACTCAACTAAACATTGGATTAAGGAAAGCTACATCTATGCTGCGATGCTATTTAATTTTCTGTACCATAGAATGCGTTTTCATGTGGATTTGTATTCAATGGAAATTTATACCAGATTTTATTTATTTATTTATTTATTTATTTATAAAGAGTCTCGTACAGCACAAGTACCATTTTACATAGACAATCCTAAAAAATATATAAATAAGTAAAAATTAAAATTACAATTAATAAACCTACAAATTAACAAACAATTAAAAATATTAATTAACAATAAACAAATATATCAAAATTATAAGTGCAACAAACATAAGAGTAAAAAATGTTTGAAAGAATATAGGGGGAAAAGCTAATGACCTTCAACTGCAGTCCAATCACGGATTGATTTTTTGAAAGTATTAAAATCAGAGAATATGTCGAACTTTGGTAAATTAGGTAAATTATTATAAAAGGAAGGAAAAACGAAAGGTGATTGATCTACGGGTAATAGAAAGTCTAGGTCTAGCTACATGAAAAAGGTGCGTAAGCCTAGTAAAGCGGGATGGAACATGGAGTGGAAACATAGAGACAAGACTGGTGGACCGGAAAATGCCATTGATGATACGGTGCAAGAAGGACATGTCATAGCGTTTTCTTCGAGTGGCTAGATCTGTCATGAAAAGTTCACTCATAATTTGTTGACGAGACCAGGCATTAAAAGCTGGGACACGATGACGTACAATTGCACAGAAAAATGAAAGTACTCTATCTAATTTTTTAATGTTGGTATCAGCTGATAATGCCCAAATTGGAGTACAGTACTCAATCACAGGTAAAACAAAGCCCGTGAAATATGATTTTGGGATTTTGGGTCACGAATATCAGTGAACCTATATAATAAACCCAATATGGACATGGCTTTTTGAAGTTATTTTGGAAATGTACTCAATGAAAAGGAATTTTGAATCTATAATGACACCAAGTGCTTTCATTTTAGAAACTCGATGAATGACTTGCTCCGACAAATTGTAATTACAAACTAATGGTAATTTCCGCAATGAAATTGTTAACAATGAGCACTTATCAGGATTAGGACGGAGAAGCCAATCCAAACACCACTGAGAAAACGCTGTTAATGCATCTTGAAGAACGATTGCATCACATAATTTCGACACAATTTTAAAAATTTTACAATCGTCAGCGTACAACAGAAAATCACAAGCAAACGGTTTAAGGGTCTGTCTACAAGATCGTCTACAAACAACACGAAAAGGAGAGGGCCCAATACACTGCCTTGAGGGACACCAGATAGCACTGGTAACCAAGAGGAAGATGAACCGGCAATAATTACACGTTGCTTTCGATCTGTAAGAAAATTCTCAATGAGCTTCAGGAAATTACCACTCACACCAAAACGCTCTTTTGATCTTGTAAAGAAGGTGTTTGTGGCTTACAGAATCAATGCCTTTGCAATATCAATGTAGGCAACGTCCAGCTGGGATCGGTTTTCCAGGGCATTAGTGGCATGATGTTGGAGGACTGCAAGATTGGTGAGACATGAACAGTTAGGAGAAATCCGTGTTGTTCAGGCGAAAGAAGTGGAAGAGTGTGGGCCAAGAGACGATGATGGACAATTCTTTCACATATGGCAGACAGAATCGGGAAGAATTGATATTGGTCTATAGCATTTCACAGATGTTTTGTCTCCTGCTTTAAACAATGGTATGACATTTGCCTGTTTCCAGGCAGATGGAAAATTACCTGTCATAAAAATCTTGTTTAATATGACAGCCAAAGGTTGAGACAAAACAGAGGAACAATTTTAAGAAATATAGCTCCAATACCATCTGGGCCAGTCGCACGACTAGATTGAAGATTATTTATAAGTTCTCTTACCTCAGAAGGTGTAGTAGATATGTTATTAATACTGTGAGAGGAGACATTAGATACCGGTATGTTAAAGGCACAGCTGGGTCAGAAGGAACAGTGAAATTGCCATAGAAATATTGATTAAAAAGCTCAGTACGATCTAATTTAGAAGCAAATACATTGTTAAATGACACTTCAGGGGGAATTCTTTCAGTATTGCGACGAGAATTAATAAGAGTCCCAAAACCTTTTAGGATTAGTTCGTGCATCAAAGGTCATACAATCAATATAATCCTTATAGTCAGTCCTGAGACGTGGTTTAGCAAGCCTCCGCAAATGCTCGAACATATGACGTGAATGTGGGCTAGGAAATTGCTTCCATTGTAGCCATGCCCTGTTTTTGTTCTTGAGCGCCGTTAGCGTTTCACGCTGATACCATGAAGGAAACCGCCGACTTTTGGGCTGCCTGTGTGGAACGTGGTCTTGAATAACATTTGAAGTCCACTCGTAAAAAAAAATGAACTACATCATCAACATCCGGCATATCTTCCAATTGGTTCCACGGAAGAAGTGCAAGAGCATGCCTTACATCCCACCCAACAGGTCCTATTCCACATCGGCACTTCTCTGAGGATATCATTGGGACCAAGGTCTTCTAGGTTTAGATAGTGGCAGAAATGACAGGTCCAGAGATAGGTGATCGGAAGAGATCAAATTTCTGCCAGGAGAGACTGTCATTTTATCGAGAGATGATAGAGCGAGGTCAAGAGTTTGAATGTTTCTTGTGTTAGCCATATTGTACTGATTTAGACCAAGGGCCATCAATAAAATGCTGGATAAAACCACTGGTCACAACCATCAGTTTCATTACCAGTTTGTGGAGTGGACCACTTGATATGCAAATTTAAATCACCAACCAATATTATCGGCGCTCTAGGATGAGCCTTTAGCACGGGATTCTAAACATTGCTCAAGATCAACGTGGTTACCACTAGGTGGTCTGTAGTAACAACCGATTAATATTTTTTTATTTGGTATGAGTAGCTCCACCCACACTATTTCACAGTTCGTCTCAAGGTCCTTTCTTCGTTAGCAGGCCAAGATAAATTGTTCACTCCAATCATCACTCCACCACCACGGGTAGCACGATCAGTCTGAAGAGCGTAAATGACTTGCTGAGCGGGATTTCACAATTCGGTGTAGTGGGCACTAAGCCAGGTCTCGGAGAAAAACAACGACGTCGAAAGATTCAAATTCCGGCAGGTTCATTTCACATTCATTGAATTTATTGTTGAGACTTTGGGTGTTCTGGTAGTAAAGAGTTACATCGGAATTTTTTAAAGGTGAATTAGGACCTGGATTGATTTGGATGTCACCACAAAGTAACAGGGTCAAAACACAGAATGATATGAAGGAACACTTAATTTTAGATTTATGCCTACGTTCACTTGATACCGACACAAGAGGAGGCTTAGTAATATATGGCAATCCACTCAAACTTAACGCAGAAAATGTAAAATGTCGTTCAGAGCACAACCAAGTACACATCTTACACTGAAACGGATAACTTGAATTTCTGTCATTAAAATGTGCATTAGAAAATTTCATTTGTAGAAAAACAAATGTAAACATTACAATAAAAAGTAAAAACCTCAACCACCCAGCCACACGGCACACTGCAGACACCATCATTGAATTGATGACTTTCAGAATGCTTGGTTATACTTGTAGAGTGTCATATCTTCATGCAAAGAGCTTAGTATGCAAGAAAACAATACTCAAATTGGCCACCATGGTTACAAACAAATGTCATACCAAACAAAATTTGAAGCAATTTTCAATATTTAAAAAACTTAAATATTGTCCATACAAATGGATTAACTCACACACTAACACTGGTGCTGCTGTATCTTTCTTAAAAAGATTCCACTGATATGAAATACAAATACACACTCACTGTAAAACAGGAGAAAAACAATTTTTTGTCCAGAGCTAACTTGCTTTGTGACTTGTACATGGTCACTGCCTTCTTACTTCTTAAATGTTTGGTGTTTTTCTTAGTAAACAAATTGTCTATAAATCATCTTTAAATGGCGTACGTTATCTTGAATCATTCGTCGGTCAGATGTTTTTTACGAGAGTGTGTTTTTAGACAAATAACATGGGCAGGATAGGGCGAAGGCGGAGATAATGTCTCGACAGGACAGGACAGTGTTCTGCAAGAGGGGCAGTAGGAGGAGTAAGAAAGTGGGAGGGCAGACACAAGTGGCAGAAGACCGTGCTGAGAGAGGCACTGATAGGGGTAGCTACAGCGACAATCTTATTTTGTAAAATTGCCAGGTTGTTTTATAATAATAGCGCCACTTCAAAAACGCTGTTTGCAATCGCGTTGATGGATGAGCGTTTTTTTGGTGCTTTTTCTTAATTCTTCGAGTACCATTGAACCATTTTTTGAAAATAGCGCCAAGTAGTGATATCAATATTTTTTAATATACTAAAAACCAAGACAAGACTGTGAATAAATTTAAAATTTATAAATCCTTACAAGTGTGTTTTTATCGAACGCTCAGCAACGCCATCGAATACTGTAAACTAAAACGTAAAGTGCGTTTTTTATTAACATTTTATTTCTTCATATTTCTGAAGGGTCTGAAGGTTCCACAATTTTTTTCTCTCTAAATGAGTAATCATGCGTGTTACTGGAAAAGAGGAGAAGACCATATTATATGTATTGATAGTCATGATGAATAATTTTACGATTGCATTAAAAACGTCGAAGATCTAATTTCTGGGATTTCGATTTCGTTGAAATATTTATTTAGATCAGAGTAGCATTTTGATCGGAGAGCGAACAAATACAAAGAACAAACATCAGGGAAGTTGCTTCACTTGCATTGCATTCAATAATATGCATCCAATAACATGTCATATCCTGGCCAGAAGATAAGGGCCTATGTAGATTGCAACATGTATTTCATGCCAAGCTTACGTTTTCAAAACTTTTCCAGCTCAATTTAACTATAGGCTATCAATGACATATAATCAATGCTTGAACCAACTATTAAAAAAAAAAAAAAACGTATTGATGTTTCAAAATTTTTAAATTAATATTATCATCAAATTTACAAAATTTGATTTTATGGAAATCAATCCAGAAATCACCAAATCCATCTCAGCGGTGTATCGAACCCCGGTCTCCCAATTGACGACAATTATTGGAGCACCCAACCGGCAATTGAGAGACCGGGGTTCGATACCCCACTGAGATGGATTTTATTGATTTCGATAAAATCAATTACACCTGTTTCCCGATTACTGAAATTGAGAAAGAGTTGTGACATATCAGGGTGTTGATACTAACACGCTATTTTTTTACTAATCACTGTGTCTTATTATATTTGAGACCTTATGTCGCCAGTTAGGGGACACAGTGTATATGCTAATTGGGCCATAGAATTTTTGTTCGTAGAATTTTTGTTCAGTATTTTTATTTTTTTTTGTACGATATTTTAAACCAAGAATATATAATTTTGTTTTTTGAAATTCCTCCAAAAAAGTCCTGGGTCTGAGGAGGATATGTTGTGGTATGAAATATAGGTAATATGTTAACCCTTTCACTGTTGGTGAAAAAAACTTAAGACTATATGCCAAGCTCGGACCAACTTTTTTTACAATGTTAAATGCCCATTTAAACAACGCTCGATCGTCAAATCCAGCTAATTTTACAATATATAACGTACCGCTTTTTTACCTTTAATTTTCATCAAATACATCTGCATTTTTGGGAGACTGTTCACAAAGGATGAGCGCGTGTCTCTATCAAAGCCGATTTTGAAATTTCAAATAATTGTCTCTTATACAAAATCGGGAAATCACTACAAATTAACAGTTTGGTGTCATATTTACGGTCAGTTAATAAGCAAAGTGAGCAGTATTTGGAGAATATGTTTTTTGATAGCAACTATTACACGTTCTTAGTTAACATTTTGGTTTAAACCACAACCCGATAGGACAAAATATTATGGAGCTTCCAAGTGATACTTACTTTACCTCTGCGTTCTGCGTCAAAGTCTGGTTTTCTCAAGCTTAGCGTTACCCAAAAATGGAGGGTTCCAAAGTTAAATTCACAAATATAATTTTTAAACATTTTTTTTGGCGACATATTTTTTTAAAACTTTTCAAAATATGGAAAAAATATTTTTCAAAATCTTGAGAAGGTAAAATGGCGGCCATATTGTTTGTGTGTGTTTTCTTAGTTATGATTATAGTGCAATAAAAATTTAAAAATGGAGCATAACTTCTGATTATAAAAAATGAAACTATATAAATGGAAGTAACGGTTTAAATACAAATCATTTACACTGTTATTAATATATTTATTTAAAATATAAATTAAATTAAAATAAAGATATTAATAACTGTGGAAAGTCCAATGATTTGTATTTATAACATAACTTCTGAATTTTGACCCTGATGTAAAACATTTATTCGGTAATATTGTTTAGAAATACAATTTACAAGACGATGAAATTAATTTCACACACAATTATTCAAAATTTTGATGTTATTATTCAAATTTACTCAAATTTGGAAATTTGCATTCCCTACCACAAAAGTTGCCAAAAGTCAAGACGATTTTTCCTACAGACAATATTTTTTATAAATAGGTTATGTGATGTACTAATGTACTTTACTAATTATTATATATATTTAAAAAAATCAAAATTATATTTTTTATTGGAAAGAGACTATAAATAGATACGTTACTTCAAATAAATCTCCAATTTCGAAATTTTCAAATTTCTCAAATTTTCGAAATTTTCAAAATGTTGTATCGGCATAGTTTACGAGTTACGACTTCAGTAATAGCCTGACGTATCTAATACGTCCATAACACACAGCGGGCGGTGCGCGTGGACGGGAGAACATCACACGTAAATATGATTTTTATATAAATACCGGATGGAATGTGGGACAAGTTTAAAAAGAATCAGGTTACATGTTACATGAGTCTGTTATCCGGTTATCACAATTTTCCTTGCATCAAACAGTATATAAGTAGTATGTTATGTGGATTTTATAACATAACTTTAAATGAGCAATTAGCATTGCAAAACAAGTTGCCCGAGCGTTTAATACTGTTGTACTTTAAAGCTGGTGTTGATGAGCAATAAAAGATTACATTATCGCCTCGTGACTGGAAATGAGTCGTATAAGCTCTTCTTAGTATGTGTGCTGTAAACATGGTTCACTCTCGTTCACGCCTCACGAGCAGTAGAATCACACACTTTTACTTTGCACATGATACGAGCGTTTCAAGGGGTATTCACTCGCTAAACTAAAAAAATATATTTCATTCAGGTAAACTAGATATGAATTTAGAAATAAACAGAATAAAAATCGGTCCAAAATGACCGCAAAAAAGTTTACAAACTTGGTATTTTTTAGCTAGGTCCCATCGTCAAAAATCTCCCATAAGTATTATCATGGTAACGATCTTTATGCTCCGTGACCTTGGATGATTTTGGCCCAATAAAATATTGGCCATTATTGTGGTACTCAGTAGACTTTTCTGTAAATCTTTTAAATAAATAAATATAAAATAATAACCTTTATATTTCGTTTTGGAATTTAGGCAAGTGGTTCGGTCAAAATATGCTGATTACCAAGAAGAGGGTGATTTTGGAATTCATGTTTTGGGTGTTCGAGTGTATATTTGTTCACAGTTTCAAGACACGATGTTATAAAGGACCATTTTAGATTGGTACGGTGGTGTTGTATCTATGTGGAACAAAAATTAGCAGGTTAAAGCCGATTTAAGAAATTTTCCCAAAATGTCAATAATTTCGCAAATTTCTGGATCAAAAAAATTGCAAAATTCGTGAAAAATCACAACAAGATAATTTTTTAAACTGTCATTTTAGTGTAGTATTATGATATACATTATGCGATAAAAATATTGGGGGTAATAGTCCCTTTAAGTACAATTATTTAATCAATGAATATACAGCATTACTATACAGACTGTACTATACAGGGACAGATAATTCATACTTGATTTCATTGTCGTACAATATTTCATTTCAGCAAATATTTGTTTTTAAACTAGCCATCTGACCTTGATTGTCCTCGAATCACCACAAACTAACTTCAGGCGCCCACACACTTATGTGGGCATTCACCTGATTATATAAAACAAATGTTTTCTATATTGTAATTTATTTTATGAAATCGATTAAAGCGTTCTAAAAATTGAAATAGGAATATTCCACCTCTCGAATTAAAAGCACTGGCAACATTTTACAACTTCCGTTTCTAGAAAGGAGCACAACGTCACTACGGCAAGCAATCACTCACTCGCCCAACAAACATTCATTTACCCAGTGCGTTCACTCTAATGGTCGTATACATTGACAAACACGATTTCATTGTTCAGTATATTAAAACGAATTAGGAGCGTTTACAAGATGTCGTTGTAGTGAAGACTTTCTCGCCGGCGTAATGTCATATTGTTACTTGTAATTAGCGTGTACTTCCGTATGGGCTGACATAACGTGGGACGCAACGCAACACTATGCGGCGTCTGTCACTGCTGTGCCTGTAGAGCGGAGAGAAGGCTGATAACGTGCAAATATGAGATTTTATGAATTTGTATTTTTTAAATGTTATAATAACGTGTTCACGATTTACACGGTTATTATTGTTACAGTCATTCGATAATTTCCGATGGCGCCAAGTACCCCTAGCTACGCCCTGGCTCGAAAGTGCGCGCTCACCAATGCTATGGTGCTGTTCTGTATAAAAAGTATAATGACGGTGCGCGCGCAACGTTATAGCCATGCAGGGCATTTAGCAAGACGGCCACGTACTCAATAATGTAATAACATATTTTGGTATATTTTTAAATTTTGCCTACCAGATAAAATGATTATGTCCAGTCGTCGTGTACACTGGGATATATTTCTCTGGGAGGGGAGGGGGGCTGCCAAGAGTAAGATATAACTGCAACTAGGTGGTCCACAAACGGCGCAATGGGGGTGTGGGAGAAATACCCCCCCCCCCCCCCACACACACACAATATAGCGTCGCATATAAAAATGAAGAAGTTAAAAATATTTGCTAAACGGAAAAAGAAGAGAGAAATTAAATAATGTATTTAATTGTTTGCGACGTCCTAGCCCCCCGCGAGCCCCATGGATACACCACTGATGATGTCCGTATGGATCCAATCCACAAAAATGATTATTGTCTCAATGACCCCACACAAAAACCTCCAAAGCGTCGTCTAGGACAACTTGAATTAAACAGAAGAAAAGTAGAGAAAATATTGGTCGACGATCATAAAGAGTCAGAAATGCCACACTGCCGTGGCGACTCAAGAGTTGTAACACTAGAAGCTGCAGCCTGCAGGGATTTATTCATAGACAGAAGAGATATGGCAAGAGCCAAAACTTATCGAGGCTTTACATATAAAATTAGTTATGTTAACATAAAAAAAACTCAAATTCTGTAAGTGAAATCAAAATTATATTCCTCGTTTTGCTACTTATAATGAAATGTTTCTTGTTGCATTTTTGTAATGTTAATCTGAACCTGTAACTCTGTAATCACTGTGTCAGGCTACAGAGGGCTACACTTGCCCTGTATTAGCCTTCTTGCCCTTTGGGCCGGTAAAATTCATTAAAAAATAATGTATCTGAAATTTTACATACTTGTCAATAAAACTACATAACAGCCCTACAGTGTGATTTTTAATATTTTAGTTTTCAGCCAGGGGTCAATCCACGAATGTGGGCAAATTTGTCTTTTGTTTTTTAATTTTTTTAAATTTTTTAAATTTTTAATTTTTGTCCAAAAAATTATTTTGAAATAATTTTTTTGAAAAAATGTCTGTATAGGCCTTATTTTCCCGCTTCCTTTATACTATCCAAAATTTTAAACAACTGTGGTTTTGTCGGCCCAGCAAAAGGGCTTGCATGCTTAAAACGCAGGGCCTATACCCCTTTTTTTAAGCTAAGCAAATTGCTTTACTGATAAAAATTTTTATATTATTTATGCTTGGGTTGAAAAACTTATTATTTTAATACTCGTCAATTGCGTCGGGGATACGGGGTTGGGGTTGGTCGCTTTATTTACGCCCCCCACTGAAAATCATTTATATAACTGAGGGGGTGGCTCAAAAATACAATTTATTTATTTTTTTATTTATATAATTTTCTTTTTTTAGTCAAACCACCAACCCATGAGTAAAAACCGAGGGGAAACGATTCTTGGTTGGGTTTCCTATCGATGACTTCGACGCCCGGCCATTACTTTTCTCAAAACACTTAAAACTTTTTTTTGGGCAAAAAGAGTCAGCAAAAAAGAGTATCTCAAATTTTGAAGCTCGCGATTACAATATGGTATGGCATTCTGAGGACAATCACCAGCCACTATCAAACTCTTTATTATAAAAAAAATATGCCCTGAGAGCTATGTGCGGCCTAATAGGTACCAGATAAATGGGCAAAAGCTTAAATTTCAGTGAATTCTTCAATAAACACATAAATTTTTACCTTGTATACAGTATCTAAGTATATTCTTGAAGCTACACTAATTCTAGTAAAAAATCAATGTAGCCAAAAAAAAAACAGCTCTAAATAATCAAATTCATAATCACATCACACGTAAAAAATATATATAAGTACAAAAGGCATATTACAAATTTGATCCATTGATTGGTATGAGTGGAAACAAGTTCATACAAAAAGCGGCAGGGCCGTCTACTTGCACATAGGGGTTAATTTTGTTTCTTTGTTCATAACAATATAGTAATGTAGTTACTAGGGAAACGCCAAAGTCGTGGTTAAACGAGTGAGTGAGCCATGTGTGATAGTACCGGTATCTTTCCCCCATACTGGGTTAGATCGTCCCTTAGGTATATGGGAGAAAAGGCATGTTCCCAGGTACTCAACACTTGGCTCACTCACTCGTTTAACATCGACTTTGGCGTTTTCCCAGTTTAAATTGAACATTCAAAATGCGAATCGTGTTCAAAAACGTATTAGAGTGAAACGTTAACAAATTTCCAAGATAAAACAAAATCACCTAATTTTTATTTTCCCCTTTCACATCCCCCAAAAAAAATATGAAGGTGTAAAAATATAAAAAAAGTTCAAAACTAACGGATATCGAACCCCAAACCCCCCGTGCGGTAGGCTCTATGCTTACCACTATGCCATGGCAGACACGTAGAGTTCGTCCCGCTAGCTGCTACTAACCATGGTATCGATATTTTAAAAAATCGGGGATTAAATCGCAAGGATCTAGCTGATTTTGTTAACAGTTCTCAGTAAATCGTCCCGGGAGGGCTTTTTAAAATTTTCCCCGGGCGCAATCTTTTCCCGGCGGTTTGGGTGATTTTCGCCCGTACAGACAACAGAATCACGAATGAGAGCCGTTTGAGGGAATGGAGACACTCAGTGGGCTCGCCCCCCTCGTTTTAACTAGGGAAACCCCCAAATTTCCTTTTTTAAACGAGTGGTGGGTGACCAAGTTTGAGTCCCCGGGGGAAACACCCCCTTTTTCCTCCCCTATAAGGATCTAGCCCAGTATGGGGGAATGATCCCGGGGTTTATTTCAACACATGGCTCACTCACTCTTTTAAACAACGTTTTGGGGCTTTCCCTGTTTAAAAATTTGGGAAACATTTGAAATGCGAATCGTATTAAAAACGTTTTAAAGGGGTGAAACTTTAAAAAATTTCCCAAAGATAAAAAAAAATTCACCTAAGTTTTTTTTCCCCATTTAACACCCCCCCCCAAAATATAATGTGGGTGAAAAAAATAAAAAAAAGTTCGAGTAACGGGTATCAAAAACCCCAACCCTTTCCCGTGCGGTAGCCCTTAAATTTGTTTTCCAAATGGGTCATGCAAGCCACTAGATATTTTTCCGTTTAAGCTGCTACTAAACAAATGCTATCAAAATTTTAAAAATCACATTTTATTTTGTGGGGATTAAATCGCAATGGATCTAGCTGATTTTTTTACCCATTTTCTCAGTAAACTGTACTGGATGCTGTTTAAAAATTTCACCCAAATCTTTTTCAGCGGTTCGGCTAAATTTTTCGACGTACAGACAGACAGCCCAGATCACAGAATGAAAATCCTTTCGAGTTGAAGGGAAGCCCAAACTCGGTCGCTCCGCTCCCTCGTTTAATTATTGTCAAATTTTTGGTTATATTGAAATATTATGTTTTTTTAATAATTTTCCCCAGATATCTAAGCATGATTGAAAAGGGTAAAAGGCAAAATTTACTGTATTAAAGCTATGGAAATAATTTTTTTGGAGTGTTTTTATATTGATTGTGGGGTTGGGGGCGGTACTAGCCTAGAGTTTCGTGTGTGGTGAAAAAAAAAAGGGATACTTTTTTTCGTAAAAATCCCAAATTGTTTAAAAATATTCGAAGAAAAATTTTTTTACTAACATCATGAAACGCCCTTTGGGCCAACAACTGAAAACCTAAAAATTTTTTCCCAATGATTTGATGTTTTATATTCAGAACGCTTGCTTTTATAATTCCATCAATACTTGTTATTGACCATTGGAATAAAAACTTAATCATAATCATTAGAGTCGACATGAATTACACACGCTTTAATGACAGTTTTGCTATAGAGCATGCATGAAACTCAAACAAAAAATTAACATAATTTACATAGTTACGTCATATTTACTATAATAACTCATTGTGTGCATGCAAATTATTGTGAACATACTGTATTTTCATCAAATAGCAATTCAATACACACACTTTCGCTGAATATCGGTCGGTATTTAATTAAAAACCCCCCGTTTAAAAAGTTTTTTTTTTTTAAAGAAATTTTTTTTATTATTTTACATAAAAGAAAACTTTTGCTTCATTTTCGTAGGACCCCTATTTTAACATTTTTTTTTAAATTGAATTCTACCTGCCCTAGGGCGGGAAAAGCAAATGCAGGGCTAGTGTGGCCCCTTAGCCGAAAATGTTACAGAGTTAAAAATTTAAACTTACATACATAAAAAAAACAGAGAACATGACTTTTAAAAAGTTAAAAAAAATTTAAAAGGGAAAAGGCGGGAAAAGGGGTACTTGAAGGGGGTAGAGCCCTAAAGGATCGAGAACGCGAAACGAACGAGGTCGTAAGCTCTTTCCCCCTCCCGCCGCGTAAAGGGACGTTGCCCCGTAAGCCCCTGCAAGGGGGTCGAGTCGAAAAGCTGAACCCCCGGGACGCCGGTTTGGTGGAAGATGAAAACCCCCAAAAAAGTGTATTTTGTAGTAAAACCCCAAAAACCCTTTGCGCACCCACGTGTTGTGTTTTCAGGAAGAAATGTTTAGAGAAATTTTAAAACCAAATAAGATGTTCAAGTATTTTAGGATCGCCTTTGTGTTAGGTGGTCTTTAATCAATATGGCGCCTTGAAGGCCTAGATGATTGGACCAATGAATTTGAAATAGTCGTAATGTATTTTACCCGGTCCCCTAGAAAAGCAGGTCGGCCATGGAAAGGGGTTTTATGGACATGTACACCCGGGGTCAGGGAAATAAACCAAGGGAAATCTTTTACCCACACCACCCAAAACCCCCTCGGAAATCTGGATTTTTTCTAAAAGGGGACCTTTAAAAAACACACTAAGTTATAGCCACAGCAGATGGGCCCAAGGGGTGGAAAGGGTTGCCCTATTTTTGGCACTGAAAAAAATGGCCAAAAGCCCGCGCTAGTGTTATTCAGGTAATATAAACGCACCCAGTGCCCAGTTTTTAAAAATCCCCGTGGGCAATTTAAAAGCTATAGAGATAAAGTAAAATTTTATCCGCCATTTTCCCCCCCGACCTGTTAGATGACGGTTTTCCCAATGATGGGTTTTGTGAGCAAGGTCGTAACGGTAGGTATCTTCTAGAGGGCTATACTCCTTGATTTACATTTTGAAAGCGGCGCTGGGACCTACCCCCTTTAGCCTTAATTTTTAAATAAATTTTCTTTGCCCAAACCCCGAGTTGGGGGGGAAAAAAACCCCACCAGACCATCTATATTTTTCTCCAAAAAGTAACCCCCTTTTTATGAAAAAATTTAAATTTTGGGGGATTCCCCCCCATGCCCCTAAAGAAATGAACCCCCCCATTCAAAATGTTTCGATTTGGGAAATTATCGAAACACTATCAAACGGTTTTGGGTTTTAATTGTCTTTAAAGGCATATAACCCCCATACAATTTTTTTTTAAAAAAAATCTTTTAGGGAGAGAACGGTAGAACACTAAAAAGGCCGTTGAGAAAATTTTTAAAATTGGGTTTCTTTGATTTTCAAATTTTTTAACATTTTTTTTACCAAAAATTTGCCAAATTTGGCGTTTTTTGGGGGTTTTTGGAAAACCCAACTGCCTCTTTTTTTTTTCCTAGAAATATCTAAAGAATTTTAAAAAAAAGGGCCCCTTTTTATCATCGTTTTTTTTTGAAAATTGCACATAATATACACTCAAAAGCAAAAAATGCTTCCAATATCACCCTAGTCTTCTTTTAAACAGCTATTTTGACCGGGGAATACTTTCCCAAATTTAAAAAAAAAGGGGGAGTTTTCAGAAAGGCTATCAAGTTCGTCAATTTTTGCCAAAATTTTTTTTTTATCAAAAACCCCAAGGTCAGGGCCCTAAAGATTGGGCCCCCTGTTATTTCTTTTGGGAGATTTTTTGGCCCTGGGAGGGCTTAAAAAAGAAAATTACCTAGTTTTTACCATTTTTTCCCGGGGGATGGTGGACCCAATAATTTTTCTGTTAATTTCTAAATTAAAAACCCAGTTAGGGCCCGAAAAAATATATTTTTTTTTTAATTTTTAAAGGGTGGGAAAACCCCTGTAAGTAACCCCTTGCCCACGCTCCATTCCAAAAAGCAACCCGGATGCTTTTTTGAAATCAGGGGCCCCCGGGGTGCCCTGACTTAACCTTTCAAACTAAACCCCCATTTTAATCATATAAGGAAAAACCCTTTGATTGTCCACCACAGGCAAAACTTTCCAATCTGGTAGATAACCTATCATTACATCCTATAGATTGCATTGATAGCAGCGATATAATGCACTAAATTAAATTTATTACCTATCGATCTTTCTTCGATGCAATACAGCTTTTAGGCAACGCCTATCTAGTATTGCATATTTTATTTAGTATTTGGGCTATAGGTGCTTTGATTTTAGGGTGCGATGCTCCCATATATGGTAAGCTTGGTCTCAGCCCGGCTACGCCACCCAAAAAGATCGATGCATGAGGATTTTATTTTCGTATTTTTCTTCGACGATCCGTTGATGAAGTATCCGTGATCTATTTTATCTCAAGTACTCCCGTTCCTGTGCATGTTGCTATACATCCATCCACAACTACATGCCTGTCGTTTCTGATACGGGAGGACTCGGATTTAAATCCCATCGTAGCCGGCAAGCGGTAACCATGCAGCTAACTGAAGGGTTTTCCCGAGGAATACAGGGATGGAGTCCTCTCAAACAGCCCTCGGATATGAACAGGGGGATTGAACCCTAAAGCAGATTTCTCGCGGAAAAGGAAAAAAAATGCCTATTATAGAGATTGCGCATTTGTACATGCACAGCATTCATGAATATCTCTGTACTTCTACAACAAATTAAACTAATTATAAATAAATACACATAAATTGAAATTAAGCAAATTTTAAAAACAATCTTACAATCAACGTTTAATATCAATAAAAAATAAATATTTAATTATTAAATATTTTTTTAAACATACTAGTATGAAATTTATGAGAATGGACTGGATTTAATAATGAAGTAAAATTGTGGAGTGTAATAACATGCAAACGTTGAGCCTTGAATACGAGTTGCTTCAGCAACGAAACACTGTCATTACAAACTCTACAGCTGATCCTACGTCGGCTTGTCGATGCTAGCGCCAGGGTAGTTTACAGCTCGGACACCATCTCAGGTTGGCTATCCTTCGCTAATCGATGGCGAAGGCGTTGCCACTTGACGGGGTTGGTCGGTAGCCGATAACAGTGCTTCCGTTACTGAGTGGGTGGACTCCGACTTCAAATTTGTGAATTTGACATTGAAATTTGCATTAAAAACGTAGCCATTGTAGGCCTACGCATATATCTAGATTGATGTAATAGAAAAAAATTAATTATGAACTTGAATAAAAGCGTGCTATTTATTGAATTATTGAAAATTTAAATGTACAAAGTACGATCGTCTATATAATAATACGAATTTTCCCGGGATCACTATACATTTTATAATTGATAATTGTGCAGATTTCTGTGGATTTGTTGAGTGAAATAAATATTATTACTGTTTCGGGTATTAGCTCTTTCAGGCACGGTGTTGACCACCAACCACCTGATTTTTTGTACTTTAATGCAAGGTGGTTAGCAACAACAACCACATTTCCACGGAAAATACAGACTTCCCTTGATACTGCAGTTTTTCCCCAAACTTATGCAGTGCCTGACAGAAATGTTATGAACAATACAAAATAGCAAAGTGTAAAAAATGGTAAAATAGAATAGTTTTTAAGTATGTCCGGAACTTTGGTTAGTTCATAACTCGAGATAGAGTTGAGACAAAATTGCAAAACAAAATGTAACCAAAAGAGAAAACAATAAGATTTTTCTATATTTTTACTAAATAAATTTGGCATTGCTTATTTCGAATTTGTAACCATTCCAAAAATATCCAAAGTTTTGTCCAAAAACGAATGAAATTTTAATATAAAAACGAGGAATTTTATCAATTGATTAATTTTGGGGAAAAATAAACAATAAAATGCTGTGTAACAAATAGTTAGAAAGATGTTTGTCTGGTATTAAGGGGATGTATTTCTAAGTTTAGGCTTGTTAGTAATAATAATATCATAACGTTAATTACTTCGATTTCCGGAGGACTTACGGACTTATTTCACATGTGTCACTGCTGTTATGAAAAGGGAAAACAATTTATACGATTTATATCTGATTATAGAGTTAGAACGGATTAACACGTTAAATATGCAGGGTATATAAAGGAAAGAAAAAGATACGCAAAACGATGTACATCAGTCGTTTAGGCACGGCCCAAACCCAATTAAGGGGGGTGGGGGCTTTAGGTAGTATGGGACCGTTACTCCCATTTATACCCTTTTAGGCAATAAGGATCAAATCTTAGGCAGTACGGGTCGAACAAAAACGTCATGCAAGTATATATAAACACCTTTTTTAAGCAGTACGGGAGAAGGCACCGGTAACGAATTGTTAGTTTATTACACGAGAATTCTGGGTATCGGGCTTGGGTATGAATCAGACATCCCCCATATTACGCAGAAATAACATAGATCCCCAATTTGCAATTATACACACCAAATGCTTGGTGGAATACAGTTTATCACATTCACACCATGCATCTCCATTGGTCGTCGAAGCCTGGGGTATTATACGTCACTCGTACGTTCAGGTTCCAGTTTTGCCACAACACACACAATAAATAAGCTACCCAAGTATTTATGACTGAGGCTGGCGCAGAGACGAGTTTAGACGCTCTGCTTTCAGTTTTTTTTTTCGTGTAAACGGTTAATAACATCGGTATATTTCACAACAACGTTAACGAAGGATCAATCTATGAGATGCGGTACGCGTATTTTTATAGATTATTAATTCATCGTGTTTCAATTAAAAAATCGTAAAATCTTCATAATTTACTTAATTTTAGTGAGCTTTGGGAATTTATTCCAAGTAAACAGATTTTTTAAACGAAAATTTGCATACTGGATATTAATTTTTAGCAATGTGAACGCGAACTTCATTGGTTTTATGTTAATTAAGGTTAAGGGGGAAATTTCCGGGTTTTGAAACCCCGTTTTCTTTTTTCGATTTTTTCCTTTTTTGGACTTACCTCTGGCTTTGATTTTTAATGCTTATTCTTGGCAACCAAGTGTGGATAGGAACTTTATTAACATTCATGCAAAATTTGATAATGATAATATATATATATAATTATATACAACCGTTTAGATGCAATCGTCAACGCCTGAGCGCGCGCATTTGAGTTGGGCCAAGCTCAACGACCCCTCTTAAATAAGTCGGGTTTCATTTCAGGTAACCTTTCTTCTTAGTCATGCCTAGTAGAATTGAGACGAGCTAAGTGTACGAAGTAAATCTTTTAATTACATTAAAGAACAAAACATAATTTTTAATGAATCAAATATGAAGGGGGATATGAAAGTAAAATCCCGCCTACTTTTATTGTAGAAGTTTGTACCAACCTGTTGCATTCGTCGATCCAAGTGATCAACTAACGTAAAAAATTGCTCCAGTTAACAATTCCGTGAAAGTAAACAAGTGATGCAGATTTGAAAGGCACGTAACTCATATGAAAAGCAAGTGTGGTAGTAATAAGCCCGTGCTATCGATAGCGGTAGGGTGGGGTTAGGTAACTAAATACTGGTAATATCGAGATGAAATGTTCAGGAAATAGGTGTAGAGGAAAGGAAGGACAGGGAAAGTGGAGATTCCCTACCCTCTCTTACGGATATAAAAGTAGCGGGAGCTGTTGTAATTCATCATTCGACTCGAAACCCAAAACTGCAGTAGCACACTGCAGCAAGTACACACTGCGATGAAACTATTTGTAATACCTTTTATAATTATTTTTTGTTCAACCCAAAAATGCAAAACAATATAGAGTTAAACTTTGGAATTGATTATCTTATCAGAATCACATGGGACATTACTTTTAATTTGTGACCTCGGGATAGTTACAACATGAATTATTCTTTTAGAAATTTTCTGATAGTAATTTAACTACGAATTTTCTATCTGGGTTCCTTTGTATTCAAGAATCATAAGTGGAAGAAATTGAATTTTGTGATAAATTTCATTCAAAACATTTTAGAACAATACAAAACAAAACATTTATTAAACTATAGTAAATTATTTCTTAAATATACTTCTTACAATTACTATCTTACTATCTTCATTGATTTATCTAGATAGGCGTACGTCTATCTAAGTATTGTTTTCAGACAAGCAAAGATTTCACTTGCTGATATAATCAAAAAGCTTTCTTTGGAGGGAGGAAGAGGTTGTTTCTTTTGGGCAGGCCTATTTAAATTTAATTAAATTGTCTCACTAATTTGGCTCCGACAAGGTCCAAAACCCATCAATTTATATAAAATTATAAATTGTAACAATTTTTCTTTATGCCCATTCCGCTACACAGCATAGAATGTTTCGAAAAAAAGTTAAAATTTCCTTTTTTCCCGAAAAATTATAAAAAAATAAAAATTTAAAAAAACCCAAGTTATTGGAAAAAAATGATTCTTTAAACCCAAAATTTATTTTTAAAATCTTTTTTTTGAAAATAATTTAATTTTTTGGGTTTTAAATAAGTTTGGTTTTTTTAAGTTTAATTTTTGTATTTTTAGTTTAAATTTAAAATTTTTTTTAAAATTAAAATATTTTAGAAAAAACATTCATGATAATGTAAGGGTAAAATAAAATTTAAAATTACTTTCCCGGAAAAAAACATTAAAAAAAATCCC
The DNA here is from genome assembly GCA_024449915.1 of Sweltsa coloradensis. Taxonomy (NCBI): domain Eukaryota; kingdom Metazoa; phylum Arthropoda; class Insecta; order Plecoptera; family Chloroperlidae; genus Sweltsa; species Sweltsa coloradensis. Next base: position 245,826 of record JAMZAV010001344.1, read on the forward strand.
TTATTATTTAAAAAAAATTACTTAAAAAAGGGCCAAAAAAAAAGGTACGTTCACAATAAAAATTAAATTAGCAAATATTTCAAATTTTACTGCCCAAAAACAAAGACGTCCGGCTAATAATGTAAGTTTTAAAGCAAAATTTTTGTGTTCGGATCCCAACGGATTCATCCCTTATAAAGACCGCAAAAAACTTTTTAATTTATTCCCTTTTGCCTTTTTTTGAACAAATATGAACAGTTTCAAAAACTTTCCACATAAACATTTTTAAAAATACACTTTTTAATTTTAATACTTAAAAATTTTTTTAAAACCCTTTAAGAAACAGTTTTCCAATCCTTTTTGAGAAGTTTTCCCCACCCCAATTTCAAAATTTGTTTTTAAAACTTTAAAATGTTTTAATTTTTAAAAAGCTTAAAAATTTGCATTTTAACAGTTTGAAAGAAAAGTTAATCCTTTAATTTTTTCCTTTAAAAATGAATTAAACTAAAAAGTTTTAAAATTTTTACTTTTGGCTTAAAAAAACCAGATTCTTGGTTACGGAAAATTTAAAAGAAACCCTTTTTAGATCTAATTTTATTGTTAATTAAAAAAAACATTTAAATTAAAAAATTAATTAAAATACGGGTGTAAAAACCAAAAACGGGTTAGAAAGGAAATAAAATGGAAAATTGGCCCCCTCAAAAAAGTTGAATTCAAAACCAAAACCAAAAAAAAAAATTCCCTTTGCCCAAATAAAACGTTGTAACGGAAAGTCGGCAATGTGGCATTTTAAAAAGGTTCACGTTTCATTCAAGTAAAAAACCCCCCCCCTTGTAAACCCCAAATTAAAGCGGGCCCCGAAGGGCCGTCTTTTTCCCCCGGGTGGGTGTTCGCTCGGATGAAAACCGCGCAAAGGGTGGCCCCACCATGCTAAACCCGGCCCCCATTTTGTTTTTTTGGTCATAGTAGGGCAATTCATAAAAAGGTTCTTTAAGGCGCTTTTCCCCGTCCCTTTTTGGGAATTGCTTTGGGCCACAATAGGGGAAGAAACCAGGGAAAAGGGGGGGGTTAATTACCCCAAATAAACCCCTTTTTCTATATATTTTTGTATTTTTTCCCACAAAAGGGTTTCAGGAGCCCCGCCAGGGGGTTCGGTTTCGCTTCCGGGCCCCAAAAGAACTAATTTTAATCAAAGGGTTTTAAACTTTGGGGGATTAAATTAATTTGTATTTATTTATTTATCACTCCTATAATTGGAACGCACCCCTCTAGTCTAGTAGTAACTCTAGTAAGTTACGGGCGCGCTACTATTTAATATTTGGGTCTATCACAATGAAGCCCAGCCATGGTGTGTAGCCGCAGTCTGCGGTCTTCGCCTTCCTACGATAACTAGGTTCAGTCATTCTGAAGGCTAAGAAGTTAAACCTTTGAGTATATAACCATCCTTAGCATGGTTATATACTCAATGGTTAAACCTACCATTGATTGTACACCCGCAAAATTTGGTGGAATAGATTAGATTAACTTTATTAAGTTCAGTTTTGAGTTCATCAACTCGGTTTTACCAAACATTTACAACAATAACCACATATTCTGCACAAATGCAGGGCACTGACAAGAGTCAACAACAACCTTGGTATTTTCTTATGCGCTCTTTGAATTCAGAGACATTTCTAGGCAATGGATTTACAACTCTTTCATCCAAACCATTCCAACTCTGGTCACAGAACCAAGAAAGGGGGTTGTTTTACACTCCGTGTTACATTTGTGAACAAATATCTTCTACTATGATCTTTTCTACCTCTAAATGGTGCAAAAATAATCTTTTTTATTTAGGTCATCCCAAGCCGGTTGACCTGTAATACTTTTAAAAAGCACACATTTTAAAGCATTTCTTCTACGTTCATGTAATGATTCCCACCTAGATTCTACCATCATTTCACTTGGACTAGGTCTCCTTCCATATTTACCTAGTACCTTTCTAATTCTTTTCTTTCACCATCTCATAGCACATATGTTTTTTTGAGTGTGGGTCCCACACTAACCCAGCATACTTAAAACAAGGTCTAACAATTCCCACAGGCCACAGTTCAGTTCCAAAAAGGGGGTTTCCGTATAATAGCCAGGTTTAAGGGATGGATCACCAAAATTAGTGCATGCAAACAAACACATCTGAACTGAAATTCTGAAGTATTCTTTAAGTACACAAAAATAAAAATCAAGTAGGCCCTACTATTTATGCCAATTCTCTGTTGTTATAATTGTAACAACTTTTCCGTACGCAGAACTAACTAAATATTGATGTTATTGAATGAATAAATGAAGGAGTACGTGCATGAATTGGTTTGAATTGCACTGGGAAAGTACACAGCACTCCCTTTACTGTATGCACGGAAAAGCCGGAACTTCTCTCTATAGTGGATGGTGGAGACGCGTTGTAACCCTTGAGGAATATCAGGGCTCAGCTCATTATGAAGTTTTGTAAAGTCAGGATGATATTATATATAAAAAAGAATAAAAGTTGTAGGCGTACCTGTGCATTTTCACTTATTTTAGAGTTCGCAAGTGGTGTGCATCAACAAAATGTTACGAAGAAAATTTAATTACGGTGTAGTGTCATTTCAGAGCAAATCATTATTGATAGTTGTTTCTCTGTCTGTTTCAGATATGCGTCCTCCTTGTCTCCTCCTTGGCTCTTGCAGAAGAGCAGAAGGAAGAAAAGAAGACTGAAAAGAGAGGAATTTACGGCCTGGGATATGGGGGCGGTCTCGGCTCTTACGGAGGTGGCATCTCGTCCTATGGGAGCGGCTTAGGGGGAGGCCTAGGAGGTGGTCTGGGAGGTGGTCTTGGAGGTGGTCTTGGTGGTCACGGAGGCGGCGGACTGGAAATCAGCTCGCTTGGAGGTCATGGACTCAGCGGCGGCTATGGTCTTGGAGGTGGCGCCATTGGAGGCGGCCATGGACTGAGCATCGGCGGTCTTGGAGGTGGTCTTGGAGGTGGACTTGGAAGTGGAATTGGAGGTGGATTTGGTGGAGGATACGGAGGTGGATACGGAGGAGGATACGGAGGAGGTCTTGGACTCGGTGGTCTTGGAGGTGGACTGAGCGGAGGATTTGGTGGAAGTGTTGGCGAAATCAGCACCTTAGGAGGAGGTTACGTCAGCGGTGAACACGCCCAAACATTCACCCTTGCTCATCATCACCCCGTCAAGAGTGTCGTCATCACCAAGAAGATCGCCGTCCCCTACCCCGTCCCCCAGCCGTACCCCGTCGAGAAACGTGTCCCCTACGCCGTGAAGGTACCCGTTGCAGTACCTGTCGACCGTCCCTACCCCGTCCACGTGCCACAGCCCTACCCCGTCAAAGTTGATCGCCCCGTGCCCGTCCATATCGAGAAGCCAGTCCCATACCCAGTGAAGGTTGAGGTCAAGGTTCCCGTCCCTCACCCAGTCCCCGTCCCCGTCGCTAAGCCCTACCCTGTCCACGTACCTCAACCCTACCCCGTCCACGTGCCCCACACCGTCTACGTGAAGAAGCCAGTGCCAGTTTTCATCAAGAGCCACCATCACGAGGAAGGAATTGAAGGTGGAAGCATCGGAGGTGGTCTTTCTGGAGGAGGTGGTCTTTCTGGAGGCTACGGAGGTGGCTTATCTGGAGGAGGTGGACTTTCTGGAGGCTACGGAGGTGGCTTATCTGGAGGAGGTGGACTTTCTGGAGGCTATGGAGGTGGCTTATCTGGAGGAGGTAGTTATTCTGGAGGCTACGGAGGTGGTAGTTCTGGAGGAGGTGGACTGTCAGGAGGCTACGGCGGTGGTCTTTCTGGAGGAGGTGGTGAGTCTCAAAGCTACAGTAGCATCTCAGTAGGCGGTGGGCTCTCCAGTGGAGGTCACGAAGGAGGTATTGGAGGAGGATCCGAGGGACTCTCTGGAGGATATAGTGGAGGCTACGGAGGTGGTTCCATTGGAGGAGGAGGAGGAGGAGGAATCTCATCCGGGATTGGAGGAGGTGGAGAAGGGAGCATCGGTGAATCCGGAGGACACCATTAAACCGTTCAGGGAATCATCTGAGCTGCATTAAAAGTTCAAGTATTCTTTGTTCCATCAAGAATTAAGAAATTGCTTTACAAATACCACATGTTTGTAAACCATGTGTGAATATATTGAACATGCAACAATCCTATTTTTCTTAACTGCTTGTAATGATATAAAGTGTCTTCAATTGGACTTTTAATGGCAGCTTGGTGATCCATTATTATCATCATCATCATTCGGGTTACTCTGCTGCTTCATACCTTGTTACTACTACATCCTTAGCAGTGCTTCATATCTCATTAATTATATTGTATTCATCTCGTTCACTGATTGATGTGATATCTTTCTGTGATCATTTCACTTGTTGGCAAAACACTTTAGTCATACGAAAATTTGCGAACTTAAGCAATTGTCATATCGTTGCGTTTGTGTCATCAAATATCATTCCATTGCATCGAACTTGTTATCATTAATTGTTTCATCACATTTCATGTTACAGTAATATTTTACCAATAAAATATTGTTTTGTATATAAAATTTGCATTGTTTATTAATTTGTTTCCCAAAACATATACCGTCATAATTTTCATTGTATGCATGATGGTCGAGTTATAACCAGGCTAATTCCCATCGAAGGCCCAAAACAAACTGATAATCAGTGGCATTCTTTTGGCGTGTATTATCAAGACGGAGATGATAATAAGCTCATACAAACTCAATGTAAATTTAAGAAATTCATATCCACTTCAAAATGATTATCGCTAATGGGAGAGGCAAGGGCATTTTGTTCCGCCATCACGCTTGGACGAAAAGAACGCTTAAATTTGGACAAAATGTGCGTTCGTATACTTTCAAACTACATATTTTATATTTATTTTACTTGGATCAAGATCCCTTTTTTTTGCGAATAATTAACTCATTAAAAAAACTCATAGAGGTGATGACTACCTTTGTACATGGTTCCCTTTTTCAATTCTGGTCTCGTTTTGTCACCAAAATAATGTAAACATCCACCTAAAATGAACCTTTTGTGTGACATTTGAGGAATTTTTATTATTTAATTAACAGGAAAAAACTATGACCTTTACTGAAAAGGGGGCTCTGTACAAGAAATAAGAATTTAGTTATGTACTGGACGATGAAAAGTAAAGCATAACAAAAATATATCGATCTCTCTATATTGTAATTAAAATAAAGCGTTTTGAATTTCGAAAAAAGTACGAAAGTACTGCATTCGAGACTCGGAGGGTCCGCTCCAATGCCTCTAACATGTACTAGGCCAGTACATTAAGCATAATGTTATCGCTTTATGAAACTATCACAACTGTTTCCCCAAATCTCTCTAGACTAACTGTCAATCTTTCAGCTCATCCCTTAACTCCCAAGTTCTCTGTGTATGTGTCTCCTCTTTCCAACATATTATTATTTAAGTGTTTTGTAGCAGAGGTAAAATATCATGATGCCTATTGAACATGTTCCAAGAAAAAAAGAAAAAAAGAAAGAAAGAAAGAAAGAAGGAAGGAAAGAAAGAAAGAAAAAAGAAAGAAAGAAAGAAAGAAGGGAACAGATACCCACCATTTCTACGAATGAAATACGTGTTATTCGTGGCGAGTGTTGCTTTCTAACAGCATTGTGTGCGACTAAACAAAGTCGAACCAGCACGACACGTCACGATTTTAGCCGAAAATGTGCTCGCGTACTTTTCGAATTACGTCCACATCGTTAACACCAATCAAGCTAATTTTTTGGCGTTCTTAGGAAAGTTATTGTTATCCATGTTTTCACAAATACAATCTCGTTCGATCTAAACTAGGAAAACGCTAAAGTCCGCCGCGTTGATGGATGAGCTTTTTAAAGTTTTTAGTTTGCATGGAATATCTTTACTTTTTCAAGTGCTTTGTTTTGCTGCCTACGCATTGTAGGTGAAAAGTTGTCAAGTTTCTTTTGTTTCTTGTCAATTGGTATTATTTTTCCGTAAAAAACTTATATTAAAAGCTTTTTTTCTATAGATTCTGGCTAACTTTTTCAACTTTTTCTTTCAAAAGGTACTACATCACCATAACCTTAATGTCCATGTATAATATGAACGTTGTAGCCCCACCCGTTTGGTCAGAATTGGCCCAAATGGCACGAAAATATCGCACAAAAAATCAAAAAACATATTAAAAGCTTTATTTCCCATAGATTCTGGCAAAATGTTTCAACTTTTTCTTTCATAAAGCAATACATCACCATTACCTTAATGTCCCATGTGAAATGGAACGTTGTAGCCCCACACGTTTGGTCAAAATCGACCAAATGTCACGAAAATATCGCATTAAAAATCGAAAAAAATCGTAAAAGTACGATATTCATGAGAATGTTTCTTCAATTGTACCCCAAAAAAGTAGCAAGTCTAAGTTTTAGAGAAAAACGAAGGTCGTGTCAAATTTTCATTAAGATCGCATATGCCGTTTGCCCGGTAGAGAACGAACAAACATACGGAAAAAAAAAAACAAACAAACAAAAAAAAAAAAAACACCCGAGCTAAATTTTTTGGGGGGTCAGTGAAATTGAAGTCTTCGCTTCGCTCATCCAAAAAACTTCGCAAAACAGTGACCGGAAGTGAAAATTTTGTTAGGACTTTGAGGACTCGAGGAATAATTAATAAGGGCCATGTTTGAAAAATGGAAATTAAGTTTTCCAGCAGACAAACACATACCTAACTAAAAAAGTGTTGATTTTCCTGTGAGCACAGATGAGTAATCCGAAAAAGTACGAAAGTTCTGCAGTCGATACACTCAGCGTTGTATTTGAGCCGCGCTCAAGCCTCTATTTTTTGTATAAGTTATACAATATAGGCTATTATCTGCTATTATCTAGCCGATTAATGGATATGCACTTCACGCTATACAGAATGACCATTTCTTAACCGGCGAACGTCATTATTCACGACTAAAGGATTATTCTTAACTGATTTCCTCAGTCGAAAGGAGAATCTTTCATTTGTACGTAGAGTTGCATCACTCGGTATGACCCTTTTCTAATGACTAACACTAGGTTATTAAAGTGTTAAGGCAATGTAATTGATTTGTTGGTCTGTCCACTGCACATGATATTTGACAATATTTCGACGAATGATCGGCCATCTTCAACTAGTGTTTATTTAAATATTAAAATAGTTGTTTTATTTCTAATTGGATTCATTATTCTTTCAAATGGACAGTTCAATAAATCAATTACGTTAACCTGTCACCTTGCTCTATTAGTTTCATCACTATAACAGTCCGATGGTTGTTGGCAGGATTGCCGGTAGCTGGAGACAATCTTACGACCTTCCGATTCAGTCTACGCGTCACGCATGAGCCGAAAGGCAATAAGACAATGGAAAGGGTCAACTATTTAATTACTGCATATTTTATTTACTGACGTTGCATTGTGAAATCAATATTCTCAATATAATAACTCATTTTCAATTCCTATAAAATTAATTGTTCAACACAATAATATAATATTACAATTTAGCAACCAAACTAACAATACAATTTCGAAGGATGGGATCATTACAATCATGGACAGTGGTTGATCATGTGTCGTGTGTGAGACTCTGATTTGGGAGGTCCCAGTTCAAATCACACCACCGGCAATCCTGACTGAAAGTTTACAAGGTTTTCTTCAGTCGTGTATTTCTTTTAGACGGTACTAGGACACTTTGTCTAATTTTTGGGTTTTAGAGACATTTCGTCTAACCAAGTTATAGGTCTAATCCTACATTTCGACAACGTCATTTCTGATTTCTGTCTAGACCGTCATTTCCTATTTCTAACGTTAGCGGTTTTCATCAGCATCAAATGATTCATAACATTTTTATATAATATAACCTTATTTCGCAAGGAAGTGGTGCCTGATGAGGAAGACAATTAAATGTTGGTAGCTACCATATTGGTTTGATTTGATAACAATAATATTATGATTTTATGTAAAAATGTATGTTGAATACTAAAAATAAAATACCTTAATTTTTAGGCATACGTATTTTCATTTTGTATTTATCTATTCTAAAATTATGTTTTAATGTGAAACAATTTGGCTTTCTAAACTATATTTGTACATAAAAGTAAATTAATGCATGTTTCACTTTGCATTTGCACCCAAAGGCAATGCATTTCACTTTGCATCCATAAATGCATTTAAGTAAAAAATTAAAATTTTGACCTTGTATTTAGGAGATTAGACCAAATGTTTACTTAGACCACAATACATACCAGACTAAAGAACTATAGACTAAAAACTACTAGACCAAAATGTCCAGTTTTACAATTTGTCGCCTTAGACGAAAAAGCGGAAAACCCAATGGACTGATTATACCAAATGTATACGTATAGACAAGTCCGAGCACCTTTTTAGACACCTAGTGTTGTCATGCATTGCACCCCCCTTGGCCTTACGGGCAGTTTTTTCACTACAAAGTTAAAAATATCTATCGTCATACAAAACAAAAGACAATGCAGCATTGTTTGTGCAGAACATTACTGTTGTGTGAAAGAGGAAATCATTTCGAATTTACATTGTTTTATGCAAATCATTTAAAAATTTGGTCGGCAACCAAAGCGCACTAAGTTCAACTGGTAAATAAGAAGCAACTGATACATTTGAAACTTTCGAACGATCATAGCAATAATAATTATTAGATGTCCATCTTGAAACCAGTTCGTTACTTATAATCAGGTTGTTACAGTAAACGTCGGACAAGGAGATTGTTGAGTGCATGGAGGAGATTGTCGCTGCATGTCTTGTTGTCTTACTTTCATTGCTCACACTTGCAGTCAGCAGTCACATTTTGGCAATCCCTAGAGAGATACGAGTATAATAATATGTAACATAACATTGTAATTTTTTTCTATTTCCACCTAATATTTACTTTGTAGCATTTTGAAAGCTTATTTGTATACATAAAAAAATGATTATGAGGTTTCTTAAATTTGTATTGTTATACTAAAATGATGTCAATCACTGAATTTAAATTTTCATGCGACAAGTATGAACACCATGATTTATAAAATCTAAAAAATAAAATAACATCATATTTATGAGTTATTTTCACTAACTAGTTTTAGGGGTAAATCCTATATGTCATACTCATAAGTACTTGCTTCTCTTTATTTTTTTAACAACTACGAACAGCTCATATTATTACAGTTACAGATAGACCAATGTGCCAACTCACATCACACATGTCTGAAACTGTGTATATGTGGAAACAAGTATTCTATTCGGACTCTTTTTAAAAGGTTACAAAAGATAGCAAAAATTTGAATAATATTTTAATTAATTGGTAAAAATGTACAACAATAGTTGTATATTATCCTCGCCTATGAGAGCTTAGCAACCACTTGGTTCATATGCTATAACTGACTGTAATAAATGCTCCCACAAACATGCAAACGTATTTGTGTAACATCTGCAGATCTAAGGTTCACGCCAAAGTAGATGCATGGCCCGTGGGATATGAATTACAAATAACACACATCAACATATTAAATGTTTATAAACTTTTTATAATTCAGCCAACCGGTTTTTATTTATTTTTTGCAATGTGGTCAGTAAAATGTAGCTATCACTAATTCCCAGGGATCGTATACGCACACCAACGAATAATTTTAAATATTAAACAGATTATATAACAACATATGGGAAAACCCTTTATTAATTCGGTCTAGTAGTGATTACAGGTTTGTACTTTGGGTATGGGTGTATTCCTTTCTCTGTTGATGGGGCTATTAAGATAGACGCAACGAGACTAATTGAGAAAATGGGCGGATGATTTTTAAGGCGGTGTCGGTAGAATGGAAAGGAACTGACTTCTGTCGAAGTGGTAAGAATTATCAAGCAAGGAATGTTTTTCAGTGATACCAAGACCCAAATCTCGTTAGGCATTAAATTAATCAGCACTGGACGAAGTTCGAAATCTCAATCAAATTAACATGGGAACGCTACGATTCGAGCCGAAATGTTCGTTCGTACTTTTCGAACTACGCCTACATTAGACAAGACTTTTTTAGGGCACCATTTGGTCACATAATGTTTTTGTATCGATCAAAAATTGCAATTTTTGTTGGACTGAGACTCGCACGAAAATATCTGTGAATTAAATGAAAAATAGCTATTTCTGAGAAATAAGTATTAGTTAGGTACTGTCAATTGGCTAAAACAGGACAAAAAATGTTTGATTTCCCTTCATGAAATCCAATAAGTACAAAAGATCTGCGTTGTAGACGTTGAGCGTTTTACCCATAGCCTATTAAAATGCATAATTTTTGCTAACTGCAGCAGCGTCTCGAATGTAGTACTTTATAGTACTTTTCGATTTACTTGAAGAAAAATGAACACGCTATAATTTATAGGTTTGCACTATCAAATAGCTACATAAGTACTCAATTTTCGTACCTGCGAGAGCTTAAAGTGAATACAATTATAGGGTATTTTTAGTGCTTATTTACATATTTTCTGTAACCAAATGGGACTTGGAAAAGCAAAACATGAACGAGATAGCAATCACATAGAATGCAAAAAACAAACAATTAATTTGATCGAAAGAACCATGTAAACTTAGTTTGAACGCACATTTTCGGACCGATTGGTAGCGATCACGTGCAAATTTCTTTGTTTTCTGACTTTTGTCCAGTCGTATACTATGCAATTAAGATAGTGAAGTTTCGCTTGAATTATGTCGTCTTTGGGAATAACTATTATGTGCGTTAATTTGGTCAGTTTTTTTTAGACTATATATTTACATGCGCAAGTTTATGTTTGAATGTTTTGTTCTGTACAATGATGAACGGCAAAATTTCATTAGTTGATTAACCTGATCAGCTATATTTTCTCTTAGAACACGTCGAGGTACATCACAAACGTGGCGTGCCAACGTGTTTTGATTCATTGTTGTTGTATTACTGTTTCAAATATTTACTTAACTATAGTTCATTGTTGTGTCTGCATCTAAAATATAATTTGATTTATTTAGTTGTCCTCCTTTGTAAACCACTTTTTTAACTGAATAGGATAGACGTTAAATAAATAATTAAATAAAAAATGTGATGCTCAAATAAGAATAAAATTATATATTACATTTTACACCATATTTAACTTTTACACCCTTCATCTTGGTTATTTTGTTGTACAAAAATTAAACAATAAAATTTATTAAGAACATCTTAACCAATTAAAATGATTAACTAACACACTCACAGTAAAATAAAATATTTTGTTTATACGGTGGAATGTCATAGAATGTATCACACATTTGCGATAATCATCTCTAATATTAACCTTTTGCCGTTGTTTATGCCCGATTAGTTATTTCAATTATGACCTATTGCAACATAATTTAATTCTGGAAAGTACGCACTGGTGTACTTTCAGTATGAATCTGTGAAATTATGTATTTAACCCGTTTATTTCTAAATTAGAATTTATGTTGGATGATATGAGGAAGCGAATAAAATGATAATATTTATACAAGGAATGACGTATGCACTTAATCAAGCTGCGCCAGTTGAAGTATCACTACATCAAAGTGAAAAGCCCCGCAGGCGACATGACTCACACTGCTATCTATTAATGAGGATACTATATCTATACTATAGGATCTATACTTTCGGAATCATCCACAAAACATGGACGTTTTCGTCAAATTACACCTGTTAATTCAAGCGGTAGTGAAAATTTGGTATCTTTTATTAATTTTGTAGTCATGATGAGTCAAGGGTCAAGCAGTTATTTTTACAATCTGCTATTGTTTTGAACAAAACCAAAAAATAAAAGCTGTAATTTAGTCGTTTCCGGAAGAATTTGTACGATTCGATATAAGGTCTAAGTCAATGGTTAGAAGTTCCCTATACCAAAGGTATAGTACCAATTATATTTTCAACAATTTTGCAACAAAACAGATTAATGAGTTGTTCTATAAAGTAACGCAATTAAAAATAATACAAAATTACAAATAATAATAATATATAAACGTTAAATTTTATAACAATTGTTTGTGTATTGGTTGTTGAATAACGCACTCGACAAGGTTATTGAAGCACCTGTCTCCTAGTTTTAATATCTCGTTTGGCTTGAAGAGATGGTGAGGTAACGTAATGGCCCGGGTCCAAAGAAGAATAACAAGTAATGTAAATACTTACGCTTGAGATATTGCCCTTCTTCTCACGATAAATAAACCAAGTGTCAGATTTGGGTTAATATACTTTCTAATTGTCCTTTACAACAGTCCGTGCAATCAATCAACGCATTTCACTGAAAGTATTGTTAATTATAGCAAAAACAAGTTGAAACTTAAAGTGTACACAGATTCATGTTTGTTTTGTTGCTTCTTTTTAACTGTTCACTTTTTGGAATGTGGTTGGAGACAAGTCGATAGATTTCTGGCGAATTAATTATAAATTTCAAGTGCATAAATATTAAGATTTAGGGAAACGAGTTTTTCGATTTTATCTCAAAGAAGCAAAGAAAATACTCCTGGCTGTCGCGTATTAAATCGCTAAGACAGTGAATGTCTATGTTACACATCAATGCACGTAGCACTTTGATTATAAGAGCTTACGAAGGTAATATTTAACCGAACAACAAATTTGAGCAGTTCATGGCCAAACTAATCACAAATAGAAATATGATTGGACTGAACTCCGTAATGTGTTCTTTAAGAAATTATTTTAGAGCAATAGCATTCCAATTTCTTTTAAGAATCTTTATCAAACTGAGGGTTACAATCAAGATCTCTCTATCATCATTAGCAAACATGTTTTATAATCATTGGTCACTGGAGTGTGGGAAACTATTTACATGACAAGTCAATATGAATTAAATAAATTATAAAAGATGGATATGCAACTTGTTTTCTAAAGAAGTAAAACATTATTAAATTCGATGATTCGTGGGTGTTCGTACTGTCCATGCCACTGATTGTTATATTTTCTATAAACAAATATCCATTTGGTTGGTTATCGCTCACTCTTCGATTGCGTCGGGGCCTGCAGGGTTGGCTTGGTCGCTTTGGTTTAAAGTCCCCCACTGAAAATCAGTTATATGACTGAGTGGGTCAGAATCTAAATACGAATGTATTTATTTATTTTTTATTGATTTCAGTTTTATTAGGGACATATAGTCATTTCATTTACGTTTTACACCTTATATGTGGTTATGTGGACATTGGGCAATGTGCACTTAAGTCCTATAGATGTACAATTCACGAAGAAAGCTATCTTTATCTTCTTCTTTTAAATTGGTGGTTCTCAAAAACATGTTCTGCTATTTTGGAGGAGTTTACCTTCGATTGTATAACAAGATAAAATAAAATAATTATTTACAAGTTATTCTCGTTTTATTTATTTAATACCTACTTCTGTCTGTAATAATTCCCATTCTCGATCTTTTTTGAGTGTTTGTTTAGCAACCCCTGTATGCGATTGTATTTTGTTTTTGGTGGTTGGGCGGGGGGTGTGGATGGGTGGGGGAGAGAGATCCTTACGCAATCGTTGAGCCATGCACCTCGATGTGTGATTAACCTATGATCTAATCACAACCAAATCAATTTCTTCTCACCACAAACAGTCGAACGTGATCGTATTGTAATGATTATCTAGAAGCCGGCGCGTGACCTTGGGAGAAAGGTAGCGAAATAAAGAATGCAAAAGAGAACAAGTATAGGTTTTTACAATGTTAAGTAACTGCTCGCATGGACTTCCTACATACGTTACCTGCCCTGGTCATATAACGCACGGCGAACAGAGCAATCCTTGCAACTAAGAGACTTAAAGCCCCCACCCTACACGGATGGGAGGGAAAGTGGTGGGATTTGATCAGAGGATAGGACCATGCACTGTCCCGTCTCTTTACTATATAAGTGGCGAGTTCCTTTGCTTATGCATCATTCGGCTCACCATTGCAGTACCACACTGCACCACACTAGCAGCCATGAGAATATTTGTAAGTAGAATAAGATATACATAATATTAATTAGGAACATTAGTATTAGTTAGCATTAGATTTCAAAAGTGAAGCAACAGACCTGTGATGACATAGGGTGACATCGTAACGACAATTGGCTTAGTGTTATTTTTGGATTTAGGTGAAACAAAAATAATTCGTCCATAATGTACAATTTTAACAGTTTTCATTAAAGATGTAAACAATTACATTTTTTGGTTCTCACACCTGATAAAATTAAATTAAAGTGCAAATTATTTTAATACAACATTTCATAATCGAAAGAATTTCATAATACTTGAGATTTTTATGTAACTAATTTAGTGGGGAGAGAAACAGCAACGGTTTGTTTGATATAAACCCCGATAAGAAGGGCGTTGTGTAGTACTCACTCCCCATCGTAAATGGACGGATATCAAGCAACCCTGCTTATCTTACGATGCGTCTATAACTAGATGTTAAAAGATAGCAGAATGTGACCAGTAATGAGACAGATTAATCTTTAAAATAAGTAGATAGATCACTACAATGACATAGGTAAAAGACGATTCATGTTGCGTAAAAAATAAAATTATGACACAATTTAAAATAAAAACAATACAGGGTGATGAAGCAATCAAGCAATGGGACATTATAAAACATCATTTGAATCTCCAGAATTTTACATTTGTTTACATTGTATGTGTGTATTGGGCAATATTATAATAAAAACATAAAACGTCATATTCTCGTTTCACAACCGATTGTAAATATTTCATTTACGGTTTAAATTAAATGAACAATAATTATTTGAATGCATTGTACATATTATTGTGTACCTTAAGAGATGACAGTGATTTTTGAAGTGTGTATTTTTTGGCCGTTATTTTATTATTACAACGCTTATTATTAGCTTCATGTGTTTGTCTGGACGGAATCTTATAATCGATATTTCACCCACCTCTCAATGTCCAATCGAGCTGAAATTTTTCACACATACGTATTCTTGATGACAATAGATGAATCAATTAACAGATTCACTAGATTCACTTAATAATTAATTAATTCATCATAATTAATAATCAAAGTTTTATATGGGAATCGATATTTCACCCACTTCCCAATGTCCGATCGAGCTGATTTTTTTCACACAGACGTATATTCTTGATGACAATAGATGAATCAATTAACAGATTCACTAACCAATCAATTAATTCATCATAATTAATTAATCAAACAAAGCCTCATATTGGAAATTAGTCACTAGTGAGGATGGGTCAACCAGATGCAGAAATTCGGACACGTCCAGTGAGCACATATTTGATTACAACTAAGGCTATTCCAGAGCACTCTTACAGATATTTTGAAAGTCAACGGAAAATGGCTAAAAGTTGGTTGGATGAAAGATGAACTTGAATAAAATAGGAAAAAAAATAACTTTTTTTTTGACGGGACAAAAGCTCTATTTTGGCCATTCTTTGCAAATTTTTGGGTCATTACGGAAATGAATGTTTTGGATGCGATATTTAATTTTTAGCTATGATTTTTTTTTATTGCTTCAACACACCTTTGTCTCTGAATGAATTAAAAACATATTTTTTTAAAAACAACGCTAATATTTAAGTGTACTCAAAAGTAAAAAATAAATTTTCGACCAACAAATTTATGCCTTACTCGGTAAATAAAAGCGTTGGGCGATTTCCCTCCATGAACAACAAAATTATCTAATCTATGTCAATACCGTAAGCGCCCGACGCTTTTATTTTCCGAGTAAGGCATGAATTTGTTGGTCGAAAATTTATTTTTTACTTTTAAGTACATTTAAATGTAAGCGTAGTTTTAAAAAAAATCATGTAATATTATTATATTATATGCTATGAGACTAAAATTCTATGGCCTCCAATAAATCGATTGATAATAGCAAAAAATAATAAAGTGTTATTACAAAAAATATATCCCGAAACCTAAAAATGCTTTTAGTAATTGGATAAGCATAATGAGCGAACTTAAGACATCAATATGACTACTTGGAGAAAAAAAGCACAGATGTATATATTATGAAATATGTTTCAAACGGCTAATCCCATCTAGACGAAATTTTCAAGAGGCCCTCGAAATCTATATTTGTAGATAAGCAGCGTTTTTTTTTTAGTAAAATCTAAGTAATATAATATTTTCCCTGATAAGAAAATTTAAACTGTGTTTTTCAACGGAATTGTTTGAAAGTTTCGAAATTTATATACACGTATTATTGGAAGGTATCTCCGAAGCTATTATTACTATATAGTTCAATTTTAAAACTAATAATTCTATGTAAGCAATAGAAAAACAACGGAAGTTAAACAAAAATGAAGAAAATATTACATTTTGCACCAAACACGGTCATCCATCAACGCACACGTAAATAGCGTTCGTGGAGTTGCGTAGTAAAAATGCTGGTAATATACTCAATGAAGAGTATCTAGCATAAAAGATTTAAATCCTAAAGAGTACGGTTCAATGTTCGTTGGTGACCTAATGTCTAGTACTAGTTTCTTTTGTCATTTGGAACCTATAGTAATTCCAAGTCAACGAATTGGTAAATCATATAACACTGGTGGGACAGGGGCGCCGGATTTTGAAAATTCAGAAGGGTGCTCAACTTCGTGGAGGAGGGACCAAGCACGGAGGGTTCGGGGGCCGGAGCCCCCAACATTAGCGCCGCAGGCGAAAATTTTGAAAATCACGTTTTTAGAGTGCATTTAGTGCGTTTTATACAAAAATAGCGCGCTGGATGCAATACCGTAATACTGTAGTTTTTATACCGCAAAAACTAGAAAACTACCAACAAGAGAATTGGAACACTAACGAGATAGATCATCATGTTACCAAAATAATGCAATTTTTTACAGTAAAAACTAGAAAACCGTAAAAAAAATATGGAAGTGCAAGATAGACCATGTGACAACCATCGAATATGCATAGGCCTATCGTTACGTTCCCGATCGCGTCCAACAATCATGAGCCTTCCTGCATGACTCAAGTGAGTTTGACTAGATCTAGCATAGCATATCAGTTCTCAGCGCGAGCACTTGGCTCATGTGTTGTAGCTGACTGCAAGAAACAGTGGATATTGTTTCGTTACTTTAATTGTGATTACCGTACCATTAAAGTTGCAAAAATATTTCTTTATGCAAAAACATTGTTTTAATCACTTTGATTGCTTCCAAGTGAAAAATAGAAACATTTATTTTTTTTATTTTTTAACACCTCAAAACTTAGGCCTTATTTTATTTTAGTCAGGATTTTTGGAGGGGTGCTGTGCACCCCTCCAAACAATCTGAGGGGTGCTTCAGCCCTTGAGCACCCACATAATCGGCGCCCCTGCTGGTGGAGATAATGCACTCATATAAGCTACATAAGGTCATTTGGTAAAGATTTGTTGTTGAATAGAAAGAAACGACCACCAATCACATAAATCGGTGATATCTCTTGTGTACTAAAACGACTATCCAGCATCAGACATTCACAGGTTACCTCACAGATGTTGCAAATTTTGCTTGTTGACTACTCTACTCTTATAATTATCGCATCTTTGATAAGCTCGTCTGATAGAAACAATAATAACATTGAACCTTGGCATCCCTGCTGTAAATCTCATTGGTTGTGGCATTTTGCATAAGTCATGTAAATCTTTAAAAGAAAATGTCGCCTGTGCCCTCTGTAAGTGATCAAGACCTAGCGCTGACCATGTGTTTCTCTGTTTCAGATATGCGTCCTCCTTGTTTCCTCCTTGGCTCTTGCAGAAGAGCAGAAGGAGGAGAAGAAGACTGAGAAGAGAGGAGTCTACGGCCTGGGGTACGGGGGCGGTCTCGGCTCTTACGGAGGCGGCATCTCGTCCTATGGGGGCGGCCTAGGAGGTGGCTGGAGGAGGCCTAGGAGGTGGTCTGGGAGGGGTGGTCTTGGTGGTCACGGAGGCGGCGGACTGGACGTCATCTCACTCGGAGGTCATGGACTCAGCGGCGGCTACGGTCTTGGAGGTGGCGCCATTGGAGGCGGCCATGGACTGAGCATTGGTGGAGGTGGAGGTGGTCTTGGAGGTGGCCTTGGAGGAGGATACGGAGGAGGAATCAGCAGTGGTGGATACGGAGGTGGACTTAGCGGAGGATATGGAGGAGGATATGGAGGAGGAATCAGCAGTGGTGGGTACGGAGGTGGGCTCGGCGGTGGACTCGGCGGTGGACTCGGAGGTGGACTAGGAGGTGGACTCGGAGGCGGATATGGAGAAGAGCACCATCACGTCAAGAGTGTTGTCATTACCAAGAAGGTCGCTGTCCCCTATCCAGTGCCCCAGCCGTACCCCGTCGAGAAACGTATCCCATACCCTGTGAAGGTACCTGTTGCCGTTCCCGTTGACAGGCCCTACCCCGTTCACGTGCCCCAGCCTTATCCCGTCAAAGTAGACCATCCCGTCCCCTACCCCGTCCATGTTCCTAAGCCATACCCCGTCAAGGTTATTGTCAAGGTCCCCGTCCCACACCCAGTACCCTACCCCGTTGTTAAGCCCTACCCCGTTCACGTGCCCCAGCCCTACCCCGTGCACGTTCATACCCCCGTTTACGTGAAGAAGCCAGTGCCAGTGTACATCAAGACCCATCACGAAGAAGGATATGGAGGCGGTCTTGGAGGCGGTCTTGGAGGTGGTCTAGGAGGTGGTCTTGGAGGCGGAATCTCTTCCGGTATCGGAGGAGGAAGCTATGGCGGACTTTCCGGAGGTTATGGTGGTCTTTCTGGAGGTTCCATTGGTCTTTCTGGAGGACATGGTCTATCTGGAGGCTACGGTGGTCTTTCAGGAGGATCCATTGGCCTGTCAGGAGGTCATGGTCTATCAGGTGGATCTATTGGTCTTTCCGGAGGATCCGGCGGACTTTCAGGGGGCTACGGTGGAGGCTATGGAGGTGGCTCCAGCTATGGCGGTGTCGGAGGAGGACTCAGTGGCGGCAGCATTGGTCTGTCTGGAGGTTACCATTAACCTATTTGGTTTCGATTACCAAATCACATTTACCCGCACCGCACTTTGTATTTAATACACAACTTTATCGAAAAGTTAATTTTATACAAAACGTATGTCGTTGAAGAAGTAAGACCTTGTTCCTCGTCTATTAAGACTTACATTATCATTCTAAATCGTGAAGCGAAGCAACAGTTATGTAAATCACAAGCCACTCCAGTCGTACGAAGATTTGCAATGTATTTGCAATTGTCGTAACGTAATCACAGTGCTTGTTCTAAACTCTTCATGAAACAACGAATTATTCAAAGTGTGATCTTGTATATATTCTCATTTCTCATTTTTTACATCCATTAAAATATATTTTATACAAAACGTACAATTGTGTTGGATTTTATGTGTTCTGTTACCTTCCTTCACCAATCTTTTTCTTATTAAATTAATATCCATCCCTTTTCCAACTAAGTCGGGTAGGGGGTTGGAGGTTCTCACCACATTCTTGGCTCCCCGGGCTTATCGAAGCCGGCTAGCCATGCCTGACGCTTCTCCCTCATCATCTTTTTCTTCCTCTGCATCATCTACTTCACTTTCTTCCTCTCCACTGTCTTCTTCCTCAGGGACCTCCACCAGTTTTTGCCATATTTTTCTTTCTACCCAACATATTTCCTGGTTAATCCTTTCCCAAGCTGAATTTCTCCTTTTCAAATCCATTGCTATAACTTCTTCCCATCTCAGTCTGGGCAGGGCCTCCCTCTTTTTCTCTGTTTGTTTCCTGCGTCTTGTTTATACTGCATCTTCGGAATTCTATCCTTCTGCATCCTCATGTGTCCAAACCACCTCAGCCTTTCTTTCCCTAGCTTATAGTTTAAACTCTAGTTCTTTCCTTATCTTGGTGCTCCTCATCTTATCAATCTTCGTTTCTCCCATTTCACTCCTTAAAAATTTCATTTCCGCAGCTTGAATTTGTCTTTCTTCTAATATATAAATATAAATGTAAAAAATTTGATTGGTTTAATTCTAAAACATGTTGATTCGTATAGCAGCTACTGGTGACACTTTAAATTATATATACCGACCAGAAGTAAAATATCAAGGGCTGGGTTTAAAAGATACAACTAGATGCCTTGATTTACTTCTGGCGGTGATGTACAATGTGCTTTCCCCTCATTAATTATCTCGGTTAATCTCTACGAAGTTAAGTTTATTAGTTATACATCAATTCACAACAGCTGTATTTCGAGTATGAGACGAATAATCCAAGCAATTAAGCTACCGGTTAGCTTATGCCTACATTAACTTAAACAAAATTTGAAGTGTTTCATTTTAGCCACTTAAGAGGGAGTAGGACTGATTTGATGGTCAGCGCGTTCCTTTTCCTGCAGTCGTAAATCATTATTTCCGAATTAAACTTTGTGTTATTGATAATAATGGACATATGTACGCCCATATCATTATATCATATCGCATTTTCAAAAGTTTATCATAAATCTGTCAGAAAATGGGTAATTTTTTTTAAAAAGATTCTTAATACTAAAATTGGAATATATTTTAATTTATTTTCTATCATCAATTCTTGGGAAAGTCTTAGATAGGTGTCTCCATAATTATTTTGTACACAATTATGTAAAACTCAAACATATGTGATTGAAATTAGTTGGGATAAAATAGTTTTCCTCCAATATGACGTGTAGGATTCTCCAGTTGGATTCGTTCGTCTGATGGGAGCGGCTCTATTATATACATAAACATAGGACATAATATTACAGACATTCTCGTGCAAAGAGTATTGTCCCATAACCAACATGTTATATGTGTGATGAATTGATTCACCTAGTTAACATCAGAAATCACCCAATACAATTCAATAAACAAAAATGGATAATTCGAATAAGCTTATAATAAAGGTTGACACCGACTTGGAATTTGGTAAACGCTATTTAAAAAATAAATAGGAACAAACATAAAGGTGAACTATGAAAATCATAAACTGTGAAAAGTAAAAGGTTGAAAGAAAAAGAATGAGCTAAAAAGCAAAACATAAATTCTCATACTCACAGCTGAAACAATCCCTTTGTGTTCATAATCGATAATTACCACATTGCCACCACTCTTTTCGTAGCAGGTAGGTAGTGTGGGAAATTGACGGTGGGTGATTTTACGCTACGTTTATTTTCAATTAAAGTTATTACAGAATCATTATTTCAAAAAATATTCTTATTTTATGAGACGTCGGTCATTTGGTCTTCTAACTGGAGCACGTGCAGCCGTTCCTATACATTTCTTACCTGGTTTTAAAGCGTTATTCCATCCCAATATCCAACCCTTTATAGGGCAAAGAGATGGGACTCAACATTTTGTTTTCTACATAACATTTAAAATTCGTGATTTTCTAAAAAATTTTAGAACTTTTTTAGTTTTTCCTCGATTTTAGATTCTAAATTGACATCAAAGTTGGAAAAAAATCCAAAATTTAATTTTATTTTCCAAAACATGTTTTTTTAAATTTCTTTTACACGTTCTAATTGAATCTACTACAGGCAAACAAAAAAGCCTGGACGTCCCAGAAATGTGTATTTTGTATCCTTTTAATCATTGGAATTTAATACGGACAAATTCTATCAATTCCGAACAAAACCAAGCAGTTTTTAAACCAGATTAAAAGTATAAAAAAAACTAGCAGATTGAATTAATTGTGTAGATTTTGAAAAGTGGTGGTAAGTATACGTACTGGTAACCAATAAAGGGTTGACAAAATTGCCTCTGTTCTGAAGCATTTCATAAACATTTTGTTTTATCATCTTTACAACAATGTTCATATCCATTAATTTCATACATTGTTATATATTTACCATGTTTATTTCTGTAAACATGTACTTTTGTATTGATTAGTCCGCTGCACTGGATTCCCATGGTCATCAATTTAAATTGGGCATCTGTCAAATAAAGATTGAATTTTCTACTGTGTATAAAGTTGATCCAAATTACACTTGTCGAATGAGTCGTGACCAATTACTTATTTCATTTTTCCTATTACAAATATCAATCTAGTTGGTCATTATTCGCTTGTCGACGTAGTTTGTATTGACAGGTTTCGCTCAGTCCTAGCCCCACCTGAAAATCTGTTATGTGTAGCAGACTCTAAAATATAAGAATCTAGGGGCCTACTTATTTGAAGAACGTGATATCATACGATATTGTTTCAATCAATACTTCCTAATTCATTGTGAATCCAATATGCGTAATATAGTCTTCCAAATGTGTTACCTATTGTCAAGTTATTCGCAAACTCCATATTTTGTTCAAAACTGAAACTTAGCAGCTATAGGAACCATTAGGTCACAATTATGTAAAATTATGATTCACGATTGTTATTATTATAAAGAAGTATCGGTAAAATTAATTGAGATATCATACGAAAGGTTAAGATAAATATTTACCTCAAATAAACCTCAACTGCTTGTAAAATCGAATAAGATTAATGAAGACAGGTAACATATGGTATAATAAGCTAAAGTGTTTGGTAAAAGTTTTATGACAACATAAAAAATAAAATAAATATCTGCTTATCATTTTCTTCCATATATACTATATAATATTTATTGATAGCAATTGTCGTAAAATATTCTACCCGGTGCTGTAATTTTTTTCACAGATGGCATCATTAAAATAACATTAAATTGTTATTTGAGATATTATTATTGAACGTAAACAAATATTTATTAAACATATTAGATACAAAATATGCTTTAAAATGTCACTGATGGGCACTGTACAAAGTGCCCGCGTTCTTCAATTAGCTGATTCACCACTACACACGAAGAAAGTAAGTGCTGTTTCAACTTTTTGATTCCAATAATTATTAAAATTTCTTAATCTGTGTTCATTTTCATCCCAATAATTATTGTTGTTTAATTGAATGTTAAAATTGAACATTTCAAAAGTTTATGATACATGGTCGTTTTAATGAACTAAAGATGATCTAAAAAAATGTATTATTTCCAATAGTAAATTATAGTAATTAAAAACATGTCCGCGTAGATGGAAATTTTAATTCAATTACTATACAGCAATTTCATGTGCATGCAACAAAAATAAGTGTGAATCTCGAATGAGAGAGAATGTACGTGCATTTTCCAATTTGTTATCAAGTTACCATAAACATTAACTTACACGTGCCGAGCAAAGTTGATCGGTTGATTCACGTCCATAATCAAAGCAGTCAAAACTCGTAACACGAAATGCACTTGTTGACAGATCACGACCAATGATCCTTGTATTATGATACTGAATTGCATAATACATACACATCGATGATGTTAAATTTAACAGTAACTAATTGATACACGATTTACCTTCACCACGCCTATGTAATGAATCAGGGTTGCAATGAGCCATGTAGAGATGTTTGTGATTTGTTGCATGCGCTGCCACTTCAACATTAAATGTAACAATTATTTATGTCGAATGCGGGTAATAATCAGACGTGAGTCTTGGTCGTTTTCACGGATTCATAAAATGAGTTTGTGTTTCAAACCAGTATAGGATATTCATTTTTATTATGCTATTAAACCAATGCGACATTTTCGGTCAATTTTTCTGTATAAGGCATGTTAAAAATAACATGAGGTTTTCTCATCTGTATAATTCTTTTTAGCCTAGATTATACTCCAAATTATTAATACAGAATAGAGAAACGCTTACAAAGCAAATCATATTGTGCTGATTCTCAGCATAAGGACTATTTTAGTATATACTATTATAATGATTGATTCATAGCAATTGTAGTAAAACTTTGCCCCGACTACCAATTAAGCTACAGGGAGAACCAACCTGATATTTTTGTGATTGTTGACTTTCATGATAAGAATCCAACACAAGACTGCCATATAATAATTAATAAATAATTAAATAATTCATTACCAATGTTGCATTAACATTGGAATAAGCGTTCGTCTTCGAATCAATGTCCATTATTTAATACGAGCTAATCTTTTTTGTTTGGTTGCTAAGATGTTTCAGCTCTATAATAAACTTTCTTATAGATGTGGGTGAGGAAATTTTTCAAAAATCCACCGTCTTGTGAGATCAAACACAATCACATTCGTTACATGTTCGTCGATTAATAAAATGCATTAATTGAGGGGGTCAGAAGCCAAAGGGGTTAAGTGACAGTTATGTCATTCTGAGATAAATGGATCCAAAGTTAAGATTTGATAGCTAAATCTAGGAGTTCCATAAAGCATCCAATCCATTTGGACTAGTTTACAAAATGTATTCGAATTTTTTTATAAAAAACTTTTTATTTTGTTATTTTTGTCTTATACATACAGAAATAACATGCATCCATGGTCACTTGGATCATTTGGCCTCTGAGAGATTTTCTCGTTCTTGGTGGAAGTTACCCTAACCACTGCTAGAGTGCAGCACGTATTTGAAGAGTTACTTATACATATTGGCCTCTAACAAGATGCATAGCTTCCAGAATACACACCTCTCATTTTTTTATTTTATAAAAGTCGCTTAACCTTGGCTTCTGACCCCCTCAATTATTTGACTTACTGATCTATTGACTCTGATGTGGATTTTTCATTGAACCAAAAGAAGGATGAGATATACATTTTTTAAATCAATTATAAATAATCTTAGTCTAATCAAATTGAGTATTTATTATGCACGAGTATAATGCTCAATTTTCAACGTATGAATTTCATTAAAAATAACATTTTTTTTTTTTTTACACAAATACAATATTGTAATCTAAAACTAATAAAATACAGTTAACTTCTGGTTTGGCGAGTCAGAAGACGGTGCGGCGGGTTTCGAGATATAATAACTAATAGATCGCTAGTGTTTTGTATGCAATGCCTTATATAACTAGGGATGGCACTTGGACTGGTCCAAAAAGATTGGTCAATTGACCAAAAGTCGGTCAAATATAAAAAAGGTACACACTTACAGGTACAGTGTGTTTTACAAATCCACCGGCCTAAGAACTTTGGCTCTGCTTGGACAATTTTGCTTGAATATTACGACAGGATACTTACGAGACATTTTGTATGCAATCCCGTTAATAAATATGATAAACATGATAACATCATCAATGTTGATTATAATTACTGACGAAAATGAGTGAATGAGACACCATTTACTAGCACTTTATCAGCAACAACAGTGAATTGTCAAATTTCAAAATTTTAAGGTCATATAGCTAAAGTCGAGTAACCTATGAAGAATGAGTGTTGCCAACTAAATAAGTAAAAATATTACATTATTATATTTGACCTGTCAAATATTACTTGGTCAATTGACAATATATGACCGGTCATTTGACAGGCTTGCCATCCCTACTTATTTGTAAGCAATGAGTGGGAATTAACCGTTTCTCAGATACAAACATACTGCATGGTTTACATAAATACAAATACATATACTTGGCGAATTGCATTCGTCAATAAATGTAAATCACAAGATTGATTGATTGATTGGATATTGCTTAACGTTTCATATTAATGCACTTGAGTGGTGATAGATGAGGATAAAGTATGAACAGAAGGGAGGGGGAAAACCCGGTACCGGCACGTAGCCTACTACTTTCGAAAAGTACCAAGGGGACCAACGGCTTAACGTCGCATCCGAAAGGACGATGTAACCTTGACAGTCATATAAGTTAGGTTCCGCCACTAACCCGGACTGCCGAGCAGACGTCGAGGAGAACGAAGCCGTTACACTAGCTCTCGAACCCTCCATCTGCTTTAACCTGCGATATACGTGAGTTTCAAGACAGTGCGGTCACCCACTCTACCCCTGACCACGCCCGAGTTTGCTTAACTTTGGTGTCGATCACAAGAACATTTGATATATATTGCTATGCAGTAAACATCATTCCAAAGTCTGTTTATTTAATTAAGATCTGAAATTAAACAATAATTATGAACAATGACACTGCAATAACATTTACTGGGAAAATAATTTGAAGATGTCATCGCTGACGTAAGTAGGAAATAATCTTTTCGATTCAAAAATGGAACTTAAACCAACGTTTTCGTAACCGTCATTTCTTAGACACAATTTCTCACAAGTTTATATAAAAAAAAAAAAAAAAAATCTGACTAAATCGACGTAACGAATTGCATTGATCAATAATTAATGTAAACCAAAATACATAGCAATGAAATAAACTTGTACCAAAAGTTTATTTTAACTTAAATCTAAAATTAAAGAATAACTAGTTACAATGACGTTACAATAAAAAACACTGAACAAGTAATTTGAAGACTTCACCGATGATGCAAGCAGGAACCAAATCTTTTCGACTCAAAGAATGGAACTCAATTATAATCAATGTGTGCGTAACCACCATCTGACCACTCCGACCTTGAGAGAAAGGTAATAACTAGTTTAGCAATGTGGGCTATATAATAAAAAAAAATGCAGAGGAGAACAGGTATAGATTTTATTTAAGTTAAGTAACAGAATCACATACACTTCCTATACGTGAACTATCCAGATCATGTAACGCACAGAAAATAAAACAATTTTACACAGCAGTGGCAGACAGCCCACACCCTAAAAGAAAAGAAAGTAGATTGAATTTGAACTGAGGATCCCAGTCCTGTCTCTTTACTATATAAGAGGCGAGTTCCTTTGATAATGCATCATTCGGCTCACCATTGCAGTACCACACTGCACCACACTAGCAGCCATGAGAATATTTGTAAGTAATATAATATATATATTTAGATATATTTATAGAATTGTAATTCAGAAGCTGAGCAATCAACTACAAAGTAACATTGGTCTGTCTTATCAACGCTCTGTTTTGATAAACAATTTGATAATAGAGAAATCAAATATTTACGAGTCATTTCGCTGTGTTCGTTTTTTATTTAATTACCTGACGTTTCGATACGACTGTGCGTATCATCATCTGAGGCAACACTGAAAAACTTTACATTGAGATTGTTTTTGTTGAATTCACAATCTCAAATGTAAAGTTTTTCAGTGTTGCCTCAGATGATGATACGCACAGTCGTATCGAAACGTCAGGTAATTAAATAAAAAACGAACACAGCGAAATGACTCGTAAAATATTTGATTTCTCTAATATTTCGGGCTGTGAAAGCATCAAGCAAGAAATTTGATAATAATTAGTTAATGTATTTTACCTGCCCATAGGGTAGGCTAATAGGGCACGTGTAGCCCTCTGACGCCTATCACAGGGTAGAGTTACAGATTCAGTTACATATCCAAATTCATATCGTAAACATACCAAGAGAACACACATTTTTGAGTTAGTTGACCGGAAGGGCAAAAGGGTGTAAAGGTTCTTGAAGCCCGTCTCGTCCGATTGCGTGAAAACGTTGAACGTAGCCCCGGCGAGGGAAGCAATTTGATAGTTTGGATTTTATTTTATATTAATTTTAATTGTAATCAGGATTCGTCACAGATGTAGAAACATTTTTTCGGTTATTTTGTCTAGGAACTGTGTATAAGAAGCATTAAATAAACAATAGGATTAAGGCTATACGAGAGATTCAGATCACGTCACACTGACTGCCATGGCCGACTGGTAGGCAAAAATTATGTTGGTGCCATGTAAACAATTTCATTGAAGATTCCTCAACGCTGCATTACATTTGGCAGTTCAAACCAATCAAATACGTATTCTAATATTTGTTATTAACAATTTTAGAAAGGAAACAATGGAAATTGAAGCTCTGTTTTTTCAAAAACAATTAAAAGCTGGGGCCTTGTAAAAGCAGGTCCAAGGGCTATCCCATCTGGCCACTTACGACGCTTTAGAAGTAGACCTACCGTTTCGTGGTTGACAAAAAATATTTCAATGTGACTGGAAGAACATTAGCTATCCGATTATTGACATTTTGATTCTTACACACTTTTTAATCAGTTTTTTTTGGCGATGAAAAGTACGTGATTTCTTCCTATCCGCCTATCGTCAGCCATGTTAAAATTGCATTCTTTGCCCACCACAGCCCAAAAGCCTTCTTAAAACTCTTGTATATTGTATTGTCGTCAAACCGATAAATTAAAAGTTAAAGGAATATGAACTAAAAGCTAGCTGATTGAAAGAGGAACTTTTTTAATATATTTTTTATGCAGGATGTAACCGTATAGAAAACTCGTTTCGAACTACGATCTTTCACAACACATCTTTGTCTTCCACGTTATCATAACGCACAATGATTTTCTGAAAAAAAGTTTGATGAACGATGTATTTTTGTTAGACGGAACACTTAATAGCTTTGTACCGGCAATAATGCTAATTTCAAGAACAATTAATGTTTCTTATGAAAATAATAATGCTTATTTAACGGGGCCCTAATCATTAATCATGAAATCATTTAAAAATACTTTAGTAAATACTTTTATTAATATACAAATATAGACGTTTTATGGCTGATATGACGCAACATAAAATATTAGGTGTCCGTTTTTAACACACACGACATAGTTAAATTTTATGAGTTGAATCAACACATTTTGAGAGGTCGTAAATTCAGTTTTTATGTGACAGCTGTCCAAATTACATTGGATGTCCACAGGGGTCCAGCCGCCAGGTACATACGTTAAATAGATAGAAGCAAATATGACAACAATAAAGAACTTAATGGTATGATTGAACAATTGTTAAAGATGATGATGCAAAATGATGACGAAATAATTTAAAACGGTTGGAACAACTTTGTCAAATAAAGAGGGGGGGGGGGGGGGGGGAGAGATAGTGTAAAAAAGAAGGAATGGCTGCACGTCCTATTAGAAGACTGTTGCACTACAGCTTTTGCACGGTTGAATCATGTCAATGGCGACCACGAATAATTATTATAGTAAAATTTAAAAATCTAAACAAACATTTTCAATGAGAATTTCTGAGCAGATCTAAAAGTGAAATAACGCTGAACGTTTATTTTGAAAGCACCTATTGCCTATTGGGTTCACTTCACCTATTATAATTCGCGGGTGTTCGCACTGTCCATACCACTGATTGCTACATTTCCTATTAAAAATATCGATCTTTGGTTGGTTATCGCTCACTCGTCGATTGCGTCGGGGCCTGTAGGTTTGGCTTGGTCGCTTTGATTTAAAGTCCCCCACTGAAAATCAGTTATATAACTGAGTGGGCAGACCCTAAATAAAATTTATTTATTTATTTATTTATTTATTTACTACGAAAAGCTTAACCTAATTTGATGAAGAAATTTTCATCAATATTTTACATTATTTTAATCTGTACATTACGATACCTGAACTTACGGACACTAATTTTTCACAATCACCTACTATTTGAGCCGTTCTTGTCATGTACAACACAAAGCTCAAAATGTACATGAATGATGGATTAAAACAAAAATACTTGATTGAGAGCGGAAACCCTTTATTCAATTTTTTTATTTATTTATTTATTTATTTAACGTCTATCCTATTCATTATAAAAACGATTTACAAGGAGGACAACTAATAATCTATTACACCTTTAGAAGAGATCCGTTATGTGCAAAATTATTCAAGTTACTGGTTTAAGAACATTAGCTATCCGATTATTGACATTTTGATTCTTACAAACTTTTTAATCAGTTTTTTTTGGCGATGAAAAGTACGTGATTTCTTCCTATCCGCCTATCGTCAGCCATGTTAAAATTGCATTCTTTGCCCACCACAGCCCAAAGCCTTCTTAAAACTCTTGTATATTGTATTGTCGTCGAACCGATGAATTAAAAGTCAAAAGAATATGAACGAAAAGCTAGCTGATTGAAAGGGGAACTTTTTTTATATATTTTTTATGCAGGATGTAACCGTATAGAAAAAAAACTCGTTTCGAACTTCGATCTTTCACAACACATCTTTGTCTTCCACGTTATCATAACGCACAATGATTTTCTGAAAAAAAGTTTGATGAACGATGTATTTTTTGGATGAGTGTAGCGAGCGAAGCGAAGTAACCATTTCACTACACTGGAGAAAAAAAATCCGGTATGTTTTTTTTTTCTTTCTTTCTTTCTTTCTTTCTTTCTGTATTTTTGTCTGTCTGTTAACACGATTCCGGCTAAACCGATACTCCGATTGCGATGAAATTTTATGGAGGCCTTTGAAATCTCTGAACTAAGAACTGCCACGTTTTTGAGCGCAATCGAAAAATTATTTCTCATGAAAATCGCAATTTTACGATTTTTTTCGATTTTTAAAAAATTTCTTCTACTTATAACTCCTACATGCTTTATCCGATTGTAATGATTTTTTCACAGAACCTTAATTTTATGAATTGATATATTCGTGTGAAATTTGAGCGTAATCGAATAATTATTTCTTATGAAAATTTCAATATTACGATTTTTTCCTTTTTTAAAATTACGATTAATTAAATAAAATAAGTTAATTTTTTATTTAATTTGATTCAATTTAAAAAAAATTTCAACAAAGTTCTGATTTTTTCACAGAACAACAGAAAATCCGCAAAACACATGGCAGCTCAATTCACCAATTACGCTCATCCAACAACGCGGCGGGACTTAAGCGTTTTCCTAGTGTTAGACGGAACACTTAATAGCTTTGTACCGGCAATAATGCTAATTTCAAGAACAATTAATGTTTCTCATGAAAATAATAATGCTTATTTAACGGGGCCCTAATCATTAATCATGAAATCATTTAAAAATACTTTTAATAAATACTTTTATTAATATACAAGTAAATACGTTTTTATGGCTGATATGACGCAACATAAAAATATAAGGTGTCCGTTTTTAAACACACACGCATAGTTAAATTTTATGAGTTCAATCAACACATTATGAGAGGTCGTAAATTCAGTTTTTATGGGACAGCTGTCCAAATTACATTGGATGTCCACAGGGGTCCAGCCGCCAGCGTACATACGTTAAATAGATAGAATCGCAAAAATGACAACAAATGAAAGAAATTAATGGTTATGATTGAACAATTGTTGAAAAGATGATGATGCAAAATGATGACGAAATAATTTAAAACGGTTGGAAAAACTTTGTCAAATAAAGAGGGGGGGGGGGGGGGAGAGATAGTGTAAAAAAGAAGGAATGGCTGCACGTCCTATTAGAAGACTGTTGCACTACAGCTTTTGCACGGTTGAATCATGTCAATGGCGACCACGAATAATTATTAGCCCTAAAATTAGACAACCACTTTAAACAATTAAAACAATATATTATTATATGAGCGACAGTTCTATAGTGTTATTGATCAAAATCAACTGTATAGCACAGCCTAATTATTATTATAGTAAAATTTAAAAATCTAAACAAACATTTTCAATGAGAATTTCTGAGCAGATCTAAAAGTGAAATAACGCTGAACGTTTATTTTGAAAGCACCTATTGGGTTCACTTCACCTATTATAATTCGCGGGTGTTCGCACTGTCCATACCACTGATTGCTATATTTCCTATTAAAAATATCGATCTTTGGTTGGTTATTGCTCACTCGTCGATTGCGTCGGGGCCTGTGGGGTTTGGGCCCTTGGTCGCTTTGATTTAAAGTCCCCCACTGAAAATCAGTTATATAACTGAGTGGGCAGACTCTAAATAAAATTAATTTATTTATTTATTTATTTACTACGAAAAGCTTAACCTAATTTGATGAAGAAATTTTCATCAATATTTTACATTATTTTAATCTGTACATTACGATACCTGAACTTACGGACACTAATTTTTCACAATCACCTACTATTTGAGCCGTTCTTGTCATGTATTACACAAAGCTCAAAATGTACATGAATGATGGATTAAAACAAAAATACTTGATTGAGAGCGGAAACCCTTTATTCAATTCAACACTAGACTCGTTCAAATCAATTACTTCAAAAGTTAAAAAGCAAAACCATACTTGAAATGACTTTGACATGACCAAATAGGGGTAAAACATCATCTCTCATATGTGGAGGTGCGGGGCGGCGAAGTTATATCGATCCTTTGATCGTAATGGTTGGGCCGAGGCTCACGTGCGACATAGACGGCCTTCGTTGCATAGGCCCAACAAATGAACCGTGTGAGCATGCGTCTCGCTCAACTATTCGGTTTTGGTAATGTAGACAATTTTAAAACTTCTGTCGAGCTAGTCTGAAGCCCATCAAGATGTGGGAGTAGTGTCTGTGGACGTATGTTTCATATCATCTGTATAAAAGTAAACAGTGCGCTGTCCGGCCACTAAGCTAAGAGCTATAGAAACAATTCTCGACCTAGACCAAAAGTTTGGCAGTGACCTGTCAATTTAGAATAATATGTAACAAACTCACATAACATCTTTTGACAGTTGTGTTTTTCTGTCTGTTTCAGATATGCCTCCTCCTTGTCTCCTCCTTGGCTCTTGCAGAAGAGCAGAAGGAGAAGAAGACTGAGAAGAGAGGAGTCTACGGCCTAGGGTATGGGGGCGGTCTCGGCTCTTACGGAGGTGGCCTCTCGTCCTATGGGGGCGGTCTAGGAGGAGGCCTAGGAGGTGGTCTGGGAGGTGGTCTTGGTGGTCACGGAGGCGGCGGACTGGACGTCATCTCGCTCGGAGGTCATGGACTCAGCGGCGGCTATGGTCTTGGTGGTGGCGCCATTGGAGGCGGCCATGGACTGAGCATCGGCGGCCTTGGAGGTGGACTTGGGGGTGGACTTAGCGGAGGATATGGAGGAGGATACGGAGGAGGAATCAGCAGTGGTGGGTACGGAGGTGGGCTCGGAGGTGGGCTCGGCGGTGGACTCGGAGGTGGACTTGGAGGTGGACTTGGAGGCGGATATGGCCACGTCAAAAGTGTTGTCGTCACTAAGAAGATCGCCGTCCCCTATCCAGTCCCCCAACCGTACCCAGTAGAGAAACGTGTCCCCTACCCTGTTAAGGTTCCTTTCGCAGTACCTATTGATAGGCCCTACCCCGTTCACGTGCCCAGGCCCTACCCCGTCAAAGTAGACCGTCCAGTCCCCTACCCCGTCCATGTTCCTAAGCCATACCCAGTCAAGGTTATTGTCAAGGTTCCCGTCCCCCACCCCGTGCCCTACCCCGTCGCTAAGCCCTACGCTGTCCACGTACCCAAGCCCTATCCCGTCCACGTGCCAACACCAGTGTACGTGAAGAAGCCAGTGCCCGTGTACATCAAGAGCCACGGTGGAGGATATGGAGGTGGTCTTGGAGGTGGTCTTGGACTAGGAGGTGGTATTGGAGGCGGAAGCTACGGTGGTCTTTCTGGAGGATATGGTGGTCTGTCTGGAGGTTCCATCGGCCTTTCTGGAGGTTCTATTG
Source organism: Sweltsa coloradensis (assembly GCA_024449915.1). Classification (NCBI taxonomy): domain Eukaryota; kingdom Metazoa; phylum Arthropoda; class Insecta; order Plecoptera; family Chloroperlidae; genus Sweltsa; species Sweltsa coloradensis. The sequence goes on from JAMZAV010001344.1 coordinate 279,044, forward strand.
GTCTTTCCGGAGGCCATGGTCTATCTGGAGGTTATGGTGGCTTTTCAGGAGGTTCCATTGGTCTTTCAGGAGGTTCCCTTGGCCTTTCAGGAGGTTATGGTGGTCTTTCTGGAGGATCCGGCGGACTTTCAGGAGGCTACGGTGGAGGCTTTGGAGGTGGCTCCAGCTTTGGAGGTATTGGAGGAGGACTCAGTGGCGGCAGCATTGGTCTGTCTGGAGGCTACCATTAAGCTACCTACTTTCATCATAAGTATTCATCAGTCATATAAATTTCACAAATCACTTTTTTTATACACAATTTCGTCGAAAGACATAATGCATTGTCTTCAGCTACCATAACAAATTTTGATACGTAAACATTTCGATAAATAATCGGAACATTTCTCAGTTCCTTTTACACGTATCTGTGTCGAAAGTGAAAGATGCCTGTTTTGAAGGAAGAGTTTCTGGTAAAAAGTAAACTCTGTTGATGGACAGACTAAACAAAGCCACTCTAGTCGTACGAAGATTTGCAATAAACTTGCAATTGTCGTATCTTAGTGCCTGTGCAAACTATTTCAATCAATTATTGAAATCAACACAAAGTGTTATCTTGTATATATCTTCATAATATCTCATTGTGTACGTCTTTTGAAATATATTTTATACAAAACTTAAAGATGTGATTGTTTGTCTTTTACCTTGTGGTCCTGTCCCGTCCAAGTTTGACCTGATATTAGGGAAACACTTCTGTCTATTTTTAAACCACGCAGAATCCCACATTCTTTAGTAAAATTTCTCAAAAATGCTTCGTTCAGAAAATGGAAATGTGAGTAATATAATAATGTGATGTCATTTTCGTTGGCCAATAACTCGTGCAAAAATGATTCACATATTATCGGTACGCTTTTCAATCCGAGTTCCAAATTTACAGTAATAAATTTAAAAAAAAAATTATGCAGTATTTTTGTTTTCACTATCACTGTATTTCAAATGCAAATCGAAAATACTTGTTATCAAATCAATGTTTTATGTAACGTATGTTTTTTTTATATGAGATGATGCTAATTTTAGTGGTTCTCACATTGGCGGTATAGTTCTTTTGTCGCCCTTACTGATCGGGTGCAGTCAAGTTGTCTATAAGAATTCAATCAATCTGCAGTATACTAATAATGCAACTAACATACTATGTTTAAGTTCAGGCTCATATCCACGAGACAATTAAATGATTGGTGGTAATGGCGGTGAGAAAGCTCTCCAGGGTTTACCTATATCACCGGTAGAGAGCGAACAAACAGAAAAAAACGAGCTAAATTTCTTGGGGGGTCAGTGAAATTGAAGTCTTCGCTTCGCTCACCCAATAATTGTTCTTATTTCCTTGTTTGATGAGCGAAGCAAAGACTTCAATTTCACTGACCCCTCAAAAAAATTTAGTTCTAATGTATAAGTTTTTTGTTTGTTTGTTTTTCTGTCTGTTTGTTCGCATTCTACCGGGCAAACGGCATATGCGATCTTGATTAAATTGAAGGGGACCTTCGAAATTTGTCAACTTTGACCTTCCACGTATTTGGGTACAATCGAAGAAATATTTCTCATGAATATCGTAGGCCTACTTTTACGATTTATTTTTATTTTTAGTGCGATACTTTTGTGACATTTGGGCCGATTCTGACCAAACGGGTGGGGCTACAACGTTCATATTTTACATGTACATTAGGATAATGGTTATGTATTGCTTTTTGAAAGAAAAAAATTAAAAATTTAGCCTAAATCCACAAAATAAAGGTTTTAATATGAGTTTTTTGAGGTACATAATAACAATTACCGAGTAACAATAAAAACTTAAAAACAAACACCGACAATGCGTTAAAAAAGCTCTTGCAAAAGTAATAGAGATCCCACGCAAACTAAAAACTTACAAAAAAGCTCATCCATCAACGCGACTAAAAAAAGGATTTGCAAAGCTTCCCAATAAATGAATAATAACACTAATAAACTTATATAAATTGCGATTTTTATAAGATGTTACTTCAATGTTATTGAAAATCACTTAAAGTACACAGGTGTTAGGTTACAGATACTGAAGATTGCTTGAATATTTTATTATTTTTTTGGAGTAGCCATCCATGTAGCTGGAAGAGAGTGCAGCAAGTTTTAAAAATGTGCAAAATCGTAGAAGTGGGATATTTGGATGAGCGAAGCGAAGACATTCAATTCCACTGACCTCCCAGCAAAATTAGCCCTTTTTTTGGTTTGTATTTTTGTCTGTTTGTTAGCTCTCTACCGGGCAAACGGCATAAGCGATCCTGGTGAAAATTGGAGAGGATCTTCGAAATATTTAAACTCGGAACTGCCACGATTTTGGGTACAATCAAAAAAATATTTCTCATTAATATCGTACTTTCACGATTTTTTTTTCGATTTTTAATGCGATATTTTGTGACATTTGGGCTGATTATGACCAAACGCCAACGGGTGGGGCTACAATAAGGTTCATATTTTACATGTATATTCAGGTTATGGTGATGTACCACATGGAGAAAGAAAAAGTTGAAAAAGTTAGCCAGAAACCATAAAATAAAGGTTTTAATTTGAGTTTTTTTAGGTATATAATAACAATTAACAAGTTACAATAGAAACAATCACCTACAATGCGTTCATGAAACACTTGCAAATGTAAAGCGATCCGACGCAAACTAAAAACTTACAAAAAAGGTCATCCATCAACGCGACTGAAAAAAGCGTTTGCGAAGCTTCCTAGTTATGAGCAATTATTTTTTAATTTTATTAAAAATCGTGCTCGTCATAGCAAAGATTAGCTCCAGATTTCAATTAATTCGCTCTATTTTTACTAAGTTGCATTTGTTAGAAAATATAACAGCATGGTGGAGCTCATAACCATTTGCTGGAAGTTGCATCTTTTCGGCTGTTTCTACGTAATACACTACTGTGTGAATTGCAAACACTTGCGAGGTGTAAATACTCGTGGTAATTGACAACGTGTTAGCTAACTCTAATGAGTCCCTTTCTCCCAAGGTCACGTTGCATGTCGTTGGCGTGCTATCATGCAGGCTCGCCTCTACGACAATTACCGTTACAACTTGCACCATGTGAGATAAACACTGACCTCTTGCACGGAGGGTTATTGTCCATACGAGAGTCGTAGGACATTGGCGCGAGGATGTTATTATTATTATTTATTTCGAAAATATAGTTATCACAATAAAAAAAAATCGCATTGTACACAAATAACTATTTTGAAATTCAATACCTTATAAAAAGAACCAAGTAACAATATATGACATTTCCAAAACTGTTTTGAACATTTACAAATTATTTACAAAAATATTCAAAATTTACCAAATTTGCAATCACTCAATGGAAAGTTTTCTTTTACAAAAGCAAGGCAGAAATCTTTATACTCTTGTACATGTTTTGCATTCTTCACTCTTGTTGATCGAATTCACTGTACAATCGAATGCCAATATAAACATATAGAATGCAAGGATCGAATGTTGTCGAACATCATGTCGAAGAAAAGGCCAATGTGGAACAAGCATTTAGACACATTACTGTTTTAGTTTGCTTAGCTGATAGTCATCACATCTGTCACACAAGGCGGGAAATTATTAAGGACTCTTATCTATAGTAACACTTTAAAAATCACAATTTTAAATTTATGAACAATTGTTTTATTTTTATTTTTACTATTTGGATATTATTGGAAAGTCCACGAACGAATTTTTTTTATGAATAATTGTCTCCGATTGATTTGGAATTATGGGAAAGCTGACAAATGATTAAGGGTGGGATATCTTGGATTTGAGGAGGAAAATATACAGGCTCAGTATATTGTATAAGGCATCTAGGGATTTTCTAGGGGGATCATGATTGGAAAAGAAGACAGTTGTAGGCAAAGTTTCATTTATTAATAGAACAGTATCTGATATGAATGGAATTCGTGACTTGAAAGCACTGTACAGAAAGATGGTCTAATAGTAATTATTTTTAAAAGTTCTTTGGATTAAAAACAAACTTCATATGAAACTGTATATTTTCGTATATTGAACCTACGACCATACAAAACTTTGTATACCTGTAAGCTAATAAATATAAGTAAAAAATACATATTTTTAATTAATTACTACTTTAGCACTGTGCATATATTTAAACCACGCACAGTTTCATAAAAACATCGATCGTATTCTTCCTGTAAAAAAGAGATTTGCAAAATGCCAAAAAATATGTCCCATAAAACGCAAGAGCGAATTTGAGGCATTATTTTTTCTCTTCCAGCTTGTGCCGCATGTGTCTTATTACTCTGAACACAAGTATAGTAATTATTATTAAATAAAGAGATAGAAGCTTTATGTGGGCACTTGTGCAAACACGTTTGTAAGCAAATTATAAATACATATTTAATTAGTTTGTGGTGTTTTGGATTGCGTCGAAAAGTTCTTAAACGTTGAACTACTTCAATAGTACTATAGTAAGGACCACTCTTTCCCGTTGCTAACAATTACTTAAATAGTAATGCAAATCTTCAGCTTCACGACTACAGGAACAGATACTGCCAAATCAACTGAATATGAACAGCGATTTTGTTAAGCATTACCTGCAGCCGGAAAAACGTCTGATTAACGTGGTCAAAGAAAGCACTGTACTGATCTTCCGTCTGAGACGTTCTACTTATATGCCGGTCTTTATAATAGTGTGTCATTGTTCGCTCGACGTTGGTGTCGGCACCTACAGGGTTGGCTTGGTCTGCTTAAAATTTAATGGTACCCATTTTAATCGGTTCTGTGACTGAGTGGGTAGAATCTAATAAATACGGATTTATTTATTTTATTTTATTTAATAAAGTTTGTTACACTTATCAACATCACCTAGCATTTTTTTGTATTTATTATAATATGGTATCAAGGAATTTTCATTGAATCAACAAGGATAGTGGCTGGCTCAATAATTTCGAAATTTGACACTGTATGACCCCAAGAGCCGGGCCGATCTTACAAGAAGCCATCAACAACAATTCAGATTTACATTATTTTTATTATTAGCTTGAAAATAAAAATACTAATTGCACGTATTCAGCATGTCCTGCGTCACAATCAAATATACAGATTATTGTTTGACTATAATTTCTCGTTCGAAATATTAAATTTCGACCAACTTCCCTCAAATGAACCCAATCTTCGGTACTTCTTCTACCTTCATCGTTGGAAGGATTTACGAAATGTTCTGTGATTTACATAATACAGAACACCGTAGAGTTTTTCCCATTTGTAGAACGTCCTCTTCACGACGAGTTCTATTATTAAAGTCACTCTAATTAAAAGTTTGGCGTTATTTAATTAAATCGGATCCACATCAAGTAGCGCAAATAATATATTTAGATCATTATAACCATGGTGATTAAATTTCGCTTCTATTCAAATTAGTGCGTTATATGGAACGAAACAGTGCGTATAGTGCACGTTAAGCAATGCGCATTACACACGCACGCATACATTTGAATACCGCCTGACGACAGTCGCTTGGGCAAGCGTTATTTTGAAACTAAATGGAACAAATCCTTTGAATTTGACATAATTATGACGTCACTGACGTAGTCCAAATATTTTCCCAACAAATTAATATTTTTATCCTATAGATGATTTTATATTTCATCCGATACCTGATTAGCCCACCCAGCTACGTCATAACAATAAAACCACTCACATGCACTCAGGTATTATAGCATGGGTTACTTACTGCACGGACTGTGCTTGAAAGAGTCGAGAGACTTGGAAATAATGCGTTATTTAAAGTGTATTGTTATTTTTATGTGTATTTAGTTTCTAGTTTAATGTGTGTGATTTTATATTACACATGGTTCCAATAAAAAACACAAACACACGAACAATTACAACGCGTCTGAGGAAGGAAGCGGAGCTTCCGAAAATTTAAGCACTTTTGGCGACGGTTTTTATTTCTGGCCGTGTGTTATTGTTCGTGTGTTTGTGTTTTTATATTGGTATCTTCCTGGTCTCATAGTCTTGGTTTTAACTAATTACACATGATTTAGTTTTGTCATTTTTTATTGATTTGGTTTTAGTGCAGTTTCGAACAAAATGTGAACATTTAGAAAATAAGAGTTAAATTAACTTATTTGCGAGTGGGGGAGAGGAGGGACGATTACATTTGGTGCAGACGCCTACCTGCAGTTTTCTCTGCACATGCATCTTACGAAAAATTACAAAATTCTATATAATACGGAAATCAGATTAACGTCCATCGCTGATGTATACATTCGAGCCACTTCATACAGCAGAATAGTTTTCGCAAACACATTTTACTGATCGATTTGTCACAAAACTGAGATACAAAACAGAACCTACCATAAACAAACACAGGCAAAAAACAGACAGTGATATTTTTTTAAGATGTAAGTCTTTTAATAACACTTTTGTAAAAATCGTTTTTAATTAACTGGATTTCTACTAACTTTTCAAAGCTATCGTAAAACGCAAGAGATTTTAAACCGCACGGTGAAAATTAAAACTCACAATTTTGTTTACACATCACTTACGGATTTAACACGACCTAAACGCGTGAATACGTATCTTTTTAATACTTAGTCGATACTAGATTAGATAGTACTATCATACGTTATTTCTAGGGGCATTTAAAAATAAAAAGCCGAAAAGTCGCAAAAGGCACGTATGTTTTTTTTATCTCTAGTGAAGGCTGTATAGCGATTGTGTTACAAAATAAGGTTCAATATCTCATTGGAAGCCTTTCTCGCATTTTAATCATTACACAGTGTATAATGTATTCCATGAAAGTAATTGAACTTAAATTAAATTGTTTTAATTTTGAGAAAGTCGAAAATGAAATATGAAATAATAACATCCGTGCATAACTTTCCGAAACCGGGCTAGCTAGCTAGCATGCGATTATGAAAAGGTAATGTTTACCTTAGAAGGGGGCCTGTGATTGCATCTTGCGCCGAGAGAGGATACATTATTGTTACGCTTGTGATATAATAATAACTACAAAGAATAATGCATTTTTAAATTGTTGAGCTGTCAGTCACAGCATGAGTTTGAGACCGGGAGATTGTTGAACACAGGACGGTGACGGTTCCTCTCGTGTTGGAAGGAAAGCACTGTTAGGTTGCAGGCTTGCATTGTGACGAGCAAACATTGTTAGCATACGGCAATCTCCATCTAGATCAGTAACACAAGTAATATGACAAATAAGCGTTACTTGTTGGTGTATTGTACGCTAGCGGACAAAAATAAAAAAATGGGAAATACAAAATAGTTGAAGGTATAGAATGAAGTTAATTGATAAATTATCTGCACGGGTACAGAAGAAGGAAAATGAAAAAGAAAATGAAGGGAAAAAATCCGTCTGAGCCTAGGGTAGAATAGCTCTGCTAATCGTAAAAGGCAATTCAAGAGAACAAAGTCCACCTCGCAAACATCAGCTAGTAAGAGGGGAGTATATTACTTCTCGAAACTAGAGGCTAGCTCTGGCAATCGTCTTCGGGGACACCTCCCCCCCTCTCTTGAAGACCTTCCCGACGACGATGACAATGACACAACGAACGATGACAAAGACGATGACGACCGCGACGTGAGAACCTTTCCTCCCCTTACCAGTGGCTGGTTCTGACCAGCATGGCCCCTCTTCTCCATATCCCCTAGGCTAGAGTGGTGCATTATGACCTAACGGTTGACGCGTCTCTAAATAAACAAAACAATAAAAAATCTTTAAAAAAAATCGTCGAAGAACGATAGAAAAATAAAATCAGAATGTTTTTCGTTCATATCTCGTAGTTGGTGGAGGTGCAGGGTCGTTGAATACAAAGTAATTAATTGAATGAGACTAGTCCCGCCCCCCTAACCTTAAGCAAAGTCAACAAATAACACGTACGTATCAATCTGATGTCATGTTTCGTTTTTATAAGGGCTATCATATTATCGATATCAGACGAAAATTTCGATTCGATATCAATATCGAAGTTTTATATTTGTGCAAACGGTTTTCGTTAGTTAAATAAAATTCAAAATGACTTAAGTGTTAACACTTTAGAGAAGGCTTGGGGCTGGTATTTAAAATATGTTGCTTCAAAGGGTTGATAAGGTATCGCTAAAACTTGATAACGTGTTTTACGTTCTAACCCGCGTTTACTGACCCGGCACCTCCACCATATTTAAAAACAATCTTATCCTCGTTTAAGTTTTTTACGTTTTTAACAACATTTTGAAAATGTTTCTGATTTATTTAAATTTCGAAATTTTGATATGGAGTTCAAATATCGATATCTAAAGTATCCCACTTAAGTATCGAAATACCGATTTCTATGCTCAGCCCTCGTTTTACTTGAGGAGACGAAACACAAACGCATCCACGGCCGGACAAAAAGGTTACGCATACTGGAAAACTTCTCACCCTAAAAGCAAAATAAATTAAAATCGATGTTAAAAAAGAAGAAACAATTCTCGGGTCTTCAATATTTTAATCTAGTTTCTTCTATAGGATATTATAAAGTTGTATCATTGTAATTCGTTAACAAAAGACGACGTTTTACATACATTTGTCCCAAGTTACGACAATCTCGTCCTGCTTTTGTGAATGAGTTTCTGTACACCTAACCGTGGTTTATTAAGTATTACTCACTGGTTTCAAATTTCATAAAACCAAAATTAATTAAATCAAAAGTAATGACACAGCTTTGCACTCATATTTTGGAAATTGCTGTTGTTACGAACGCACGTCCCGTTTCATTATATGTTGCATACATCTCGTGCTCACATATCCTGAAAAGGAAGTTTGTCATCTATTAAAAGTCATTGACATTTACACCATCGACCATAATAATCAAAGGTTTCTATTGTATCTACTATACCCAGCCATTGAATTACTTCTGACGCCGGATGTACATCGTACACATAATATACATAATAAAAACAAATAAAATACATACACTTAAATATCAATAACAAATTTTTGTAAGATATTATAAATATGCAACGGAATTCCTTAGGGAAATAAGAGAGAATAGGACACATTTGGCAGTTAGCAAATAGCTATTCCTTAATTAATAGGTGCAGATTATATAGAAATTATTTTTTCGACAGGACTAGCATTGGAACAAACATTATTTATTGACGAAATAATCGTTCTCTTTCTTCGGTACTCCCGTACCAGTACCTATACATATTTAATGCTTATTTACGTAAGCCACTCTTGTTATAATATTTACAAAATAGACGTACACATCGCAATGTGCACATCCAAGTGGTCTGTCCGCTGTAGGCTGCTGATGAATCGGATAAACAAAGGGATGCAATGATATGCCTCTGCTCACTCTTCCATTGCCTCGATGACGAAAACAACAACTTAAATAACAATAATATTGCGTCTCATTTACAACCTTGTGCTACTGTACTTACTTCGAACATCTTTTACGTTCTTTGCTATGAGCGAGAAAATAGGTTTCGTTGTTTGAATTTATTAAAATGAAACTTTACAGAAATCTCACGCTCATTGTTATATTATAACCGTCACTTTTACATACCATCGTGATCTGATTGTTTCCTGTCCTTTCGAACAGTACAAAGAGGCAATTTAATGATAGCAAGACAGTTTACCTTTCCATACAAATATATGAAAGGCCAACTTTTTAGCCAATTCAAAATAATAATATTTTACTATGGTGGTTTCTTATAAATAAATAAATGTTTTATGCTAACTAGGCAGTTCAAAAGAGCTGTTTGAATTCACACGTACACCAAGTTCTGTAAATACTGACCAACTGAAACTGAATCTCATGTGACTCATGTGTGTCACTGAATCACTCATTCTCACGTTTTTATTTAATTTGTAATATTATTTTTGCAGAGAGGTTTTGTACATTTGAGAACAGCTGTGTGCACAATATATGTTAGTGGGAAACCTGCCCAGGGTGCAATTTATGCACCTCTTCAAGTGTCTAATTAGGTATTTTGGAATTTGGATAATTGTGATGGGATGCTCGATGGCTGATGAATAGGAATCAATCCAATGCATTCTCATTGGATAGAATAGGACATATGTTGACAGTTGGCAAATAGCTATTCTCTCAGCAGGGAAGAATCCGATGTAACTTCTTTTTATTTTTTTTATTTATTTAACGTCTATCCTATTCAGTTCAAAAACTGATTTACAAAGAAGGACAACTAAATAAATCTAATTACATAGATGCAGACACAACAATGAACTTCAGCTGAGTAAATATTTGAAATAGTAATATTACAACAACAATAGAGTTAAAACACAACAAATTTGGTATTAAATAAAAAGGGTAGAAATGCAATTAATTAATGAATCAAATATAAAAAAGTGGTGGAAAAAAAGAAAAAAGGGAAAAGGAAAAGGAAGGAAAAAAGAAAAGAAAAGAAAAGGAAAAGAAAAGAAAAGAAAAAAATGAGAAAAAATGAGAAAAAGAAAGAAACAAACAAAGAAAGAAAAACGAAAAGAAAAAATATATTTATTAGACGATTCCACTCAAAACGAATATATGAGGTTTGCCAAAAATCAGGAACAGCAAATCAGGGAGTAATCAAAATTTCGCACAATTGATTGATTGGATATTGCTTAACGTCTCATATTTATGCAACTTGGCTAATCATAGAAACTACCGAACGCGAATCTTCATTATTGTGTTCAAATCTTGATAACAATTAAGTTCAAAAGATCTTGACTCTAATTATATCAGATATATAATTATTTAAAATTGTTCAATTTAAAAACTGATCACAGCAATGATACAGGGCACCTAGCTCAAGTTGCAAGCTCCACAAGTAGCCGGCAACCAGACAATCTAGGCAGACAAAATCATTGAAAATACATCGATTATATCATAATCAAAGCAATAATGAACAAAATGGTGTTCTTTACATATTTGTCAATAAAGCGATGGACAGCCCTAGTCGTAGATTACCAATATTGTATGCCAATCAGACTTGTGGCCAAAATGAGTGTATTATCGAATATTACTAGGAAAACGCTTAAGTCCCGCCGCGTTGTTGGATGAGCGTAATTGAGCGAGCGTAGCGAGCGTCTCCACTTGACTCTTATGGCTCGAATGTCTGTTTTTTTTGTTTTTTTTTTGTTTTTTTTTGTTTTCTTTTTCTGTTACTGCTTCGATACAGGTCGCACCGTTTCTCTGATCGACCTGAAATTTTGCACACATGTACATACCACCTAGGCGGGTTGCTGTATAGTTTTTGAACAAAATCTGATCGTTGGTTATAAAAAAAAAAAAAAAAAAAAAAAAATGTTCCGATCGTTATGAAATTTTGCAGGGTCAATAAGTACAACATTCTCTCCTATTTTCCAAATTTTCAGCTAAATCGGTCAAGAACTTAAAGACTTATTGGTAATCATAATTCGAAAAATGATGTTAAAAAATGAAGGAGGCAGTGAAGATACAAAGATACACTTTAGAAGGCATGACGTGAATGAGTACAATGCAAAGATGTTGGAATAGTATACAGTGTACAATGTCAATATCAAGTTAGGCCTACACTGTGTGGTGGGACTTATGGGAATGTCGTACTCGGGTCATGTTGCACGTACCGGTGCTCGCTCAACAACGCGACGGGACTTAAGCGTTTTCCTAGTGAAATTTTGCAGGGTCAATAAGAACAACGTTCTCTCCTATTTTACAAATTTTCAGCTAAATCGGTCAAGACCTTATGGCGTTTTCCATTGGCCGCACTCATGGTCGCACTAGTGCGCCCTATAGTGCGCACTGGATTGCCATACTTGCATGTCTTTTCATTTGTTCAGTTTAGCAATGTTATTCAAGTGGAGGTTGACAACAATGACATCTCTGCACTCGCCGAGTTGCTGCCAATGGAAAACGCTGGTATGTAACATTGTGGGAATGTCGTACTCGGGTCGTGTTGCACATACCGGTGCTCGCTCAACAACGCGACGGGACTTTAGCGTTTTCCTAGTAATTGGTGTATTGAGCTGCCATGTGTTATGCGAATTTTCTGTTGTTCTGTGAAAAAATCGTTACTAATGTGAATTTTTTTTTATATTAAATTAAATTAAATTAAAAATTTAATTTTTTAATTTTTTTTAATTAATCATAATTGTTAAAAAAAATCGTAAAATTGCGTATTTTATAAGAAATAATTTCTCGATTGCGCTCAAAAATAACACTAATATATTAATTCATAAAATTAAGGTTCTGCGAAAAAATCATTACAATCGGATAAAGCATGTAGGTGTTATACGTCAAAGAATTGTTTAAAAAAAGAAAAAACCTGTAAAATTTCGATTTTTATGATAAATATTTTTTCAATTGAGCTCAAATTTCACAAGAATATCTTAATTCATAAAATAAAGGTTCTGTGCAAAAATCATTAAAAATCGGATAAAGCATGTAGGTGTTATAAGTCAAAGAATTTTTTTAAAAATCGAAAAAAATCGTACAATTGCGATTTTCACGAGAAATTTTTTTTTCGATTGCGCTCAAAAACGTGGCAGTTCTAAGTTCAGAGATTTCGAAGGCCTCCATAAAATTTAATAGCAATCAGAGTATCAGTTTAGCCGGAATCGTATAAACAAACACACAAAAATACAAACAGAAAAAAGGAAAAAAGAAAAAAACATTCCGAATTGTTTTCTCCAGTGTAGTAGAATGGAATCTTCGCTTCGCTCGCTACGCTCATCCAACTAAACGAGGGACGCCGCATCGTTTGGCGAATAAGTAAATTTTGTCTGTGTTGAATAATGCTATAATCATGGTCCATTCAACAACATACGGGCCATTTTCTAGAATATAAAACGTATGAGAAAAACGTCCGGCAGGCAGTGACGGTTAATTTAATACGTAGGTTTGAGTTGATTCACTTATTTAATAGTTAAGCCCGTCGGCCGTAGAAAACCAAAAAACAACAAATCGCAATTAATTTCCGTTTATTTGAGAAAGGGTATAAGTCAACTGGGTTTACCCTTTCATTGCTTGGCCACCTATGTTTTTTGTAGAAAACTTATTCTAAAAGTTAGTTATATCAATTACTTTCAAAATATGGCAATCAAACATGCGACAATTGGATTCATGAATATCTGCATATACTTTTTTGTTATCTCAAAACTAACTTTGACTGACTTATATCCCTTTTACAATGCACGATTCAATTATCATATAAAATGACCATCGTCATCATAATTGCGTTTTGTTTTTTTTTAGAATTTGACGTTTGCTTAGAATCAAATCTTGTTCGAAATATATAGTAACAATTGCAACTTGGAAAAAGAAAAATTCTTCCTGATACTTGATTTACTCATCCTGAAAGATTCCATGTTTAACTCAACTTAAACTGCTCGTATTCATGTTTTAAATATTTAAATACGCTTAGATCAAATTATTAGCCATTGATAAAGAAATAGAAATCAATCATGAAACGTCATCTGGTTTTGCCATTTTACCATGTTCAGGTAAAAATCAATAAACTATTATTATTATCTTAGTTATTATCACTCGTATGGTAGTATGGTATAACCTTTTAACTATTGGTTTGGTATTTTATAATTATAACATTCTTTTATTTATTTTTTACATTTTTTTAAAGTTTTAGATCCATCTTCGGCTTCTGTTTAATGTGATTTGTTGGTATATTCACATTTTTGTAATTAAATTTTTACTTATTGCATTATGTCATTTTATAATAATTGTTCGTGTTTTTAAAAATAATTTGTATAATATTATTGTATTGTTTTTAACTGTGCTCAATGTGTCTTTTTTAAGTGTTTAGCTGATTTAGTTACTTAGAAATTGTGAATTGATACCTGAGTCAAAGACAAATACATATATGTTCGTATAAAGTATGAATTAAAGCTAAAAATCAAACTGACAAGCTTTAAAAGTATACATTTATTGCAGTAATCTGCCACATTAGTAGACTTTAAAAGCACAATTTGTAGATTTTTTAAGATGAGATTTCAATAAAAACTAACATACATCAAAATAGCTTATATTTATTATATTTGCCTTTTTTGGGTTCCGCGAAATTAACCAAAATTTAGTAAGGTTTGCAAGAGACACGAGCCAATACTTGCTTACATTGTCGCCATATCTGTTAGTTTCGTATAAATTATTTTGAAAGTTTTGGAAGTATTTATATTTGAATATATATTACTCAATTATGAAGTATAGTTTTATGCACTCGTTCATATTTACTAGGCAACTTCGCGAACGTTTTTTTAGTCGCGTTGATGGATGAGCTTTTTTAGTTTTTAGTATGCATGGGATCTCTTTACTTCTTCAAGTTCCAATGGAAAATCATTTTTGTTATATTAGGATATTTTTTATAAAGTAGTAAGTTACTTGCTATGGTAATTATAATGTAAAATATCTGGAGGCCTGAAGACTTGCTTTTTGTACGCATTGTAGGTAATTGTAGTCAAGTTTCTAAAGTTACTTGTTAATTAATATAATAAATCTCAAAAAGCTTATATTTAAACCTTTATTTATATGGATTCTGGCTAACTTTTTCAACTTTTCCTTTCATAACGTACTACATCACCATAACCTTATTGACCATGTAAAAATATATGAACGTTGTAGCCCCACCAGTTTGGTCAGAATCGGCCCAAATGTCACGAAAATATCGTAGTAAAATTCGAAAAAAAAATCGTAAAAGTACGATATTCATAAGAAATATTTCTTCGACTGTACCGAACAACGTGGCAGGTCTAAGTTCAGAGATTTCGAAGGTTCCCTCCAATTTTCATCAAGAGCGCATATGCAGTTTGCCCGGCAGAGAGCGAACAAAAAAACAAAAACAAAAAACAAAAAACACCCGAGCTAATTTTGTTGGGGGTCAGTAAAATTGAAGTCTTCGCTTTGCTCATCCAATTAAGTGAATGCATTAACATTTGACTTTTTAATTACACACCCTCGTGTCGAATACCATTTATACTTCCACAAAATTGGAAGTCCGTTTTAGTTACAATTTTTTTTGAAATATCATGACAACCATCTACCAAGCAAAACTTATCGCTCCGACAGATTCCACCACACTGAAGTTTCGTTATTATTTAAAATAAGCATCCTATGTTATGTATGATGTTGCTTTTGTGGGGCATCATGGTCTGTTGACAACAAAGATTATATAACAGCTCGGGACGGGAGTTAACATTATCTTTTAAATTATAAATGCAGCAGAACGCCAAACCAAAAGTTGACGAATCCCACGGCGCGCTCGAAGGTGGTAGGAGTGGACCACGTTCCGGTCGGGTCACGCGCTCACTACCGAAGACAAAAGAATAGGAAGAGAAAGGGTGGCTATTTCGGGATGTACGTTTGAAGAAAGCTTCTTCCTCTGATATATAAGCTTGGAGAATTCTACGAATGGCAGCAGCTTCACAGCTTTGTTCGTCGCAAACACATCTACGTAGAGCGAAATGAAGCTTCTGGTAAGTTTGTAATTTATTTTTTATTTTTTATATTGTCACCAATTTAGACTTGTAAATGCCATAAAACATAAATTCATCGAATCAAATTGATTTTGTTATTTCATTTACGTTGTGCATAGAATAAATAAAGCAAACAATAATACAATAAGAACAATATCACAAGAACGTAAAATATACTATAAAAATATGTTAAATAAAAAAAATGTACTTTTGTTTACGCATTTACGGAATTAAATTAATGTGTTAAATTTACCACATTTGGGTAATGCTTCTTACACATCGATGTTCAACTATTCAAATTCACATAATATTTAACCACATTTTATTGATGTGGTGAGCTTCGTCGTCTTGGAAATTTGTATGAATTTTAATTCCACATTGCCTTAGGCATCTTTTAAAAATTGAACTAATGTTTCCAATATCAATTTCATTGATTTACTTGAAAAATAATTATTTATACTTAGATTTCCATTTAGAAATAATTGAAGTGGATGTTTGACAAGCATTGGATTTTTAAAATGATGTGTAAAATGATGTTTAGCTAACATTGCCAAGTTCCCAAATAAAGTTTCTAGAATGGAATAAAAACATGAATCGAAATCGGTATTATGGTATGTAATATGACATTGCAACTTAGTATATTATAATAATACAAATCCTTATTTAGCAGGATCAATATGAAGTTATCATTATAGAATGGATTAACTCATAACAATTTAAAGTGTTTGTTTTCATTTATTTTATGTTCTACTAATCTGTGCATGGTACAGGGAAGAACGTGTTCATGGTAGAGTTGATTAATTGTAGGGAGCAATCTCAATATACACGAAAACCCTAATCAACATTTCATCTCCAGATTCTCATTGCAATGCCATAAAATTAAGGCCATACCAATAAAAAATGTAATTAATACAGTCAACTGGTGATTTATTAAAATTGCTGTAATATCGTTAATGGACAAAGTTTTCCAACATATTGTATTAGACTTCATATTAAATTTCCAATCATTATAATGGCCTTATAAAAAAAATAAATTCACATAGAATGGGGTTTTAAAACCATAACACAGTAGTAAGAATGCAAAAGGTCCCGGGTTCGAATCCCACTTCAGGCAGAGGATTGTTTATTTTTTATGTTGTTATTCAATCAATTCTTGGGTTGGTAATGTGTAAACGGTGACTATGGAGCCGTCATTACAACGATGCACGTAATACATTCTGAAAATCGAATTAGCCTTGTAGAATTGTAGAGTCGCCCGCGTGTGGAGCGTGCCCAACCAGTTGGTTCGGTGACTCATATATTTAAAATACCGGTCTGTATTTAGTCATTGTTCGCGAGTCGATGGCGTCGGCGCCAACTGGATTGACTTAGCTCGCTTTAAAAATTAGAGTCCCCCAAAGAAAGTCAGTTATGAGACCTAGTATGTAGACTCTAAATACGAATGCATTTTTATTATAGTTAAAAAATCGTCGCCAAGAATAAAATATGGATCAAAATACAATTGTGCAATCAAAGAATTCAATGGCAATTATAACGTATTTGGTTTTAACCAAGTAATTAACAAACAAAGGCGACCCCCTTTCTAGAATCAATGACAACATTCACTGATCTTATTTTAGGTTAGTTACGTTCAACTGCAAAGCAGTTTCACTAATATCGATGGCGCCGTTCCAAAGTTACAACTTAAAAAACTAATTTTGTATTAAGACTTGATCCACTCAATCTCATACTGATTTGCAGTCGGATACTTCAATTAAAGTGGTTCGCGAACTTGTCGACGGCGACGCCATCGATGAGAGTATACTAGCCAAGCAGATATCAGTATTTGTAATAAGTACCACTGATTGGCCACATTTCCATCGCGGATGATAACATGGCTAGTTTGGTTGACCATTATATATTAATTTTATTAAAACCCTTTCAGACCCGAATTAAATCCGTGTAAATTTAGTAATTATTATCAAACAATTTGAGTTTGGTATTTTTTTTAAAGATTTTTAGTATATTTTTCATATTTTTAATATTGATTTTTAATGAATTTTGGTAAATTTTGGATTTTGAATTAAAGCTACATTTTTAGTTAAAATTAAAATTCTAGGTGCACACCTAAAACAAGATTTTTTCTTATTGTTTTTTTTTTGCATATTTTGGATACACTAAAGATGTATCAAATTACCGGAAAAAACAAAAACAAAATGTGTTAAGCTGTTTTCTTGCAGATGTCTATTTACAATCTTCTCTAAAAAAGGTACCATTCGTACCATTGGCATGGGGAAAAATATTTATATTTATCCCCCCCCCCCACTAAAAAAAAATTTGAAAATAGGGGTAAATTTAAAAAAAAATGTTTACCCGCCATATTAATTTTTAAACTTGATGCCCTCGTTCGGGGACGTGGGATCTGAGAGGATGTGCATCGTTGCTAGGACGGCTCCAAAGACACCGTCTTTATCACGTGTGCGGGGACTTTTTTTCATAATAAGAATAAAGGATTTACAGGACATCCGTTTTATGGGGGGGGGGGGTTGTTTATGAAATGTCATTGACTTTTTCATGTTTTAATTTAAATAAATAAATTCGTATTAAGAGTCGATAACTACGAAGTCACAGAACTGATTTTTCCGATTTTCCTTAGGTGCTCTTTTTGGCTAGATTTTACTCTAGGAGCATACGCCGTAAATGTCAGTTATGGATGGATGAGCATAACGTAAAACATTCATTTAATAGTCAACAATACTTAATTTCAATAAATAAAACAACTTTCACAATGTTCACATACAGTTGAATCGAAATTGTGGGACCACTTGTCATTATGTAAATGTACAAGTCAAACTAAATTTATGTATCATATAGTGATCAGATCAGGTATATCTGAACATCTCTTATGTAATACGAATAATTTGGCACCTTGACGAATCAACCTACATTATGTCACACGGAAAGAAATTGTAATCTTATTTTCGCTAAAATGAAAAGTGTAGGAACATTGTGAAGTGAATGTCAGTCGTCTTGTTTAACAATACAGACAATGGAAGGATTGTTTGCGAACTGAAATGGCAAAACTTCACGGTAGCTACACGGTAAGATGATTGGCAGAATAATGCGGAGTTAGTCCGCGAAATAAAAGTTGGCCTTATAAAGCAATATGGTTACGTGTCGTCTTCTTTGTTGTGGAAAAAAATCGAAATCGTGGCGAATTGCAAATAGATCACTATCTATCTCTTAACTATTCAAATATCAGGGGAACAGCTATAGCTGGAATTAATTGAATTTTGGCGAACGCTTTTGGCACGTTGTTGAAATTGGTGGCATGATTAAAGGAAGGCAACTATGATTACATTTCCTAATTCGTTTTGTAAATTTTGAATTCTCTTTTAAATTGTACCTTACATAATCACGAACAAATACATTCTGATATACCACAGCATATTTTGTGCGTGATTGGTCAGACTACCCTAAGATGCCCCAAATTATCTGGTCGGTAATTTCTTAAACCATAAAAATTCCCCGCCGCACTTGTAGTTAGTTTCGTACCTTATTCATCAACATTCATTTATCGACTAATTAACTTTAAACATCTCAACTTACCAATATACATTTACATAACAAGTTCAGTTTTTTTCCTCTGCCGTGTTTGCCGGGCTTGGTGCTTCTTCAACTTCACCCTGCATCTGACTCTTTATTAATTAACCAAACTCTGTCCTGTTTTCACACAGCTGCACTTCTTCTACCAGGTCCCACACGATTCAAATCGCTATAGACAACTTTTCTTTCAACCAATCATCTCCACTTTTCTCTTCGTTTTCTTATCATTCTTTCAAAGCTATAAAATCCCGCATGGCCCGTGTTCTATAGAGATCCGAAACCAATCCGCAACTGCAGAGTTAAAACTCAGCCTGCATATTCTGCAATCCTCATGTTTTAATATTCTGAGCCGCACCTGCTCCCACGAGATAAAAATCTCAACCGCACCCACAACCCGTTTTGTATTCATCATTTGCCTTTTTGGAGGTTAAAGGGAGATTTGGGTAGGCATTAATTTGCAATATTTAATAAATATTATCCTTGTTTGGAACAACATTATACCCGTTGGCATACTGTTGTTGTAAAATTTCAATTTAAATATTTCAAAATTACAAATTAATCGGCCCACACCCGAAAGGTAGGTAGCCCGCATTAAGCCCGCACCGAGCCCACAACCACCCCGCACTCACGAAGTAGGTAGCCCGCATCCAGCCCGCAACCAGCCCACATAAGCGAGATTCGTAGCACGCACCCTGCCCACACTCAGCCCGCTAGCTAAGCACCCACAACTCGCCGGATTGTGTGGATATCCGCGGTTAAAACATAATTCAATGATACTAATGTAAAATAAAAATATATGATTATAAAATCTGACAGGGCGACTAAAAAATACCATGTTGTTATTTTTGCGTAAACTTTATCATTAAGTAAGGGTGGTACTTATAAAATTTGAGACTCACGGTATTCCAAAACTCGCTGCTAATTAGTTTAGACAACAATGAAAATTCCGAAACTGATTAAACTAAAACCTTCTTTTATATATTTTTATATTTGAAGTTAAACATCAAAATACCGGCGAAATGTTCAAGTTCTTACAAGATAAATCGCTGACCTCCCTTGTCTTGCTTGCAGGTGTGTTCCGTGCTGCTGGTGTCTGGCCTGGTGCTAGCCGAGAAGAAAGTTGAGCCATCCAAGACAGAGAAGAGGGGAATCCTAGGAGGTTACGGCGATGGAGGTGGCCACGGAGGCAACAGTCTAGGAGGAGGGGGAGGTTTCGCTCTGGGAGGCGGCCACGGGGGTGGCCTGAATCTGGGAGGGGGCGGACATGGAGGTGGCTTGAATCTTGGAGGCGGTCACGGAGGTGGTCTTGGCCTGGGAGGAGGCGGACACGGAGGTGGTTTAAGCTTGGGAGGAGGAGGACACAGTGGAGGTCTTAGCATCGGAGGCGGAGGATATGGAGGTGGACAAGGAGGTGGTCTTAGCATTGGAGGAGGTGGACACAGCATCGGAGGCGGAGGATTCGGAGGTGGACACGGAGGCGGCGGTGGTCATAGTGGCAGCCTAGTGCTCGGGGGAGGCAGCTACGGCTCTGGACAAGGAGGTTATCTAGGTAATTTTCTTTCAGAATATTTATTTGATTCACATCACATGTATTAAATATCATTAATTTGTGGCATCTATCCCATAATTCATAGATTAACAAGAAAATGTCAATAGATTTTTTTAATGTTTACACAGCTGATAGTGATGAACCTCCTGTTGAATAATTGGAGAGGTTACGAAAATAACTCATCAATAATTTGCGTTTATACGAGATTCTTTTTTCATCCTATGTATTGTGGGAATGGTTTTGATGTCAATCAAAGTTTCCTTACAGGACAAGCAATCTACTAAATGCGTAAAACTCAGGGGATTCATAATACGAATTCGTATATTATAAGTACACATGCAAACAAATTATATAAACCATTCAATACAGAAATTGTGTTTTAGGACCTAGTTTGACTTCGTGTTCAGGTCTTGGGACTAAAGTGGGTATCCTCATTAATAGATTCAATACATACTAATTTAACTGTGTGGTTTTATAGTCATGATCCCACAACTAGTCAAGAGTAAATGACATATATCCATTATATGCTGCTTATACAGTTAATACAATAAAGTAATCGCTTTGTTAGTAATTCCCTTTCGTTTAGTTCCTGCCACTATTAAGTAACCGGAGCTTCAACATTAATTATTACTCAACCACTTGTTCTCCCAACTATAATTATAGCTACTTCAACAAATATATTCATAGTTTAATTTTATAAATACATTTTTAATGGTGACATTTAGTCACAGGTTGTTGATTTCAAATTGTCGGTTTGCATGCAATAGATGCTCCGGGCTACGTCACAGTGTTACATGACATATCATTATTTCAGGAAGCTCAGGCGGTCATGGTGGACTTGGTGGCGGCAGCTACGGAGGTGGCGTTGGAGGTGGAAGCTTTGGAGGTGGAATTGGGGGCGGCAGTTACGGCGGCGGCATTGGTGGCGGTCACGGAGGAATCGGGGGCGGTGGGTTCAGAGGTGGTCTTCGAGGTGGCGCCGGAGCCGGGGGTTCCGTTTCCCACGTCGACAGCGTCGTCATCACCAAGGAAATCCGCGTCCCCTACCCCGTCCCCCAACCGTACCCCGTTGAGAAGCGAGTACCCTACCCCGTCAAGGTCCACGTCGCAGTACCCGTCGATCGACCATACCCCGTCCACGTGGACAAACCTTACCCGGTTCCCGTCGACCGTCCCGTCCCCTACGCCGTTCATGTTCCCAAGCCTTACCCCGTGAAGGTTGCCGTCAAGGTGCCCGTCCCACACGCCGTACCCGTGCCGGTCGCTAAGCCCTACCCCGTCCACGTAGCCCAGCCGTACCCCGTCCCCGTTCACACCCCTGTCGTCGTACAGAAGTCAGTGCCCGTGTACATCAGCGTGGGTGGAGCAGGAGGGGGACACGGAGGTGGTTATGGAGGTGGTCAGGGAATTGGAGGAGGTAGGAGGTGGTCAGGGAATTGGGGTTGGAGGTGGCAGTCTTGGTGGTCAAGGATTAGGAGGAGGTTATGGAGGTGGTCAGGGGATTGGAGGAGGATATGGAGGTGGTAGCCTGGGTGGTCATGGAGGTGGTCTTGGAGGTGGTTATGGGGGTGGAGTTAACGGGATTGGGGGAGGTGGTCTAGGAGGGTATGGAGGTGGAATCGGCGGCGGAGGTATTGGTTTGGGAGGGGGTAGTTTCGGTGGACAAAGGGAGCCAGTCAGAGGAGCATATGGACGACATTAATCATTGTAACTTATTTGACAATCTTATAAAAACATCGTGATATTTATTGTTTTACTATTTATTACTGGGTAACTTGCGTTGTTATTGCTTTTGAGGCAGTTCTAGCTCAAATGAGTTTGAAGGCCTAAATTATCTGTTAAAACAAAGGCTAATCCTATACTACCCTACTGTTTATTCATGAATTGCTATTGTTTTTATACCAATATTTATTGTTGTATAGGACAAACATAGATCGTCTATAATGTTAACATTTTGTTATAGGTTAATGGTGATTTTTATAATAAGTATAGAACTACCACTTTAGCGTTACTTTTAACTACATGCACCAACTACAAATAATATTTGTGTCCATACGTGTTGATGAAACGAAATTTCTACTATCGAAATGTTGAAATAAAATTGTAATGCAATTTAAAATTGGTGTCATTGTGATCATGCTTTAAATTTTCCACATCCACAACTATCCTAAAGTAAAATTCTCATATTTAGTTATAAACTATGAACAATTATTGTGCATTTTACAATATTTTGGAGAAACATTCAGGTCAATCAAAACACATAATATTTTTATTGTTTGCGGCATACAAAAATAAAGTTAGATTAAGATTCAGGTATTGCAATACTACAACAATCTTCTTCAAAAATTTAAAATTCTTAATCTTTCAAGTTTGACATAAAATTCCTAAACTTGAGTTTTGAGTTTTGTTTCTAAAAATACTTTGTAATTTGTAGTTGATATTTTGTAAGTTCTTATTATCATGTTTGTATTTGTAAATTAGTTCCTATATACGCGTACCATGTTCATGTCCATAGATTGTTGAAATAAATAAATAAATTAGCATCAATGTTATGACTCAGGTTATACGTCTGATATTTATAACTTTCTCACAGTAGCCCATCAGCTGTATGTAGATTCAGACATAATCAGCAGATGCCGGAATTCGAGATGTCATCCATAACGTATTGCTTTTAATTTAGCTCCTGCTAAAGTATGTCCGGTTTCCACCGTTACTCGTGGTTCAAAACGCGTTTAACTTTCTTCAACTGATTTTCATAAATAACTAGTTTTGCTTTGAGATCACATAACCGGGCCCTATATTGGCATTATTGAATCTGGCGAGCTTGATAGATTGGAGTAACCGATTGCAAATGACCAGACTGCATTCATCCCATCACTATGTAGTCCTCGATCCATACTTATAAGAGTGTGTGAATGTTATTATTAATTTGTTTCCAACATTTGTTTAAAACTAGGAAACGCTCAGTTGGACGCGTTGATAAGTGAGCACGTGCTATAGCTAGACCCACATTGCACATTTTTTTAAATTCTAAAATTTACGACGTTCTTGTTTCCAATATTATTTATTATTGCCAAGGAATTTGGGTAAACCCATGTGTAAACCTTTACTTTGTGGATAAAATCCACCGCCATCTAGAGGACCTTGACTCCTTGGGAAAACTATTTAAACTCTTTGGTGACAAATAATACACTGCTCCCTCGAAAGTATTTTGATTACTTCTAGGTGGCAGTGCATTAGAAACTTCGCGCGTCTTTTCGTTGCCATGGCAACGTTACTTTTGTTATAATGTAATTTCCATCTACACTACTTATCAGATCAAAATAAAATTAACATATTCGTGACCGGACGGACATTCTAAATGATTTGGCCATCTCAGATTTTGTCGCCGGTTAGTTTGAAAAAAAAAACTTTCGATTAACTTTAATGTAACTTTTTAACTTTTTGAACGATTTTACCACAAAACTAATGGCATTCAATCGAGAACGAAGCTTGCGGATGGTCAAAATTTCAAGCCTCCGTTCAAACGTTATGGCGAGACATAAAAAAAAAACAAAAAAAAAAAAAAACATAAAAAACAAAAAAACAAAAACAAAAACAAAAAACAAAACCAGTGATTAATTTTTCCGGCCGAGTCAAATGGAAACGCTCGCTTCGCTCTCTTAATAATGTAAAATTGTTATGTTATAATTTCTTTTTCGCATAGCAAAACACAGATAAAACCAATTATACTAATTAAACCGCGTAGGGAATTCCAATATGTGTGAGTGTAATCACGGTTTTTATCTCACAGATATCACGTCGCTGCCGCAAAAAAACTCAAGTTATTAGCAAACAAGGATTGAAAGTTAATGGTTGTGGAATTAATTATATTTTTGTGAAAGGAAATAACAAAATATTGTTTTATTATAATGATATTATAATCTGACAGCTGTAGACCTAAAGTAAATTGAAATATGACTTTTATTATTGATTGAGATAGCCTACACATTTTAACAAGGCCATTTCTTCGAAGTTGTAAGTAAATTAAGAACCACCAGTGAAGCCCTTTTCAGACTTTGAGGATTTAATACAATATGTTGAAGAAATTGTTATTATTAGACTAGTGAGCGAAGCAAATGAGGATTCTGTTACGCTCTACTCGATCGGGCCTTGGCCGTGAGCATTGTCCAATGTATGTATGTAAATGTATGTATGTATGTATGTTAAATGTCTGTCTGTCCGGGCTCATACGGCCGAACGGCCAAATAGATTGAGCTAAAATTTTAAACACACATCCGTGACCAGGTAACTGAGAACTGCTAACAAAATGAGCAATATCTGTTTGCGATTTAAGCTCGCAAGAAATAAAAATGTGAAAAATGAGAACTTAGATTGCAAATGTTTACAATACCCATTAGTGAAATAGAACACAGCCTGTGAAAGTTTGCGATCAGATGAACCAAGTAAATGTTTTATTATTGTTTTTGTTTTTATTTCTTCTGTCTTTCTGTAAATGATGCTGGGCCATTGCTGGCTATCAAGGATACTATTATACACTTCGTTTGGGCTGGTGATGATCTACAAGAAACAGTGCGACGTATTTTATCTCGCAAACATCAGCTGGTAAGTAGGGTAGTATATTACTTTCCGAAACTAGAATGCGAGCTCTGGCAGTCGTTGTCGGGGACCCCATATTCTCTAAAGACCTTTCCCAACGACGACGACCAGGACAAAACGAACGATGACAAAGACGATGACGACCACGACGCGCCTTTACCCGTGGCTATTTCTGACCAGCACCAGCATGGGATTTTCCTCCCTATATCCTCTAGGTAAGAGTGGTGATTTTTGACCTAGCGGTTGTCGCACCCTTAATCCAAACTAAAACTAAATTGGGACGTATGGGATCAGCCTTTTCATAATAGGACGACGACAAACGGTTGACGCACCTGAAACCAAAAAACTATAAACCACTTTCTCTGTTCGCCTAGGCCTAAATATTTTATTTTTTTGGGTTTATTTGGATTAAGGACGCGTCAAACCGTTAGATCATAATGCACGACTCTAGCCTAGGGATGGGGAGGAAGTGGCCCATGCTGGTCAGAACCAGCCATGGGTAAGGGGAGGAAGGGGGATTTCTCACGTCGTGGTCGTTCATTGTCTTTGTCATCGTTCGTTGTGTCACTGTCACCGTCGTCGGGGAGGTCGTCAAGGGAAGGGGGAGGTGTCCCCGACGACGATTGCCAGAGCTCGCCTCTGTTTTTGGGGAGTATAGTATACTTCCCTCTTATTAGCTGATGTTTGCGAGGTGGACCTTTTCTCTTGAATCGCCAGAGCAGCAGAACAATGCTCTGGGCCAATTCTACCATAACCCAGACGGAATCGTCTTTAATTTTTCATACATTGACGCTGGAGGAAGTACCTGTTCTAAGGGTCATACATCGGCCGTTATATTTAGCCTGGGGTGAAGCCTATCTGTTCAACAAGGGTCTGAGACCACAAATGTTTTGTATAAAGACTAGGAAAACGCTAAAGTCCCGCCGCGTTGATGGATGAGCTTTTTAAAGTTTAAAGTTTGCTTGGGATATCTTTACTTTTGCAAGTGCTTTGTTTTGCTGCCTACGCATTGTAGGTGAATGTTGTCAAGTTTCTTTTGTTTCTTGTCAATTGGTATTATTTACCGTAAAAAACTTATATTAAAAGCTTTATTTCTATGGATTCTGGCTAACTTTTTCAACTTTTTTCTTTCAAAAGGTACTACATCACCATAACCTTAATATCCATGTATAATATGAACGTTGTTGCCCCACCCGTTTGGTCAGAAATTGGCCCAAATGGCACGAAAATATCGCACAAAAATCAAAAACTTATATTAAAAGCTTTATTTCTATGGATTCTGGCTAACTTTTTCAACTTTTTTTTTCAAAAGGTACTACATCACCATAACCTTAATGTCCATGTATAATATGAACGTTGTAGCCCCACCCGTTTTGGTCATAATTGGCCCAAATGTCACGAAAATATCGCACTAAAAATCGAAAAAAATCGTAAAAGTACGATATTCATGAGAAATATTTCTTCGATTGTACCCAAAAACAATACACCTCTAAGTTTCAGAAGATTTCGAAGGTCCTGTCCAAATTTTCATCAAGATCGGATAAGCCGTTTGTCTGGTAGAGAGTTAACAAACAGACAAAAAAACAAACAAAAAAAAAAAAACAAAAAAAAAAAAAAACACCCGAGCTAAATTTTTTGGGGGGTCGGTGAAATTGAAGTCTTCGCTTCGCTCATCCAATTATACTAGGGAAACGCCAAAGTCGTTGTTAGACGAGTAAGTGAGCCATGTGTTTAGTCACCACATTACAACACACACATTACACACACATTACTTTTCTTCCCCTACCTTGAAATTCTCCTTCCTCCCCTTACCCATGGCTGGTTCTGACCATCATGGGCCCCTCCTCCCCATCCCCTAGGCTAGAGTCGTGCATTATGACCTAACGGTTGACGCGTCCTTAATCCAAATAAACCCCAAAAAATATAATATTTGGGTCTAGGCGAACAGAGAAAGTGGTTTATAGTTTTTTTGGTTTCAGGGTGCGTCAACCGTTTTGTCGTCGTCCTATTATGAAAAAAGGCTGGTCCCATACGTCCCAATTTAGTTTTAGTTTGGATTAAGGGTGCGACAACCGCTAGGTCAACGCCAAAGTCGTTGTTAGACGAGTGAGTGAGCCATGTGTTTGTGTACCCGCTAACATTACTTTTCTTCCCCCTACCTTTGACCTCCCTAGCCTATCATTGGTTAAAGTGGCGCATTATGGCCGACAGTTGACGTGCCCTTAAACTTAAAACTTATAATTACCTAACTTAAATTTAATCAATGTTCACGGGTACTCAACACGTGGCTCTCTCACTCGTCTAACAACGACTTTGGCGTTTCCCTAGTTTATGTATAAGTAAAACAAAGCTTAAAAGAATAGTTGTAAAACGCTGCAGTCCTTTGTTCATGGAGAAAGCCATGGCTAAGCCATCTTGCGGGGAATCACTCGTTGCTCAAACAGGACCACAAAACGCAGATGTAATATTTTTTTCGATTAATTAATTGTTATGTTATTCACATTTTGTTATTTCACCTTGCGGGTACACTTTTGTCAAGTAGTATATTATGATTTAGGATTAGCCTTGCATATAAAAATAGTCTATGTTTATCAAATACTGAATCTGCATTTTTCCGCTCTAGTTTTACCCCATTCTAAGACCAAAGCAAGCTAGGAGTTTTTGCAGCACTTTTTTTAAATTCCTGTTATCTTTAATTACATTAATTTTGGAGTATCTCTACATTTAAGTCTATTATGTATAACATTAATTTAAAGTAGAAAGTTAAGGGGCGTGTTCCCAGGTATTTCTTGTTTAATTTATTTTTGTAATGTTTACAATTGTAAAATAAAGTATTAATTTTGTTGATAAAAAAAAAATGGGGTCAAGGCTCGTTTAGATTCATAAGATATACCCCTGCATAGCCCGTAGCTTTCGAGTAGTGTTGGGGTGGGTGGGTGCAGGGTGCAGGGTGGGTGGGTGGGTGGGTGCATTAGTGTGGGGTGGGTGGGGAGGGAAAATTGGAGAGGAATAATTGCAGACCCAGTCTGTTAAATAGGTTTTAGTTTCTGGACTTGAATCTAGCCGCTACACAGAATACATTTTAAAGTTTCCAAAGCTTGAAAAGAAGGCCGCTAGAACGCGCACAGTCGGAGTATATGGTATTACTCGAGCCGTCACAGTGACGAGCGCACGCGAACACCCACTAATACACGCTGTTACATACGAAATTACCTCAACATTGGTATAATTTTAGCATTCAGCAAAGAATTTCGAAGTAGGTAAAGGAGGGAAAATGTTCAGAAATTTGTTTAGGGAAGGAACTGTTAAGGGGAGCAGGAATGAAACTTATTATCAAAGTTGATTTTTTGGGTTGAAAACGTTAATATTGGTTCTCACAATTCAATTTTAAAAAAATTGTAAATATTTTTTGTATTTTGCATTTTTTTTAGCAAAAATTTAATGAATTTTGTTGCTATAATAACCATCGTATATTAATGACAAAAAAATTAATGTATATACAAAACGAGTACTTTTATTAAAATGAATTTTAAAATTGTAAGCAAAAATTCCAATCTGCTGAATTAAAAAAAAATCAAATCTCTAAGTTGAATACTCTCGGAAAAAATGGTACCAGAAATGTAATTACTGCACATGAAGTACACCTTATAAATATTAACTTTAACACCCGTTTACTCAAAACTATACTTTCTTAAACTACGGTACATATAAGTTAGTCAGTTTTGAAGCTAGAGCCTTGAAATTTTGAGGGCTAATTCTTTATTAAGTTTTAAAGAAACTGTGTGTGGGTAAATTTGAAAAAATATTAAATTGTTTTGAAAAAATGTAAATTTCTGGATTTGTTTTGATAATTTCTAAAAAATCTGGTAACCACAGATTTTCAAAATTCAAAAATCCCCACACACAGTTTCTAGGTAATAGGCTAATCCAGAATGGGAAACAAAATTAAGTCTCTAAGACTAAATGCCAGGGAGTAAATGGTACCGGAATTTGGGCAATTTAACATGCGCGACATAGGCCATTCCTGCCCCCCTTAAAACACTCAGACTCAGACGGGCGCAATCCGCCTTCTTTCGAAGAGAATTATGATTCTATTTACTGTGAATAAGAAAAAAATTGTCAAAAAAAGTCAGTCAGTCAGTCAGTCAGTCAGTCAGTCAGTCAGTCAGTCAGTCAGTCAGTCAGTCAGTCAGTCAGTCAGTCAGTCAGTCAGTCAGTCAGTCAGTCAGTCAGTCAGTCAGTCAGTCAGTCAGTCAGTCAACAAGTCAGTCAGTCAGTCAGTCAGTAATGCACAGAATTAGCCGGTGTATAGGGGAAGAAACCTGGAGATGGACGTTTAACAAAATAAAAGAAATTCAACCAGATTTTAAAGCAACAAATGAAGAGATGATAATATAGACTTACAGAAAAACGACAAAAAGAGGCTCAACGCAATTTTATGGTTCACTGCAAGTATAATTTTCTTTAATCTGAACAGTTTTAAAGTCAGTGAATCCAATATGAAAAAGCCAGACATAAATCAGAATCTTAAAGTGTTTAAAGATGATAAAAGGAAAATGCGGTTGAATTTAATAAAAAAAGGAAAGATTTTAGAACATTTTGACAAGCACCTTATTGGCTATTAATTGTTATTTTTACAGGCTCACACTTAGGTAACGTGTTATAGGATGTACCTCAAATTTTTGTTGGTTTTGTTTATTTTAAGTTCTTATTTAAATGTGTCTTCTCCTTTTCACTAAAACCTAATTTTAATTTCTGTGAATTTGATATGTGAACTTGATATGAATATACAGTGTAAATACAAAAGTTGTTGTAATAATAATAATAATAAAAAAAAAAAAAAGTCAGTCAGTCAGTCACTCGTACAGATTCACGCACGGATTCACATACACTCACACTTGTTCAATTGATCCGGAACGCCCTTTTCACTTTCTGAAAGCGAAAGAAGACCTATTCCACAATCCCATTACATAAAGGTCAACTTTGTGGACCGCATTCTGTAACGTTCTTAATTACATACGTCCAGTTAGGTCCATTCGATGTGCGCTCACCCGATACGCATGTTCCAGTGAAAGTGGTCTTCAATGTTATGCGATGGACCAAAGTGTCACTAAACCAGATCTAGATCAAGTTGATCGATATTAAAAAAACGTTTGGGATCTCACATGCGCTCATTTCGTCTTCTTATGGTGTTGCTCCTAAACGTACGGAGAGGTTACAGACAGCAACCTTGGAACTCAGACAATGAGGTTTCGCTACTTTTAGAATAATTACAGCCGACGGTTTATTAACCTCATTTCGTAGAGTTAATTCTATGCCGACAAAATGCAGCCCGCCTCCTTTTTACGCGAGCCTAAAACTCATCTCAATGTGATCAGATGCATTTTGTAAACATTAAATTGTGAAGGCCTACGTCAAAATTATTGTAATTTTATGCCACCATAGTCATGCCAACATACTTAGAAGGGCTATTACCCCCAACAAATATTTTTTACCACGAAATCAAGAGCATTATACAACACTAAAATGACTGTTTAAAAACTATATCTTGTTAGGTACTGTGATTTTACAATAACTTTTTAAGTTTTTTGATCCTGCGTGAATTGGCGTTTTGAGAAAATTCATAAATCGGCTTTAAATTGCTTATTTGTTAATAAACCACCAGGACTTGTTAACCAGAGAAAGATAATAACACTGATTTACTGAACAAAACACGGTTAAAATAACAATGCACAACACTCACCCGCTGCGTAACATTTCGGTGACATCAATCACCTTCCGCGGACGCGAGGAATGCTGGATGGATAGATGTCACCGAAATATTACGCAGCGGGTGAGTGCTGTGCATTGTTATTTTAACCGTGTTTTGTTCAGTAAATCAGTATTATTGCTTATGTATTGTTCCAAAAAGATACTATAGCATCGTACCAATCTAAAATGGCCCCTTACAACATCGTGTCTTGATACTTTGTATAAATATACACTCAAACGCGCAAAAATATGCATTCCAAAATCACACCCCTTTTTGGTAATCAACACATTTAGACCGAACCACTTGCCCAAATTACAAAACAAAATAAAGTAGATTTACAGAAAAGGCTGTCGAGTACGACAATAAAGGCCAAGATTTTTTTGGATCAAAATCCTCCAAGGTCGCGAGACATAAAGATGGTCCCCGTGTTATTTCTTAAAGGAGATTTTTGCCGATGGGACCTATAGCTCGAAAATTACCAAGTTTGACAATTTTTTTCTAGGGTAATAATGAACTCAATAATTGTTTTGATACTTTATAAATTCATAACTGAATACCCCTTGAAGGTGTATTCACCCGCTATACAAAAAAAATCATTCAGGCAGTTACAAATTTAGAAACTTAACAGAAAAATTATTGGGTGCACCAAGACCTGAAAAAAATTTATCAAACTTGATATTTTTTCTAGCTAGGTCCCATTAGCAAAAATCTCCCATAAGGAATAACATGGGGACGATCTTTAAGCCTTGTGAACTTGTTTTTGGAATGCATTTGCGTGTTTGAGTGTATATTTAAGCACAGTTTCAAGACACGATGCTACAAAGGACTATTTTAGATTGGTTCGATGCTCTAGTACCTATGTGGAACAAAAAAGAAGCAGGTTAATTAAAGCTGATTTAAGAAATTTCCCAAAACGCCAATTTTCGCAAATTCCTGGATTTAAAAAAATGGAAAAATTCGTTAATAATCACAACTACAAGATAAACATTTTAAAATAGTCATTTTAGTGTAGTATTATGCCATAAGATTACCTGGTAAAAAATATTTTTTTGGGTTAAAAGCCTTTAAGGCATCACACCTAAATATCACACTGACCTTGTCGCTGTCAGAAGTCAGTGCCTCATCTCATCTCATGCATTATTAATTTATTTCTAGTTTTTCCCATGTATCCAATTCGGGGGTCATTTCGGTTAACTTAGTATATAAAGACGATGTAATAAGCACATTGTTCTCTAGATAAAGACCCAATAATGACTATTTACAACATCGGACATGACAACAAAAGCTTCCCTTCACTGCGAGGGATATTCTGTAGTTCTTTACCAAACGTACACATAAAATATATGGTTATTCAAGTAGATGCGCGGATTCGAACCCACAGTCTTGGACGCTTGATTCCTGCACTCCGTCAAGCAGCAATAAACCATTGAAACAATATCGCATTCATACACAAAAATTATATCTTATCTGGTTAGTTATAGTCTGTTCAAAGGAAGTAGAATCGTTGCAGTACTGTCCCAATTTATCCAGATCTATAATGCACCAACAATCCAAAAGTTAACTGTCTCGGTAGCTTAGGGGCAATTAGCACCGGACAAGCAGTTGGGATACCGTGGTTCGAGGTCGCTCAGATGGCTTTGGTAATTTCTGAATTAATTTCCATATAATCACTCCTACGGGAGTGTTTCCCGATCAATTAAATTGCATGAGAAATTATTAAAGATGTGTACAGCGTTTTGGCTTAAGAATCTGAGAGTTGATTTAATTTTCAATTTAGAAAAGTTGAGAATTATTAGCAGGGAAAACAATGGTTGGGATTGCTGCTTGCTATAGATGCAGCCATCAATGCTGTCTCTTGTAGCCTTCGTTTATGTGGATTACCTTCATGAAATATGATAATATATGAGTTGTTCAAATCCAGATACTGATGATTTTTCTGATGATGTTCCGTTAATGAAGAGGATAGCTGCGTAACATTGTTCTATTGCTCTAATGTTCTTTCAGCCTAACCTCATGTTGTCTCTTGGGCTCTCCAATGTAGGGCGGCATGTTTTTCATTCGAAATGTTTGTTGTGTGGAAATAGCTAAAACAACCACATTATTTGTTATGCTCCCTGTTTAATTTCCATTGGTCTGGGCAGTATTTCTTTTTCGAATTCTATAAAGAATTCTAACAAACTTAAACAAACCGATGATGGCTGATGGCCATTAAAATATTGTAACCATTTTTTTTTTAAAATAGTGCATATAAAAGTCCTTTACGAACAAAGCTGCTCTATATTTATCTGAAACCTCCATCCTCTCTCACTAACATATCAGAGGACAACGCAGACAACAGTTACCTACCCATCATCTGACTTAGCCCAACCTTTCCTAACTTCTAAAAAGTAAAACAATTTTAAATAATATCGCTGCTTACTTAAGACGTTTTACGTAACCATTTTATGACTGATTAAAAGTTTAGTATTCCACTTCCTCTTGCCGCATGCTAATGTAGTGGACAATTGCTCTAGCGACTTCCTGTCGTCAATATACAAGCTCCATTACGCGGACACATTGCGTGTCGTGTGTGGTCAGAATCCGCGCTTTCTAGAAAATAATGGACTTCCTTTCTTACACCAAAGCAATTGCGATCGATCGATACAAAAGTAGGCCTAATCGAGACTACTGAACATTATAAAGTCTAATTTGCTATTACACTCGATCACGTTGTTTAAGTATAGATTTATTTAAATAAATAAATCCGTATTTAGAGTCTACCCACTCAGTCACACAACTGATTTTCAATGGGGGACAGTAAACCAAAGTGACCAAGTCAACCCTGCAGGCCCCGACGCTATCGACGAGTGAACGATAACCAACCAAAGATCGATATTTTTAATAAGAAATACAGCAACCAGTGGTATGGACAGTGAGAACACACGCGGATCAACGCCAGAATCAACAAGGCCAATTCAGAACAACTTTAAATTTATTATGTGCCTCGTTGCTAGGACGGTTCCAAAGTCACCGTTTACAAATTCCTAAGACAAGAACTTATCAGAAGTTAAAAAATCTAATTTAAGAGGGAATCGAACCCTGGACCATCTGCATTGGAAGCAGAGACGCTGACCACAAGACCAAGAAGCCTCTCTTACGTCACAATATAATTATAATAATCTATTGGACTTGTGGGACTTGAGTTCTGGTGTCAATAACGTATCAATGAGGCAATTGTTGATGACAAGGTTGTTTTTAGTTTTAGGATGCATGCTTTGCGAGCTCATCTGAAGTCGAATCTTTGTCTTTCTCAACATGCCAACCTTCGAGGAGTTAGCCACAACAAACCGCTATCATCTCGCATCACTCTGTTGAAACTATACACCTGTCAGCAGAGATGTGAATCTTCTCTCCCTCGTAGGATACTCGCTGTAGGGTACACGTCATTCATCCAATGTGACCCTCTTCAGGTGACTTAGGTTATAAGGTTTAGGAGAGTAAGGAAAGGAATTTCCGAGGGCTGTTAAAGCCGAAATGTGCGTTTTGTACTTGGTATACGTAGTATATGGCTTATTTTCCCAAATACAGTCACCTTTGAAAAAAATAAAAAAAATAAACTACGATAACATTGACCGGAGTTGAAGATTTTGTTATGAATTTGAGGACTCAACACAAATGGGGTCGAAAATGAAAAAGGATTACGAGAAATAGAAATTTAGTTTTTAGCAGTCAAATAAAACAGAAACAAAAATTGATGATACCTGCGAGTAATCTGAAACGTACACAAGTACCGAACTGAAAAAAAACACTCATAGCCGTGTTTGAGTCACGCCCGAGCCTATTACGAGGACTCAAACCTCGGAAAAATTTGGTTAGGATTACCGGTGGTTGGATACGAACCCATGTCCTCCCGAATCAGAGTTACAAGCCTTGAACATGTGCCACCACTGTCTGTAAGATGAGAATGTCTGGTCGGATTGCAGCGCTGCCCGGATCTCGATGCAACGAGTGTCGACAGGAACAAACAATCCATGCGTGCCACTCTACACAGCAACAATTAACTGGCCACTTCTTGCGAAACAGAACTACACTCCCAGCTTAGGTTTAGGATGTACTCGCCATTAAACAGTGGTACCTCGTAGACGTATAGAAAGCTGTGTCCGACGGGGAACATGCGTTTTCTTTCAGATCTGAAGTGCAGTTTGAAAGATCTGAGTGCAATTCTAAAAGAAATGTGCATTCACGTTTTCTAAACCAAGCCAAAACAATTTGTGATAGTTCACCTATCTTACAATTAAATGGTCATTTATTATTTTAAATTTAGATGTAGAGGTGTGATGAGCATCGTCAAATCATTCGATACTTGTGTGTTAGTGCTTGTAATCCTCTGTCACCCCCCTTGGAGCATGAGGATATGCATCAACAAGTTCAAGGGTTTTACTTTTATATATGTATAGCCCGGGGTAGAATTTGGCAGGTATTCTTCTGCCAATCGTACAAGTCGAGAAAAGAGGCAAAGTCCATTTCGTACACATCATATTTAGTAATATAAGGGAAATATTTTGCTGTCAGAAACCAGAGTCGAGCTCTGAATGGCAGTCGTTGTCGGGGACTGTCCACCTTTCCCGACGATCTCCGCGACGACGACTTCGACCTCGACGATACTAGAGCGATGACAAAGACGACCAAGATATGAGAAATACCCCTCTTCTTTCACCTTGTACGTATGTGGCTGGATCATGTCCAGAACGGGGCTGTAACCCCTAGGCTAGTGGTGCATATTGTCCTATGTGTTGGCGCACCCTTAAACCAAATAATTGATTCCAGTCTAACATTGCTTTCATTTTAAAAACCTTGATGTAAAATGGCAGTTCATTTACTAAACCAACATGGGGCGCTGACAATAGAACTGCAATATATAGGAGTAATATTTTACCCCGTGAGAGACAATGTCATCATGCATGAACTATTGTTAGCCAAGCTTAGCTAAGGAAAGCTATTGTTTAATACTTTGCAGTAAGTCTGCTTGTAAGGATGAATGAAGATAAAACAATGGACTATTCTGAAAATTATCTTTATATCGTTAATTATGAGACAACATAGATCTCCAGCCACTGCAACGTCAACACTTAAGTAATGTCAAGGCCATTCGTGCCTACTGTATTTGCATAACTCAAGTTTTATGGTAGAACGCGGTATGGCTACTTTTTTTATTCAACAGCGATCCTCGTTAAATTAATGAGTTTTAAGTGTATCAGTTTTTACTTACGGAAATATTAAATTATCCAGACACGGGGTTCAGTATAATAAATCATGATCATCACAATAATTGCTACACTGTCCAGATGAATGCATATCCAGTTAAAGCTTCTGTCTACTTGCAAGTGTACAGCCTTATGATATGACGATTGACTGAGAATATTGGGGCAATCATTACTTACTATTATTTAAAAAATCACATTTTATCAATAGCACATGTAGATTTCCATTTCCATTTCCATTTTTAGATCTTTATACCAGCTGTGACTACAGATACAATTTTTTAGCATTTAAATTCAGAATATTTAGCATTAATTTTGTAAATTTAGCATTTTGTAGCAACTGTTTTAAATCTTTTTCCACCAAAATCCTAAATGTGGGGTGTTTCTTACACTCCTAACAATAAATTAAGACATAATGACAATTCTTAGATTGAATGGCCTTTTTAGTCACGCAAAAATTATTCAGAAGCATTTATCATTATTTCTAATATAAGCCTATAAAAGCGTTACAAAATACTCGTTATAATTGCTTCCAAGCCACCTTTCAAAATATATTAAAACTCGAAAATCTCTAATGATTTTAAATTTAGTGCACTTTTTTTTACTTTTTACCCCTATCGCACGGCACCTACCCCGTCCGATAACAGCAATTGTAATGTTACATTTTACCTGATCGATTGAAATATTGAAAAACGCTGAAATACTTGCAAGATAAGCTTGACCAGAATCGATAATGAAGTTTCCCCGTTGGGGAGAAAACTTCTTTATCGACTCTGGTCTTTACTGAAACCTATCTATAAAAATAGTATTAGCATCGGGTAATATTCACCTATCCAGTGTAGTTCCAGAGTTACAAAATACTCCGTTATGATTGCATAGCAGACTCTCGCATTCACTTCATACCTTATAGCAGGCATTTCATTCATTCTTAAAGTGTGTCTCCATTTCCTTGACAGTTTACAAACCACTTTATATTTCATATTTCATTAATAACACATCTATGGTTATAATTTAAATGCAAATTCGCAAGTCTAGACAAGAGGTAAATACCATCCAGCCGGTGCTTTCACGTAACTCTGACTCACGTGCGTATTACTATTCAGTGTCAAGCTTAAAAATGTCATAAATTTGATCTATTAGGCAGGTTTTGTATGAGGATCACGGACGGTTGCTGATCAAATCCGCCCACAATATGAATGAATGATTCAGTTGTTCCTACTTGGTTGATAATTTAAATTGTAAATAATGTATGAGCACGCATAATATGATGTTATATCATGCGTGAAATCTATGCATAATAAATACCACTCGTATACGCTGATGAATGTTATATTTATGGATGTTGCATATAATAATATAAGAATAAGCAATCAAAGGCGTCTTGAATCCAAACACTATTATGTGTAAAATTATGTTTGTCAAGTAAGTTATGATTTGGTAAATAGAAAATGTATATTTACCCAATAGTAATTCATGTTCATGTTACAATAAGTCTATACACTTTCAGTTCAGCGTATTTTGTTTAGCGAGTTCAACAAACATAGTGACTAATATTCTAGTACCCATTCCTTGCGTAATTGGTGCATTGAGCTGCCATGTGTTATGCGGATTTTCTGTTGTTCTGTGAAAAAAAGTCGAAGATTTTTTTTAAATTAAATTAAATAAAATAAAAAATTAACTTTATTTTTTTTATTTTTTTTATTAATCGTAATTTAAAAGAAAGAAAAAATCGTAAAATTGCGATTTTCATGGGAAATAATTATTCGAGTGCGCTCAAATTATACACGAATATATTAATTCATAAAATTAAGGTTCTGTGAAAAAATCATTACAATAGGAAAAAGCATGTAGGTGTTATAAGTCAAAGAATTGTTTTAAAAAAGAAAAAAATGTAAAATTTCGATTTTCATGAGAAATAATTTTATGATTCCGCTAAAATTTCACACGAATATCTTAATTCATAAAATTAAGGTTCTATGAAAAAATCATTAAAATCGGATTAAGCATGTAGGTGTTTTAAGTCGAAGAAATTAAAAAAAAATCGAACAAAATCGTATAATTGCGATTTTCATGAGAAATAATTTTTCGATTGCGCTCAAAAACGTGGCAGTTCTAAGTTCAGAGATTTCGAAGGCCTCTACTAAATTTCATCGCAATTGGAGTATCGGTTTAGCCGGAATCGTGTTCACAACACACAAAAATACAAAAAAAAAGAAAGAAAGAAAGAAAAAAAAACATTCCGGATTTTTTTCTCCAGTGTAGTGAAATGGAATCTTCGCTTCGCTCGCTACGCTCATCCAAATATATAAATGAAAAAAATTGTGTCCTCTATTTCATTGCTAATGGAAAAAAAATCTGTATAATTTTATATACAAATAGTATATAGGCCCTACATATACAAATAAGTGTTCGAGAATCACACATTTTAACCTTCGAATGATTTGCCATCACTTATTCATTGTCAATTTGTTTGCCACACGAACATTATAAATAACTCCGTTTTTTTTTTAATCTGGCATTATTCAAAATCAAAATCGTTATTCCAATGTACTAACAATTGAACTGTATTTCATAATTTTATCTTTCTAGGATAAATCTTTGTATCAACTCATTTTTACACAGTTTTTTTTTTGCCCATTTTCAAAATATCTATTGGGTGTAGAAAATCTCGAAACCGGAAATGTTTTTCTTAGTAGTCACGTATAGTTTTCTATAGATTGCGTGGTATTATAAGTTCAGATAGATACACATATTGTGGTACTGTGTCAGAGTGTCACCCCAGGGCTCTAATGCGCTATCAAGTGCGCGCACGTAATGTACACTGTCAACTGAAAGAACGCAATTAACCACACACACACTGGACATGCAGACACACGCTACTTCCTCATGCAAATAGCGAAGAGATGTCAAGCGCATAGGCCTACAGGTAATACAAACTCGCGTTCGTTGTGTGGTAAGCTATTATAGTAATGATACATAATCATCGCACTTTTATCTTCGATGACACGCAGTGAGATAACACATAAAGTGGATCAGACAAGAGTGTCCATGTCCACTGGACATTGTCCAGTATTCTCCTACGTACAAAATGTAAGTATAAGAGAGCAAATAAGGAAGTAGTTGACAATTTTTTTTTTCAATGATGGATTAAAAAAACACTATTTTTTCGACGGGAAAAGATGTATTAGGTATTATATGTTTGATGAAAATTTAATTTGAAATAAAACACATTTTACTCGTTACCAAAACTTTCCAAGACAAGTTGTACAATTTTTACAGAGAAATAGTTTCCAGGTACATGCAATATTTTTTATATATTTTTTTTTAATGGTGAAACATTAAAAAATAAACTCAAATGACAAATTGACAGTCAGTATTTTTTTAGTATCGAAAATTGAGTTGTATTAATTCTGCAGAAATAATCAAATGACAATATTTTTCAATGCTCTGACTTAATTTAATCTGGCCAAAATATCAATAGTTAATTTAAATAATTGATAATAATATAATTAATATTTTCTTCTCACGCGAGCCATAAAGTACATGTACCGCGCT
Source organism: Sweltsa coloradensis (assembly GCA_024449915.1). Lineage (NCBI taxonomy): Eukaryota > Metazoa > Arthropoda > Insecta > Plecoptera > Chloroperlidae > Sweltsa > Sweltsa coloradensis. Next base: position 318,771 of record JAMZAV010001344.1, read on the forward strand.
ATTTGTTTTGCCTTCAATATTCTTGCAATTTTTAGCTACTGTATATAACGAGGAGTTAAATTATGTAAATTTGTTACATGCATTATTTAAAATCTACTAAATTATGTTAGTTAAAATTAAAACATTTTCACCATATTATTACCTACATGTTCTTACTCCAGAAAATAAAAAAATAAATACACATTACACAATATTATTGTAATGCCTTATTCAATAATTATTTTTATGGCGTTGCTTCAAAGGCTGACTTTCCACCCATATGCACATTCTACCTCGGCAATTCTAATTTGTAATTCTGAAAATAAAATGTTTTCATTCTCGTAAAAACTACATAACTATTGCTCACAAAATACGTTTAAAGAAATATTTTAAATAAACATTTTAAACCACAGAGCTCTACCACACAAGATTAATAAAATAAATCAGTGTTATCATGCAACAAAGCCATTTTAAGATTATACTCGAGTTTTGTACTATTTACTCAGTACATTCCCTTCCAGTAAAAACGCTTGTTTGTGTGTAACGTATAATTGATAACCAATATCCTAGGCTATACCAACTTAAACACAACATGTGCATGTACGGTGAAAAGTGTGCAATGGAAATAATGTGGTTTTGTGTATGCATACTCAATTTCAACAATAACTGATATTAACTGATCATAAAAATTTGATTACTGGATTAGATAAATAACATGACAACTTTTTAGAAAATACACCTTTCAATGTTTTATTATATTATACAATGCCACATTTTACTATTGTTTGCAAAATATGTAATGGCCCGGCTTCCTTCGCTTGTGCAACATGTTCACGAAAGCGATCGAGGCTTTGAAAGGTTTGGTCCTACCAGTACGATTTATAGAGGCTACATTGAGATATCGAGAGGCGATGTCGATACTGGGATCTCGTTTCTCCCCACTTACACTCTAAGAGTTATTTGACGTAATTATACTAGATTATTCGGCGGGCCAAGTTGCCAAATACGATTTGAAGCGGCAACATTCAATTTGGGCCAGCTGAAGGCTTTAGGTAGTATATTTTGTATAATATTGTTCGATATTCAGTTCAGAGTGCCTGCATCTGCATTAGTCTTTAACAGTTTTATATTAATTTAATGAGATAAATGAGAATGCAATAAAATTTAGAAATTTTAGAGCTTATCCGATCGAGACTCGAACTCGCGACAATCGGATCCCGATCGGATCGGATCGGATCGGATCAGATCGGATCGGTTCTGATTTTGGAGGGATGGTATACGCATATAGCCAACGGGCTTTTTACCTTCGCCTCGCATACAACAATACAACACAAAAGTTTTATTTCCATAGCTACTAGGCCACTTCGCAAACGCTTTTTCCAGTCGCGTTGATGGATGAGCTTTTTTGGTTGACTATTTATGTCCAATGATTACTAATTTTTTTGTATGCGATGGGATCTCATTACTTTTTCAAGTTTCATTGCAAAATTATTTTTGTAATTAGGATAATTGTTGTCAAGTTTCGTGTTAATTACGTGTTACGTTACGTGTGTTATTCGTTACGTGTTAATTATACGCCTGTAAAAGGCTGATATTTAAATCCTAATTTCTATGAATTCTGGTTAACTTTTTCAATTTTTTCTTGCAAAAGGCACTACATCACTATTACCTTAATACCCAGGTAAGCTATAAACGTTGTAACCCGAACCGTTTGGTCAGAATCAGCCCAACAAATATCGCGGAAATATCGCATTAAAAATTGTAAATAAATCGTCTAACTGCGATATTCAAAATATATTTTTCTTTCGATTTTACCCAAAAACGTGGCAGATCTAAGTTCAGAGATTTCGAAGGTCCCCACCTCCAATTTTCATCAAGATCGGATATGCCATTTTCCCGGTAGAAAGCGAACAGAAAAAAAGCACCCGGAGCTATTTTTCTCGGGGTGGAGTGAAATAATTGAAGTCTTAGCTTCGCTCATCCAAAAATACAGTGTTAATTGCCTTGACTCTTGTATGGGTATGTGGAAAATTATTAAATAAAACATTATATCCATATACACAAAATAAACAATAATAACTTTATAACTCTTTTGTTATAAACAAAAACAAAATCAGCCATTATGTGCAAGTAAAGGGCCCATGTAGCATTTTTGTATTTAATAAATTTAAATAAAATGATAAAATAATAATTAAAAAAATAGTTTATAAAGAATTCTTGTATTGAGAAATATGCCTTTTCTCCTAACATTTGTTTTAATTTAATGCGTGTGAAATGTGTCCTTCTTAAAGACATTTTCATTTTGATGTTGCCTCTGTTGTATAACACTTTATTCTAAAACAGTTCCTCAAAGCAAATCAAATATATGGTAATAAAGGACGATTACAGTACGTCTACACCTAAGTTTTTTTAAATTTTAGAACGAAGTGCGATTCGAACTTTTCTATCTTCACCCTGCAGATGAAGAGATTGAACTGGCTATAGTTTATGTTCAAGTCGCAAATTAATAAAATGTGCACACTTCGATAGAAGTTGAAGTAAAACATTTTAAATTTAAACTCACCGATTCAGGTAACTCGGTCATGCGTAGCGCGCGAGATTCTCATTCGCAAGGTCACCAGTTCGATGCCCGCGGGCCAGCCACCGGCAATTAACGTGAATTACAGTTTTCCCTAGGTTTTCTTGTGAATGTAAATTTATATCCCAAGTGAAAATAAAATGTTAGGTTATGATTGACAAATTAATAGTTTTGCGTAACAAAATGCCTTAATGTTGACAAATATTTCAAACTGATGGAAATCACATGCTTTCATAATTAATTTGTGTTATATTATTTATAGTCATTGCAATACATAATAGCCTCCAGTTATGTTGCTTTAATAGTGAGCCAAGGTACAAATTATTTTTCAAATATAATTTTTTAATCTGCTACGTAAGCAGGCTATATTTTTTTCTCAAACATTCAGCTGGGCGTTGGTTCCTACGATATTTGATGAAAATATGGCTTTTGACCATTAGTGACAATTTTAAATTTGGTATAATTGTAACATATGATATTAATATAGAAAAAATAGTTATCTCGAAATGAAAAATAATTAACTGGTGTTCTACCTTTAATTTCATTCCGGTTAGCTCCAAAATAAATGATTGTTTGGTGCTTTTTAATTACCTATTAATATATATAACACATTTTGTATTATCTTACGCCTTACATAAGAAATAATCAGTGAAAGCATCACAAATGTGGACTAGTAAGTAGATCTACGCGTTGTACGATACGTGATACGGCCATAATATTTTGGGAGTCGGACGCAACATTCGATATTTGGCTGAGGTGATTGAGGTGAGTAAACGATGAAGCAACGCAAATCATATCTTGCATTCGAAAGTAAAACCTCGCGGAAAGAGATGCGAATGTCTGAGATTATAGATAATATATCTTATATAACGTGAGAGGTTATTGAATACAGATATCAAGTTATAGAAATAGATAAGGAACAGCTGTAAGTAGAGTTGAATGCTGGGGTTAGTGAAGAGTGAAGAGATTTCACGAGAACATTGTTCTGAGATGAACTTGTCTGTAAGGTCAACTCACTGACTTAGTGTAGTGTAGACTTTCCTATAATTGATAGATCAAAGTTACATCCTTGCCACAGGGCATTCATTATTGCAAGGCGAAGCGAACCATGAGTGTTCTATTTCTGATCATGTTAAAACAAATAAACTTTCTCCGTGTAGTTTTGATAGTATAGATTACATTCAGAATAGTTTTTTTTAACGTGACTGTTTTAAAAATATAATAAAGATAATTTAAGCTATGAGTTGAGTAGGAATATCATAAGGATTTAGAATTGTGATTTAGTTAATATTAATACCAAATTACTGTTTCAACCCTTGATTCTGTACACGCTTCAAACGTGAGTCCCGACCGTGCGTGCCATCACGGTTGTCATCGACAGCATGAACTAATAATAAACAAATAATACAAAACTACAAAAAGTCATATACAAATAAATATACTAGGAAGCTTCGCAAACGCTTTTTTTAGTCGCGTTGATGGATGATTTTTTTTTTTAAGTTTTGAGTTTGCGTGGGATATCTTTACTTTGGCAAGTGCTTTGTTTTGCTGCCTACGCATTGTAGGTGATTGTTGCCAAGTTTCTATTGTTAATTGTCAATTTGTTTTTATTATTTACCGTAAAAAACTTATATTCAAAGCTTTATTTCTATGGATTCTGGCTAACTTTTTCAACTTTTTCTTTCAAAAGGTACTACATCACCATAACCTTAATGTACATGTATTATATGAACGTTGTAGCCCCACCCGTTTGGTCAGAATTGACCCAAATGGCACGAAAATATCGCACAAAAAATCGAAAAAAATCGTAAAAGTACGATATTCATGAGAAATATTTCTTCGATTGTACCTAAAAACGTGGCAAGTCTAAGTTCAGAGATTTCGAAGGTCCTGTCAAATTTTCATCAAGATCGCATATGCCGTTTGCCCGGTAGAGAGCGAACAAACAGACAAAAATACAACAAAAAACAAACAAAAAAACACCCGAGCTAAATTTTTTAGGGAGTCAGTGAAATTGAAGTCTTTGCTTCGCTCACCCAATAATAAACAAATAATACAAAACTACAACAAGGCATAATATACAAATAAATATATAATAATTTTCTTTTATGTGTGTCTATAAATTGTATTATTGGATGAGCGTAGCGAGCGAAGCGAAGATTCCATTTCACTACACTGGAGAAAAAAATCCGGAATGTTTTTTTTTTCTTTTCTTTTCTTTTTTTTTTGTATTTTTGTCTGTTTGTTAGCACGATTCCGGCTAAACCGATACTCCGATTGCGATGAAATTTTATGGAGGTCTTCGAAATCTCTGAACTTAGAACTGCCACGTTTTTGAGCTTAATCGAAAAAAAAAATTCTCATGAAAATCGCAATTTTACGATTTTTTTCGATTTTTTTAAAAATTTCTTCGACTTACAACACCTGCATGCTTTGTCCGATTGTAATGATTTTTTCACAGAACCTTAATTTTATGAATTGATATATTCGTGTAAAATTTGAGCGTTATCAAAAAAATATTTTTTACGAAAATCGCAATTTTACGACTTTTTTCAATTTTTAAAATTTCTCCAGCTTATAACACCTACATGCTTTATCCGATTGTAATGATTTTTTTTTAAAACCTTAAATTTAAGAATTAATATATTCGTGTGAAATTTGTGCGCAATCGAATAATTATTTCTTATGAAAATTTCAATATTACGATTTTTTCCTTTTTTAAAATTACGATTAATTTAAAAAAATTAAAATTAAGTTAATTTTTTATTAAATTAAATTAAATATTTTATTAAAATGTATTTAATTTTAAAAATATCTTCAACTTAGTAATTATTTTTTTACAGAACAACAGTAAATCCGCATAACACATGGCAGCTCAATGCACCAATTACGCTAATCCAACAACGCGGCGGGACTTAAGCGTTTTCCTAGTTCAGTTCACACATCAACGTCTTGGGACAGCAAACGAAACAGTAGACAAAGACCTTACGCATAAAAATAACAAATATTATCTACACATTATTTTGTATACACCGTATACGTATTCAAGGAAGCTTCAAGGTTATAAAACAATAATTTATGCAAATCGAATGCCTTTAGTACAATAGTAAAATAACTAACAAAAAATATTTGTTGTTGTTTGATGTGTAAACTTGCTGATGAAAAGTAAACGTGGCGAAGATATTTGGGTTTTATGAGACAGTGTTATACCATTGAGTATATAACCATCCTGTTATACCGCTATATATTATAGTCACTCAACGGTTATACTAACGAAAATCAGGGAACCTTTATCACAGAACCTTAGCATACCACACATAGATACGTCTAAATCTAATAGTATAGGCCACAGCTTAACTCATCTGTGGTGCATTGTTTACAATCCAACACGTTTCTCGTGGCTTTTAAAGATAAAATATTTAAACATAGGCTACATTAATCTACTTCGGTAATGATATGTTAATCATAAATTGCATAAATAGTTTTTTCATCAATGTAGAAAACGAATAATTTGATCTGCCATCTCAGAATATATTTTAACTATTTCCTAGTACGGAAATCCAACCGTTAACCTTGATTAAATGTTAATGGTTATTGGTCCTGTCTAACCCACGTGAGAGTTTAGTTGTTTTAACTTAATTTAAATTCTCACGCTCCCCTCCTAACAATGAGGCTTATCCTTTACCCAAATAGCAGTAAAATATTCGGCGCGTAAACAAAGCAAGTGACCTAGGATCATTAAGATGCGTGCCTAGAAGGACGAACAACGATAACAGAGAGCTACGGTAGTTTCTAGGTGAAGGTCATTGCCTCCACCTCTCGCATGTTGTTACTACGGTAACCAAAATAAAGGGGCATACATTCTGAGCTGGGGTACCAAGTTGTTGGAAAAAAAATTATAAAAAATATTTAATAAGTAAAAAGACCCTGTTAAATATTTCTAAAATAGTAGTTACATAAAGTAAATAATAAATAAATAATAAATAAATTGTATTTAGAGTCTACCTACTCAGTTATATAACGGATTTTCAGTGGGGGACAGTAAATCAAAGCGACCAAGCCAACCTGTAGGCCCTGACGCAACTGACGAGTGAGCGATAACCAACCAAAGATCGATATTTTATAATGGGAAATTTAGCAATCAGTGGTATGGACAGTGCGAACACCCGCGAATCAACGCCAGAATCAACAAGGCAGATTCACAACAACATTGAATTTATTATGTGCCTCGTTGCTAGGACGGCTCCAAAGTCACCGTTTACAAATATCTAATACAAGAACTGATGGACTTAAGTCCATATCAGAAGTAAAAACCTGACTTTGAAGGGAATCGAACACTGGACCTTCTGCATTGGAAGCAGGTGAGGCTAACAACAAGACCAAGGAGCCACACACACCTTACCTTTGTCTAAGGTTTGTTTGTTAACATTTGACAGAAAAATGTCTTTATATATTAAACAATAAAATAAAAATATTTTCTTTCATTTAAAGCACATATTGTAGTACAACTTTATTTTTTAAACAAAGCTCTGCCTTTACATTAAGGTTGCCTTAAAGACACAGAATAACAAAAATTTATTAATTTACATTTATACAAATTACGTTTAACAATAAATAAAATTAGTTGCAGATTATGAAAAAAATGCAATGAAGTGAAAAATGAAGTGAGAAGTATGATTTGTGAAGTATAAAAATAACAAATACTGATTTATACTTGTTACTACTTCTTGCTTTGGCCATATAGATGATTTCTAAAAATTAAAATCGATCATTTTAAAGCAAGGAGCACCAAGTCATAAATAAAACTCGTATTTAGTCTAAAACGTTTGCAAAATTTAACAAAAAAATCCGGTATCGTTCCTTTTGCTCCTATTAAGAGCCCGATACTCATACAGAACATGCCACAGTATCTTTGTTGTCACGTACTAGTACAAGCGGATGCCCATTACTGACCATTTTACTGATGGGTAAAAAAGATTCCTTAAAATCTGTCTTTAAAATATTAGGGCACAGGTAGAGAAACCTGGATAATGAAGATAACGCTTCTGTTCATCTAAATAATTGAGAGAAATGAAAAAATTACACTCGTAGAACACAACAAACTATTTACTTGTAAGAAACGAAATTTCGGATGACACTGCTAACAATATTAATTAAAATAGAGAAGTTTGATATTTCGGCTGCTATTTCAGCAATGCAGCCGTCCTTATCAACCAAATGTGTCTAAACTTTCTTCGGTATATCGGGCCAACCCGTTTTTGTTAATCTAAAAATTGAGAAAAATTACAAAATTACACTTATAGATCATTGAAGTTATTAAAGGGTATTTAACCTCTAAACTCAAAAAATATATTTCATTCAGGCTAACTAGTAATGAATTTAGCAATTAACAGAAAAATTATTGGGGCCACCATGACCTCCCAAAAAATTGTCAAGCATGACATTTTTCGAGCTAGGTCCCATCGGGAAAATCTCACATAAGAAATAACATGTGGATGACCTTTATGCCCAGTGAGTGACCATGGAGGATTTTGATCCAAAAAAATATTGCCTATTATTGACATACTCGACAGCCATTTCTGTAAATCCTCTATATATTGTTTTGTAATTTGGGCAAATGGTTCGGTCAAAATATGCTGATCACCAAGTTGGGGTGTGATTTTGGAATGCATATTTTTGCGTGTTTGAGGGTATATTTGGGCACAGTTTCAAGACTCGATGTTATAAAGGGGCATTTTAGATTGGTACTATGCTCTAGTATCTATGTGAACCAAAAAAGAAGCAGGTTAAAGCCGATTTAGAAAATTTTTCAAAACACCAATTTTCGCAAATTTCTGGATAAAAAAAAAATCGTGTTAAATCACAGTTACAAGATAAAAAATTTTAAACGGTCATTTAAGTGTAGTATTGTGCTATAGATCACGTGGTAAAAAATAATTTTTGGGTTTTTTAGCCCCTTTAATGTATTATAAAAAACACTTAATTTGGCATTACACTGCTTACAATATTTATCCAAATTGCAAAGTGTGATATTTCGGTTACTTTATCAACACTGCAGCCGTCGTTATCAACCAAAATGTGCCTAAACTTTCTTCTGTTTATCGGGCCAGTCTGTCGCTATTATATAGGTAACCACTTATCCAATAAATACAGAGCGTGGTGATTAACAATCTGCCACAGAGACCATGTGAGATCTTAATTAAGAGCGACATACTTCACTTCCTTAATTAATATTACCAAACGTATTGGTAGAGTGAGAATGCGCCCATCAGGTTGCGGGAGAAGCTGATATATGATGTGGTTTGTTTTACTTGTGCCAACTGCGGTACTAAAACATGAATTTGTAATATAAAGATTGCTTAAAGTTATATTGGTGTAAGATAGGATCCAACAGCTTACCTTCAAAAAGTGATGGTGGCTACTGATTTTCTTGATAAATAGAGACATTAATATATATACAAAACACAGAAAAAACACGAGACGTTTCGACGTTTCGACGTTACCTTTAGTGATCAAGACCTAGTGTCAAATTCGTCTCGTGTTTTTTCTGTGTTTTGTATATTATATTTATGCCTCTATTTATCAAGAAAGTCAACAGCTACCATCACTTTTCGAAGGTAAGCTGTTGGATCCTATGTCATCACACCAATATACTCCAGCCGATTGGCATTCTTTGCATAACAACAACATAACCATTGCTTTAAGTTAATTAATTACATTTTGAAAATTAAATTAAGACTCAATTTATAGGTATTATGAAAAATCTTAGAAATAGTAATTTGAAAATCATTAAGGATAAGTAAGTATACCTAAGATGAATGTGATGCAATTATTTTGATTGTTATTATATCGATAATGCTTGAAAAAAAATGAATAGTTATATTTTAAAATGTAAACCTTACATATTGATACAAGTAATATTATTATATTTGTATGTTATCGACTGTTATGAGTGTAAAGACCATTTTCAACCAACTTTGAGCATTATTATATTCTCAAAATAGCATATTGGGAGTTAGAGTTTGACCATTCTCAACTCAACGGTTTGACACTATCCAAATCAGCGCTGTAGTAAATCGATCAATTCTGTTACTAACTTTGAAAACTCTTATGCACATCAAATGGATAGACGTAAATTTAAAAAAAAAAAATGGAACAAAAGATGCTTATAGAAATTTACGATTAGCTGTAAGGGCAAACCTTATTGTTACTAAAAATATATTTTGAAGCGTTATAAAAGATTGGAAAATTGCTTTTTAGCATCTATAGCATAATACGCCATTGACCGATCTCTAACAATATCTTCTGTTGATAAAAACCTTATTTTTGATTATACATCTACAACACTCCTATACCTAGTTGCAGCATTGAGTCATGTAATACGTCACCATACTCACTATCTTAGTTGAACAATCACAGTAAATGGTCGAGTATGAACAGTGGACAAATTAAAAGAGGACTGTTAGTTATTTGAGGGTGAACAGGGAGTATCAATTAAAAATTTTATCGTGGGAATACCTGTTTAGCATTGAGTAAGTACCATTTAAACAACATCTCAAAAATTTTAAAACGTCTGGGTAAACAATTAGTGATCCAAAAGCGTTACAGAATAAAGACCCTCACATTGCTCATGAAAGAGAGCTTGTCGTTGTATTTTTATGTAGTTGTGTGCTTTGTGTAGTTCAATCCCAACACTTGCCAACTTCTGCAAACAGAACCTTGACAAGTAAATGATTGTCATTTTTGTTTTCATTACCCAATCATCCTAGTTCAAACACCCGACTACATGCTATTACTCAATGTTCTAGAACCATGCAGATTGATATCGCAATCATCTTCCGTGTTTCGTTACGCATCAAGTGCAATCCACATCACCAAAACTAGTTTGTCTCTTACGCAGGTGTGAAACCGAGACAGGAAATGAAATCATTTAAAGTATTTAAGAGTTTAAGGTTCTCATTTAATTATAAACCATATTAGAAAGCATAAATGCCCATTGCCCATTTTGACATATTTGTAGGTAGCTCGGATGACACGCGCAGTTATGTGATTCATTGTTAATGTTATTCTACACTTTATGGTAATAATTACACAATATATTATTATTTAGAGTATTATTAGTGTTAATTATTATATGAAAGCCAAGTTTTTTTTAAACGTCGAAGAGTTAATTATATTTGTTATAAAACATATTATATTGCGTGATTATTACCGTAAAATGTAGAATAACATTATATATAACTACTTTAGACAGTACTTAAAAAAGTGACTACACCGGGATTCAAACCCGGGACCTTGGGGTCTACTTGGGGTGGCTTGGTCAAATTTGTGGCTGCATAGCTCAGTTGGTAAGAGCATGGCCCGGACAGCCAAGGTCCCGGGTTCGATCCCCGGGTGTAGTCACTTTATTACTGTCTAAAGTACTAACATATCGACGTCATAGTCGCTTACTATAAAACCAAAGTTAAACATCATGTAAACTCCTAACTCTAGGGTTAAAAAGATGGTTTGTATTTCTCCAGTTCATTTCGTATGAAGTCTAAAAGGCAGTCTAATCTGCCCTACACACGTTAACAATGTATAAACAGACCAAGAATTAGACAGAATTAAATTGGTGGCTGCATAGCTCAGTTGGTAAGAGCATGGCCCGGACAGCCAAGGTCCCGGGTTCGATCCCCGGTTAAATCACTTTTTTAATTACTGTCTAAAGTACTAACATATCGACGTCATAGTCGCCTACTATAAAACCAATGTTAAACAATATATATACCCTGGGACCGGGAATCATTATCATAAGTCAGGACTGAGAGCATGGGCGCCGGGAGGGGGGGGGCAAGGGGGGGCGCTTGCCCCCCCCTGGATTTCAGGAAAAATAAATTTTAACTAGTGATATGCGTTTATTACATATAAATTAATGTTTTTGTGAAACCGAAATTCAATTGAAAATTAATATTAATAATAATAATAATAATATATTTAATGATCTGATCGGGAGCAGAGTGTTGCTAGTTTGTTTGTTTTTAGTACTTAGTAATGTATTGAAATTTCGCATTTTCCTTTTTGGGTCTAGTCAATCACGCCCGTTTTCCATTTATTTTATGTTATGTGATATTATGTGTATGATTTATTGAAATAAATAATAATACTGTAACAAGATATCGTTTCTATGATTTGTAGGCTAGTAAATTATTAGTCGATGTAGACCTCTAAGAACGTGTTTATGTTTTATATTTTTATTCCACATTGCATTGCAACTGGAGAGAACTTACAAGTTGCAGTTTATGTAAGAAAAGAAAATGTGATCAAAACAGTCACATTCATTATAATTTTATGCAATTAAAATAAAGCCTTTATTTTTTAAACGTGTGTCTCATTTTCAACTCATAACCCATTTTAGTAACCGTATAAAAGTTGAGACACAATGTTTTTTTGTTTACTTTCTAGTATCTACTGCACAAAAATTACATAATTTCGGTATCGTATTCAGCCCACTACTTTTTTCTAAAACCCACCAAATGCATTCTAAAAACCTGATTTTAAAAAATTTCGCCTGCGGCGCTATTGTTGGAGGGCTCCGCCCCCCAAACCCTCCGTGCTTGCCCAACTAAACTACAAATTGTGATTGTTGCCCCCCCCTGCTAAAATTCCTGCCGGCGCCCATGACTGAGAGGTTTTTCTAAGGATTTCCGCTGTCAAAAGTAAAACCATGCTCGTTGGCTAAAGAGAGTCCCCGCCTGCTGGTGCACTCTATATTGGCCGTCCTTACAATTGTGTAAGGACTTACTTAATAAATTAAATTTTAAAAAAACATGCTCGCGGATGGAGTAGTGGTCTAAAGTCTATCCATCCTTGAGGTACAAAGTGACCATCGGCAGACGAGACCGGGATCGGTCGTCCCGTCTATTGTCTGCATTTTTCCCTTTCCACCTTTTTTGGCGTGACCGAACTTGGGAGCGAACATGGGTTTGTTTCTACCTGCCTTCGCCCATTTCAAATCTATTGTGATGAAAATAATTTATTCAGCAAAATATTTTTTTATAATTGCAAATATTTCATAACGTGGTTCAAATGTGTAGCTTGAGTTATGAAATGTGTTTTTTTCCCTAGTGTCTACGATCAAAACTGACTGAAATACATAAATATTATTATATTATTATATAATATTATCAAAATATGTTATAGAAGCATTATCCGTAACTCAGTCAGTTTTTATCGTAGAATTTCGTCCAAAAAAATGAAATTCAAGACGCACGCTTAATATTTCAACAACGTTATTAGATATTTGCAATTAAACAAAAAAATCAATAAATAAATTAATACAGCAGGTATAAAACCCTCAGTTTCTAGGATGGTCTATTTTACGACTACACGCGACAACCCTTAGCAGCTGCCTCATACCCATACCCGACGCGTCCGTCGATGGTCACTTTGTACATCATGGATAGATAGACTTTAGTGCAGTTGTCGTACTAAAAATTGAATTCACCTGTTCATTTGAATGGTTTTCTTTCATATTTATATCAATCTTAAAAAACTTAAATTTTATAAGCAAAATGTTATCAGACCACATCAGAGTATAATATGCTAATAGACTGCAATTTGCTCGGAATAGTTGAAAGGTTCGACTATAACTAGCCTGCCACAGTAGGTGTTGTTTATTGTTTAGGAGGAATGCAAAGTCATGTTGTTAATTAGTAACGAATTAATCGAGTAAATAAGAAATAAAACTGAGTTCATGCACCATAAGACAGGAAAAGAATGGTCAAAATCTAGGCCTTTACGAGCTAGGTCATGACGGAAAAGTTCTGACATAAATAAATGGCATTGAGGCACGATTTGTTTTCCTCAGTCGTTAATGCAAATGCAAGGGATTGAGTCCTCTAAACGGCCCTCGGACATCCCTTCACAATATCCTATCCGCAACATACCTAGTTAGACACCTGAAGAGCGGCATGAATTGCACCCTGGGAGGTTTCCTACAAAAAGTATGTTTAGATGCCTTATCACAGTTTAAGCATAGTTTTTTAAGGGTTTGTTGTCCTCGTTTGAAAATCAGTTTTTATAACTGAATAGGATATAGACGTTCAATCGAAAGTTAATAAATAAGTGTTAATTATTAATTCCTACCGAACCGAACTGGATAGGAAGATATAGTTATGTTTTGCGATGGCATTAAAAAGTCTAAGCATAAGTATTAATAATATACAAAAATTACCAAAATTTAAATATATTTACTGAATTTTAGTAAAAATGTTAGTCAACCTGTCACTAGAAATAATATCTTAATCTTTGTACTTTGTAATAAATACATAATTGTTCCATATGTAATTATTCCTTGAGTGGTCAATGGCTCAAGGTTTATCTTGACAGCGCAATTAGCGTGTATGCAATGTATGTAATGGGAAATACTGAATAGAATGACATATCAAGCTTTAATTGATAACTTTATGTTGCAAGTATATCGTATTTAATGGGTACATTAATATTACTTTGAAAAGTTGCTCCATGACAAGTCCGATTTATAAATTCTGTAATGGCGAGCAAATAAAAAATTACAATGCATTATATTTAATTTGTAATAAAAAATGAGTCAAGTAAGGCGATGGAACTTCTTTATTAAACGTGCACAACTTTTAAATAACTCTGTTTGTACTAAAAATGTGATTTCCTTATGAATGGGACGATACGTAAAACATAATACTAAAACATCAATTTCAATGGCATAACGGATCAAAACATTTTATATTACAGTTTTTATTGCTGGAAAATGTTGGTTGTTTTATAATGGTTATTAATACCTGATTTGCATTTTTAATAAGGTATAAAAATATGCATTTCTTTGGAATTCATAATTATTTAAATTAGAATTCGTATACTAATATGCAAATTTGACCAATTACTGTTTTCAATGAAGCTTTCAATTATGAGACACCATGTTATTCACACGGACGTGTAATTGTTAAGCACCGAGTAAATGATAATTACAGTTTTGTTTTGTTTATACAATCCACGACAATTAAAATTTAATGCACCAAGGACGTTACTTAAACACATAGTATAGTAACGGTTTGTGGTGTAAGGGTTACAATAGTCTCATACGATGCAATTTTCACGACATACATTTTGTCATCGGAATTCCAACACTTTTTACAAGTCCGTTACATAATACGAATCAAGTGTCGTTACTGTCTGAGTATAAGTCTTAGTTAATTCCCAGGGTAATTACCGGCTCGCACGTTGAGAAAGAGCATGTTTTACATGTTTTCAAGAACGCGTCTGTTGCAACGACGCGTTAGAGTGAATGTGGCAAGTTTGGGATGTGTTATGTTTTAGCGAGTCAGAGGGAGGGGGGAGGGGACGCCGAGAAAGTTACGTGGAAGGTATGGGTATCAAGCGACCCCACCCAACAGAACTGCAGAGAAGAGAATTAACTTTGGGGTTATCTGTAGAAGCCTTATTACTATAAATACCTAAAGGCTGAGGGCAGTTAGCATCCAGCAACCAACTGGGAAACTAGACACATACATTGGAACATGAGATTTTTGGTGAGTACTATAGTGAAACACATTACATGTACGTATAGTGCTTTTTAAATATAAATCACACTTTGCAATTTTAAAGTGAAAAATTATCAAAATGATATACATTTCAAATGTGCAGAAATAAACCAAAAACGCGTTTAGTTATTTAATTCCAAATTATGTAAATGTGTAATGAAATCTCTAGTGAGGAATTTTGTGTAAAATGAAAAAAATCGTTAATACCTGAGTAAGAGCCAGTGAAGATTCATTTCAGTATACTGACAGCAAAAAAAACATTTTTTTAATTTCAACAAAATCAAGGCAATCCAGCTAACACGATTTAAAAAAATTAAATAATATTTTATCCATACACACAATTTGTTCAATTTTTCATGTTAAACGAAAATGTTATTTGA
Organism: Sweltsa coloradensis; assembly: GCA_024449915.1. NCBI lineage: Eukaryota > Metazoa > Arthropoda > Insecta > Plecoptera > Chloroperlidae > Sweltsa > Sweltsa coloradensis. The sequence continues at coordinate 334,265 of JAMZAV010001344.1, forward strand.
AATAATTTCTTTGGTTAAGTTTGCGTAAATTAAGAATAATTTTGCATATCAAAATAAAACTTTATGAGCACGGGAAAAAAAGAATTTGACTGTATTTGATTCGCCCGCATTATAAATTCTAAATAGACAAATCAATCACTGCTAAGAAACAAATTTGCCTTTATTGCTTACGAATCGCATAATATTATAAAATGTATCCCTAAATAAATATTAAAGAAAACTGAAGAAACACATTAATCGAGTGAATTATTACAAACAATTCTAAACTTAAAAATTGATAAACATTGTAATTTGAGATATTCAATTTTGATTTTGATTAAAAACACCACTTTAAATTTGAAATTAATTATCTTTTTAAGCATTTTGTGGCATTATCTTTTACCCACCTTCAAAAACCTACGTATGGAGTTTCCCTGAATTTTTTTTTTAAATAGTCCATTTTTTAAATTAACTCAATTGAAATTTGCATACATCAAATAACAATACTATGCAAAAATGGCATGGGACACACATTGGCTTGGGTGACGACGCTTGCGTATATGTAACACAAAACGCTACTCCACGTCTCTATAGTATTGTAATTTAATTTAAAACCAAGACAGTGTTTACGTGAGTGTCGTGAGTGTATTATTTGGCTACATATTCTCATAACTATAATAATTGTTTTCGAAGTTCACCTCCAAGACTCAACTGGATCATTGTGAATTAGAACCATTATCAAATAATGTTATTGACTAGATTATACCCACTTAAAATAACTTATTTCCATTGTTAATGCTATGGTAATTGAACGTTTTGAAATTGCCATGGCCACATTCACGATTTGACTTTGATTTTGAAAATAGAACTCTTTACCAATTTACGTGAGCATAGTGTGATTTATAGTGTTCACCTTTGTATATCAGTCTTAAAACTGAAAAGGATATAATGTGAGATAGATATAAACACATACATTCCTACCTCAGCCAAATAATTCGTGTCCTCATATTTTATCACGAACGTTTTGCTGTTATTGTGCCCTCGGTCCAATAGGTGTTGACGTGACAAATAGTATTCCCACAGTGTTTGTTAATATTATTAATACATCATAATCGCACCATATCCCACGATGGCCGTGTATGGTCTTTATCTTTATTAACAGGTGCATTGTGTACAGTCCAAATAACTCATTACATTATTAACCTCACCTGCTCTTAAAGTTTCATCATTTTAATGGTCGTGTTAATATACATACACCTCATACCAAAGTAAATCAACTAAATCTTTAGCGTCAAAGGTCAGTATAAGTACGACTGGTCAAAGTTCTAAATCTCAATTAAATTAGCATGTGAACGCTAGGATTCGAGCCGAAAATATGCGTTCGTACTTTTAAACAATACGCCTACATTTGTCTATCGATCAAGTTTATTGTTTTGTGCATACTCTGAAAAATAATACCAATCCTCGTAAATTGCTTTTTTTTGGCCCTGTTTGGCCACACATAATTTTTAATATAGACCAAAAATTGCAATTGTGTGGACTTGAGGGCTTGCACGAAAGAAACCTGCAACTTATATGGAAAAAGGGCTATGCACGAGACATGGGAATTCAGTTATCTGTCGGTGGGTAAAAACATCAAGACAATGTTGATTTCTCTCCATGTAATTTGAAAAGTACGAAAGTACTGCACTCTTGACAAGCAGCGTCCGCACGCAAGCCTCCCAAGTTAATTTACTTTTTATTTCAGTATACAAAATGTGAATATATTGAATGTAGGCCTATATTCATGATATAATGTCATCTTTAATCTCAAAAATAAAATAAAAAAATCTATAAAGGATTTTTTGTGACCATTTGTCCCCTAAAACGAATAAAAAATAGTATGAATAATCCACTTTAAATGAGCAAGAAATGTTATCATTAGTTATGTATATATTTTTTAAATCACATAATAATACATACACATTGCTGGTGGCAAGAGTAGAGCAAGGCCCTAAAGACTGTTTGCCAAGCTTGGGCCAACTTTTTTTACAATGTTAAATGTCCATTTAAAAAACCGCTCGATCGTCAAATTCAGCTAATTTCATATACAGAACGTACCGCTTTTTGACCTTTAATTTCCATCCAAAAAATCTGCATTTTTGGGAGTCTTTTCACAAAGGATGAGCGCGTGTCTCTATATCAAAGCCAATTTTGAAATTTCAAATAATTGTCTCGTACACAAAATTTGGAAATTACTACAAATTAACTGTTTGGTGTCATATTTACGGTCAATTAATAAGAAAAGTGAGCAGTATTTGGAAAATGTGCCTTGATACCAACTATTTCACATTCTTACTTAACATTTTGGTGCAAACCACAACCCGATAGGACAAACGATAGAGATTCCAAGTGATCCTGAATTTATACCTCTGCGTTCTGCGTCAAAGCCTGGTTTTCTCGAGCTTAGCCGACAGTCAATCCGGTAGTAAACTTTTTCATTGAAGTATTGCACAGAAATCTCTTGTATATGCACATTGTTTTAATAAATGACATATTATGTCGTTGAAATTGTAAAAAAATTACTGTGAAATTCCCACACTTCAATTGCGCAATCGCAATTCTATCAACCGTGTATTGTAAGTTGTTTATTAATAGCGTCGACAAAACGTTTGTTTGTTTTCATTAGTGTTCCGATTTTCACACGGCCTTCACACGAAAGAGAAGCCTTCAATGGTTATCTCGGTAATTATTAACACGCACAATTAATATCTTGAGAAACCGATTGAATAAAATACATATATCAAACTCATTTGTGTTTTAACATCAACATCATTGATTACGTAACTTTCAAAGTTTTGCTTTCAACATGCATCGAAAATAAACAAAATTTATTGAGGAGGAAAAAATAAACGTATAGATATAATAATATTATCATGTTTTTTTTATTATGTACATTTCAACTATGTTTTAAAGTACAATGTAATTATTTTTATCGTCACTATGCGTATTTTATTTTTTCAAATTTGAAATTGTATTTTTTTATATTCACTACAGGATTGTTAATAATTCCTTACTTAGAGAGGTAGAGACTGGTTAGTTAATATACCGCTAGTTATTATTTATTTTATGATTTTAAAACAATTATTATTTATGTATTTAGGCCTACATTTTATAATGACTGGTTGTGTACGAAAGGTGTATTTTAATTTGGCGTGAAGACCCATTCGAGGGACTATTTGTAAACAAGATACATTATATTTTCAATATTTTTATGATTTGTTGGTTCATATAATGAAGTTTTGTACACAACGTACGCCACACTTGCAATACCTAGCACAGGAATGGGGGTGTCGCATGTAACTGTTGCGTAATAGTTTATAGCAATGTTTAGCACTTAGCAACAAGATTGTGAAAATTTGAACCACCAGCATTACCAGTAATATACAATGATGTAAGGAAATGAAACATATCCCTCCATCTATTACTGTAAAACAGTATGAGTCAGGGTCGCCAAAAGCACAATAACTTAATTACCTTCTTACGTTATTCGCATTATTGTTTACAATGTACATGACACAATTACTAACGTGCTGTTGACAGTGCGACGAGTGCAAGTGAGAGTCATGCAAAACGTCATGGCCATATCAACGTTGCAATAGTACATAATAAGCTTTAGTTCACAACATTATCATCATTATACACGCTTATTAACTACATACTTGTCGTGATAAACCAAGTGCGATGAGCTTTGATTCAAAATCCTACGTGGTTTTGGTACTACTGTTTGTTTTCATTTCATGTCACACCCCGGTACATTCTCTGCACCATAACCTCAAATAAAAGGATCTGCTTGAATGATTGTGACTACTAGTTAGTTGAAGCATTTACCGCTAGGTTTCACTACTATGACTGTTCGTGATGTTTTGATCTACCGGTAAAAGAAGCAACAACACGGAGAAGCAACGTAATTTCCATTCATACCGCTAGTCCCGTCCGAACACGAACGATTTTTGTAAATTTTTTTCCTGAGATCCAGATTCAAATGTAAATCATATTTATTAAATTAAATTATAATCTATAATATTTTTTCTAATACCTAATTTCGAAAGCTAAATGTTGTGTGATATGTCTTCCATAACCGTCGGCGTAAAGAAGGTGACTGATACTTTTAGCAAAAACTTCATTGCTCGTCGCTGACGAATTATTTAATCAAACGTTCATGTTGAAACAGCTTTAAACTCATAGTTTGGACACTCCCAGAAATAGATTTTTTATCAATATTACATACACTATCTTCTATGACATACAATATTATTGGAAAATATTATATAATATACATAATCAGTCACACTATTAACATCAAAATCACAGGTATTGTTTCCACTTTAAAATGTGAATTTTTCCATTCAAACGATAATTTATAGCGGACTTTGTTGTTTTTAAACCAGTCTAGGGAAATCAAGTCGATTACGACCTCGAACCACTAAAGAAGTGTTTGAATAAAAACGAGACTGTAAAAAGTCGGAATCAACAAGTTGGTAAAGAAATATTGTAACAATGAACAGGAAGCTAAGAATAGTTTAGTTTCCCAGCTCCTGGTACTGAGGAGAATGGATGTGACGAAAAGTATGTTTTATTGATGACTTGACTTGCCGAGAAATGAGTGACAATTGTTTGGTGCTTTTGAACTGAACCAAAACCTTTTAGGTTGACTCCCAACACCAAGTTAAATTCCGCTGAACATTGCTCCTATTGTTATTAAATTGACAATACACAAATCTATACAAAATAACGTATTCAGCCATTTTCCTTATGAATAAATAAAGTAGATACTTGCACTGGTAAAACTCGACGGTTATAATATTAAACAAATTCAAATTTTGCAAGAACCTTTCAGCTTTTTAACGGGTTTCTCAATATCGAAACTTTCACACTAACCTAAATTAAAGAAATTCAAGCAGTTTCTCAGATTTTGCCACTCCCCGAGCCAACAATCAAATTTTTGAAAAATGTTGCTAAAACATTTCCTTTTTTAAATCCATCAATATTATTTATTTAACGTCAAAAGTAAGTTTATTTTCTTGTGCGGTTGTGGTTGATTGTAGGGCGATGTTTAATAGTCTTGTGTCTTGTGCTCTAGGTTTGCGTTGCCCTCCTGGGGGTCCTGGCCCTGGGCGCCGCTAAGGAGGAAGAGAAGAAGACGGAGAAGCGAGGACTCCTGGGTCTGGGTTACGGCGGTGGACTTGAAAGCTACGGCGGTGGTCTGGGAGGTTACGGCGGAGGTCTTGGAGGCTACGGAGGTGGTCTGGGAGGTTATGGAGGTGGTCTTGGAGGCTACGGAGGTGGACTCGGAGGTTACGGCGGGGGATATGGAAGCAGCCTGGGCTACAGCGGGAGCCTAGGAGGATATGGACTCGGAGGCGGCCTGGGACTGGGCAGCGGCTACGGAGGAGGATACGGACTTGGAGGCGGACTTGGCGGCGGACTCGGAGGTGGACTCGGAGGCGGATACGGACACGGCCACGTCAACAGCGTAGTCGTCACGAAGAACATCGCTGTCCCCTACCCTCAGCCGTACGCGGTCCCCGTTGAGAAACATGTCCCCTACCCCGTGAAGGTACCCGTCGCAGTACCCGTCGATCGTCCCTACCCCGTTCACGTGCCCAAGCCATACCCCGTTCACGTCGATCGCCCGTCCCCTACCCCGTCCATGTACCTAAGCCATACCCAGTGAAGGTTGCCGTCAAGGTCCCCTACCCACACCCAGTACCCTACCCAGTCGCTAAGCCCTACCCCGTCCACGTGCCCCAACCCTACCCTGTTGCCGTACACACTCCCGTCTACGTGAAGAAGCCAGTGCCAGTGTACATCAAGAGCCACGAGGGTGGATATGGAGGTGGTCTTGGTCTAGGAGGTGGTTACGGAGGCGGTCTTGGACTTGGAGGTGGTTACGGTGGTCTCTCCGGAGGATATGGTGGTCTTTCCGGAGGATACGGTGGTCTTTCCGGAGGATATGGTGGTCTTTCCGGAGGATATGGTGGATATCACGGTTAAGTTAATTCTCGTACTATGAAGTCTGAAGATCTTTAGCTTGAGCCGAATGAAAAGACTGAATGTTTTCTCAAACAACCGTTTTGTTATTTTGAAACTGAACTGAAAACAAAAAGATATCTCCAAAAAGTCTTCATATACTTCTAAACTTCATCTGATCTCGCCTTGCGCGAAGATGTTTGATCTTAACATTCGTCATCTACTTGACTCCTTTCTGCTTTCTGTTGAATCTTGTGAGTAGATGATAGCAATGTAATAGTGAAGTAAATGTGCTACATTTGTGATAACAACCCTTTCTTCATCGGCCCAGCAACAATGAGCATTGACATCAACAACAAACCACAAGCGAATCTCATGTCATACCAGTATTTATGTTTATTTACTGTCATCAAGCTACTGTGTATATTTTTTCAAACCTGCACTGTATCAATTGCGAACCTCAAAGAGGTAAACCGTATATTGTCATCGCACATTTAATATTTTGTATATTATACATTTTTTAAATAAAAACAAAAAGTTTTAATATAAATAACACACATTGTTAATTCTTGACATACTTCCATCAATAGTTCCCTTTTATAAAAAAATAAAACTAGGCAAGGCAAGTTTTTAGACATTTGGTTTTAAAGGTTATCAATATTTGAATGACACAATAAATTAACACTATAATCACTCTTGTCTTTATTGACCAGGTCAATGAAAAACTTCAGCGGGTACAAGTTTTAATACCTAACCAAACCTGGCTGAACTTCCGGTCCAGCCTAAAGTAATTCTGTTCCAGCTCCATCGTTCATCCTAGTTCATCCCGTATCGCAGTCAATACAGATATCGGACCACAAGTATAATAGGACAGCAAGCAGACATTTCAATAAGTAATACAAATACCACAAGATATTTTCAAAGGCTATTCGATTGCGTTTTTTTATTTCCCCAAATATGGTACCAAGTCAAAATATAGTGAATGGCTTTGAAACCTGGCACTATTAGAAAATCAAAACTATTTTTTCCAAATTTTTCTGATCGGGCACACGGCAAATATCGCATCTTCAAAATAATTTCAAACTTCAATTCTCCCAAGCACACCATTCAACGTAGGGAATTGTGTTTTTGGGACATTAATTTTCAAGTGGTTTTCTAGAGGCTGACTGAAAAAAATATAATTTATTAACAATTATTGTTTTTCCTGCGAATCTTTTCGTTTGGCGGTACAAATCGGAACAAAATACCGCCAAACGAAAAAAATGTAAAAATATTGTAAAACAATGTTTTTTACTTAAAAATTAATGTCACAAAACCACAAACCTACGTTGAATAGTGTGCTTGGGCGAATTGAAGTTTGAAATAATTTTGTAGAGGCGATATTTGCCGTGTGCCCGATTAGAAAAATTGGGAAAAAATAATTTTGAATTTCTAAGAGAGACAGGTTTCAAAGCCATTCACTATATTTTGAGTAAATAGCATATTTGGGAAAATAGAAAACGTGGCTCAAATATGCGCTCACTCAGGTGTTGATGATTTCTGCTGAACGGTTGGCAATATCATTAGCAAATTTTGCATGAATGTAAATGAAGTAGGCCTTTACTTTTATATTGATATCCACACTTGGTTGCAAAAAATTAGCCATAAAGATCGTGAAAAAATGGGAAATTCAAAACATGGATTTCAATTCTGGAAATTCCCATCAAACCGTTTATCTTACGATTCACCAAATTAACCTACGAGTTCACATGGATTTGAACGGTGATAGTGATATCCATTTTGAACATTTTCGAAAACAAATCTGTACACTAAAAAAAAAAAAATCCCGAAGATGACCAAAATTTAGTAAATTACTGATGAGATTTCACGATTTTTTAATCAAAATTAATTAATTAATTCAGGAATACGCGTACTGGATGTCATAGATTGATTCTTTATTAATGTTCGTGTGAAATGTGATACCGATGTTATTTACCGTTTAAACGGAAAATTCCGAAAGCTGGGCTTGGAACGGGGTACTAATCTACCTTAAGCACAATGTTTCTTTGCTTCAATTAAATAAAATGTGCATATGTGTGATTTTCCCCCATCATCCACTATTACACCATGCAGGGGCCTGACTATAGGTTTCATTTTAAACATAGCTTAGCCAGTGAATGTAGCCAAGATTCATGATTTTCTAGATGTTTATTGGCCATATTTATTACTATATACACAATAAAATTTAATTAGGCTTTGATTTTAGCACCGCGGTTTAGCTGTTAAGGAAAAACGAATAACCAAATAACTTTTGTGGGACTTTTAGTCGGGAAGCCGCAGGTTCTTTTGGTCACACATCTTATATAGTTGAGCTTGAATGTGCTCGTTCTAATTGAATACTCATTCAATATACAAGGTGTTTTCTTGCGCATGTTTATTGTTTATGCACTGTGACTAAAGCGAGGTGTGATGAGCAAGAACAGCGGAGTATAAAAAAAAACAGGTAATGTGTATGATGACAATATTTAACTTTTGAAGTGCGATATCACTTTTCGAATCGCATTGCTAATTGAGGGGTCCTCTGCAAAAAGGGCCCAACTCGAATTAGGCCCTTTTTGCTAAGAATTCCGTATTGCTATTCTATGTTCAGTGTTGCAGTAGATTGATCACTCCTCGTAGTTCTCCAGTCGTCCGCTAGGTCGTAGCACATGTTCAATTGTGGATGGAGGAATTTGTTCAAAGTGTTTTTTCGTACATTTTTTTCTTTTTATGGAAGTTAGACCGCTCTGACACAATATTGTTGTAATCATTATTTTTTACCTAAGTTTAATAAGCGTGATTTTCCCTATACTAGGATAACGTATTTTGAAAACAAATAATTGAAATCAATTTATTCCTTTTGCATACAATTAAAACATATAAACAACAAACAAAATAAATTTACAGATATATTTTTTTCAGTTCAAGTTTCTTTTTTGATTTGATTTTATCAACACATTAGTTATTTTCCACTAAGCTTCCAAATGTAATTTTAGATTTTATGGATCCCACATAAAAGATACCCTGATAGTCATGTCAGCAACGTTTCAGCTTTGGCAAACCAAACCAAGGGGAGGGGATCTTTCCCCAAACATACAGCGCAAGGACGCTGAACATCGCTTAATTCTAGCACACACCAGACTGTTACAGACGCTTCGCACCAGACACTAGAAAATCCACGGGAGAGAGGCTTCGCCCCTACGACCAATCTCCAATCATTCAAACTAGATTATACACTACCCCTCTTCAGGCGCGTAGGAACGCTTTGAATGATGGGTGGGCAAATTAATTATCAGATGTTGTAGGTAGCCGCCGTGGCCTGAGGCGAAACACCAGCCGCTAAAGGACCTTTCGCGGAAGGCGATAAAAATTTCACCTTACTACAGTTAATTCGTCATGTTTTAACTACACTCATACACCGTAAACGATGTTTTACAGCTACTATCTGCGATCTAAAAACTAAAAAAAAAATGAACGTGAAGTGGCCCATTTTAGTAAATTTCAACCTAATTTTTTATGTAATGAAGCATACAGGCAAACATATTCGTTTTTTCCCAGGTGACTGTCGAATTGTATAAGTGTATGTGCATATTTACTACGGAATTTCTGGGATTAATATTTAACTCACGTTGGTTTTGGCCCCCCTTCCCCCCTGGGCCAAACTTGAGGGGCATATCCCCCTGTCCCTCCCCAGTTCCTACGCCACTGAACCTCATTGAACATTGAACTTTAAGCAGAAATTATATAAATTTCAGCTTAAAGTTCAATACCTTACGATTGGCCCAAGTAATGTTACTGAGCATTGTAACCATGAAGGCTAACGATTGTTTAATTGTACTTCTTGCCATCGTTGATATTATCCTGCTGCCATTGTTCCAAACAATTATGCATCTATTTCAAAAATCTGCAATCTATGTTAATGAATCTATTTGAAATTGCTATTGAATTTCTATTCCGTTGCCAATGGGATTGTCTCTAGCTGGTCACGTTCACTTTTCATTGAGTATGTTCCATTAACTCGGCCACCGAGTGAATGGCCTAAAAACTTAAAAAATGCAAAGAAGGAAAATGTATTGTTTAGGACTTGAGGTCTTTAAGGTTTGCCTAGCAAATTGATTTATGTTTTATTTTATGTAGGTGGAATTCTGATCACTTTGTTGACTTAAGTTTGATGTATGCAATATAAAATTGTACGTGGTGGTATGAAAATTAGGTCTTTTAACTGAGTTTTTAGTTAGGCTTTTCATAAAAATGTGTTTATTTATTACATGACAATGTAAGAAATTAAAGCTACCATTATTAATTTTATATAATGCTCACACAAATAGAAACATGATTGACTTCCCTAGTAGACTTAACACGCACGACACAAATAATATGATACGTCAGCTATACATAAGGATGTTTTTATAGTATTGATTATAGCTATTTTGTTTGAATTGAATACTTCCTGATGATAAGGAATAATAAAATAACAACATTTATGCACCCTCCGTCCGTAACTGTGATGGGGGCGCCAGGCGCTGATCCGAATCGTATGGCTCTACGAGGACGTGGGTTCGAATCCCGCATGAGGCATGTTTTTTTTATTGTCCTTCATCATCTATCACCACCACTCATCGTCTCGAATAGCCTTATAAATCATCCACACCAATACAAACACACGTGGTTCAAAACCCCTAAAATAAATCAAGACACTACAGGTTTTTAAAAAGTATTTTAATCAAAACAACAATAACAAGTTATAATAATAGTTATGTATTAGATAACAACAAGAGCATATTGGCAATAACAACAAAATATAATAAAATCACATGAAAATGCCTGATATAATTTCATAATCATCTCAATAAGAATAGAGAAGATTGAAAATAACTATCACTGCATATAGGTTGAGTCAGAGTTCTACTAGGTGAGTACTTTTTCTATGTTCTACTAAATACTGTTAAGGCTATTGTACCACCTCTGGCCGATAATTTGAAAGTCGAAGAAACATGTCTGAAAAGTTTGCTGAATGAAAGAAGGCCTTTAAAATAACAGAAAAAAATTGTGAATTTATTTTGGGCGGGATACAACCTCACTTTTGGAAATTATATTTAGATTTTTGGACTAAAGTGTAATATACAAGACTAGTTCAAAATTAAATTTTGAGAATCGGTTTTCTGGACATAATTTCTAAACACCTATAACACTTGACTTTAGCTTAAATAGTTTTCTGAAAATAACAGTTGGTGTACGAATTCTTTTGTCAAACGGTACAAAAAAAAAATTCGTACACCAACTGTTATTTTCAGAAAACTATTTTAGCAATAGTCAAGTTATAGCTAAAGGTGTTTAAAAACTATGTCCAGAAAACCGATTCTCAAAATTTAATTTTGAACTAGTCTTGTATATTACACTTTTGACCAAAAATCTAAATTTAATTTCCAAAAGTGAGGTTATGTCTCGCCCCAAAAAAATTTACATTTTTTTTCTGTTATTTTAAAGGCCTTCTTTCATTCAGCAAACTTTTCAGACATGTTTCTTCGACTTTCAAATTATCGGCCAGAGGTGGTACAATAGCCTTAAAGAAAGAAATATGTTTATACGTCGTTTCTTGTCGGATGCATCATTAAACAGGGAACGGTTAGTCTATAGGTAGGCCTACTGGGCAGAATCTGGGTTCGAATTTTTATCCATTCACTGTCATTTTACTTTAATTAAAATAATTACAATTACGCTGTAATTGAAAAGTACAGAATGTATGACGCTGTCTGAAACAACGTTATATAATAACGTTATAGGTTCATGTCTTACTCTTGCCTGCAACACATGTGTTTATATTTTATAAGTATTAGGACAATTATCTGTCTTTAATTTTATAAATTGAAAAGCATATATTGAGTACACTGTGGTGATAAATCAACTTATCGATGTAGTCTGTCCAGTCCAGTCGTGACGAAGTTTTGATGAAAACAGTATATTGTGTTAAGTCAATTTTTTATACTTCAATTGTATTTAATATTTTTTTAAATCTGTGTTGAGTGTGAAAGTTTTCAATTGTCTAAAATCACAAACCATGAACACAAAATAATAGTTTTTCAATAACAATGCCTAAGAATTTACAAGTATTAATGTTTACTCCTCATGGGTCGTCAACATTATGGTGAAAGTACTGTAGCCTATTGCGCCAAATCTACATTTTAATAATAAAAATAACCTGTCCAATGACATTGACCATCAATTTCGTATCACAATTGGGAAATGAGATATAATAGGCTACTTCAAATAATAAGTTTTTAGGTACATAAACAAGGCCGAAACAATGAAAAAATATCAAGTAAACAAGATGATGAAAATGTTAGTAAGAGATCAGTATTGTCGGGATGAAGAACATAATATTGTGAAAGTCGACACAGCATTGCACAGTGGCAATCGATTCACATCTCACAGCTACTCTAGACGTCTTGACCTTCACTGAACCTCATATTCACCGCTCCTCACACTTAAACTTCGTCCTCTCACTTCGGTAGCTGCTTTCTTACAAACAATCTTAAAGTTAGCTAGGAGACGGTCCTGATCATTGCACATTTGCGAAAAGTTTGTGTCATTATCCCTTCACATTTTAAAAGAAACTAATTGCATTTTCAAGTCCGAAACAATGTTAATTAATATTGAAATGCAGGTTATGTGGCCCAAGAGTGATCGTCGAGGGAAAAGAAATCGGTAAAGCAGATTATCGTGTTGTACGAGTTTTTTGCTCGCGATCCACGATCCATCTGACTCCCGGGTCGAGGCGTGACCCTTGGACGCGCGCGTCAGTGAAAGTGACCACCATCTGAATAATAAACTAATAATTAATACGTAAAAGTAGTTTCTTTGTGGAATTCCGCTTGGCTGATTCCACTTGAGGTGCGGATCAATTCAGTCGATGTTAATAAAGTTTGGTGCCGGTTGATTTACGTTATTGAAAGTTGGGTCTCATTTTCGGATTGTGTTTAGGCCGGAGTAAGAGGTGTGGACGTAGCTCCCAGCATCGATGGCCTTCTCGATCGTCACAATCGTCTTCTCGTGAATATGAGGACTTCCGGAATGTTGGCTACGTTTCTTCACTCTTTCCCTTTCTTCATCAGTCCCAGCATTTCCATTTCCGTTCTCTGCATCGATAGCTTGTTTGGTTTCCGAACTCGACCCGTAGTGATCACCGCCCGATCCGGAAGCGGCTCCGTTACCGTTGCCTCGTCCCGAAGAAGAGTAGCCATCCCGGCCGCCGGCTCCTCGGGTGTGGTCGTAGTTGGTGTAGGCTTCCCCCGCGGTGACGGCGCCGATGTTCGAGTACGCTCCCGAGCTCCCGTGTCCGGCCTCGCCTCCCTGGTGGTTCTCGGGTGCGCTCGTCGCGAATGCTTCGTTGATTGCCCCGATGGCGTTCGGACTTCCTTGGGAATAATCTTCCCCTCCACTTCCTCCTGAAGGCGGCACCGGGACCGATAAGAACGATCCAGAATCTTCGTAGTTCCCTCCAGAATATTGAGGAGAGTAGTTGGTACCTTCGTGGTTTCCAGAGGACCCTCCATTTCCAAAACCGGAAGATACATCGGATCCGACGTTTGCGTAGCTGCTTCCATCGGAGGAAGAGGGTGAACTTCCACCCCCATAGCCTCCGACTCCGGAATGTCCAACAGAGTCCCCGTTCTCGTAATGTTGAGGGGTACCATCGCTTCCCTTGAAGACTGCCTGAGTGAGTTCGGCGTGACCCATGGATTGTTTGTACTTTCCAGACTCACTATGTCCTCCGCTGTATCCTGGAGGACCGTAAACCGGGACCGGGACAGGGTAGGGTTTCGGAATGTGCACGGGGACCTCGTGCTTGACGGGATGGGGGACGGGGTAGGGGACGGCGACGGTCTTGATGATGCGGACAGTGCGCGAGGGTACGTGGTGGGGGAGGACTCGCGTCCGGAGGAGAGTCTGGGGGAAGGAGGGGAGGGTTTCTTCTGGGTAATCCCGAGGACCGAGATGTGCCGGGTCTATCTCGGGGAGGGGTCCGGGGGGGAACTTGGGTACACCCAGGGCAGGGGCAGATGGTCCTGCAGGGGTGAACAGGCCATGACTCCGAGGGAGGCGACTCGACGTGCTGCCCACAGCGAGGACGGCGACGACCAGAAGAGAGCACCGCTGCAACGAACAGAAACAACCACATTTCTTAGACTGTCCATAATGTACGACCTTTATTAGTATACTTCATGAAGCAGCTGCAGTACCCAACGCGTGAAATACTGTAGCCCGAACATAAGGACGATTGTTTCGGAAGTGTTCGTGTGATCACGAGGTGCAGCATATCGACAACCTTTCTACAACTCGAGACGAACCAGAAATAAACTGTGTCGGGCCTATATTCACAAAATCTGATAAATACTGGCGAATCACGATCTAAGCTTATTATTCCTCGAAGCGTAGTAAAGGTCATGAAACTATTAGATAGTTTTAGTGTTCTCTCTTTCCCAGGTTCGAGGCTGGGTCGGCACCGAATTTTAACAACTCGCTTTCTCATGTACATTGCAATTCCAATTGAATTGAAAACAATTGAATAGTAAAAGTCATTCGTGCAGGAACCATCTCCTTCGTAATTAGATTAATTGAATTCGTTACGATTGTTCATTTATATACCTTCATTGAGTTTGGTTTGCTATAAAATGTGTGGGGAGTGGTGGGGGGAGATAAGGGGAGGCTATTTCCTACAACTACTTGTTTATTTATATCAACCTACATTTGGGTTGAACATTGAAAAGTATATTCATTGTAACCGATTGTAAAGTCAAACCTACTACACTAAATAGTTACTCCAACTCCAACCAAATATTAGTTATGCATGCTAAAATAATATGGTTACATGAACAACTTGTTTTAGCTGATTTAACTAAACAAACAATCACTAAATTAATTGATAACTGTAAACCATAATTAGGCTGGCTAATAGTTTACCAAACGTTTTGGTTCACATGACCAAAATATGGGGTTTTTCAGCTAAACAATTATTTAAGTGAATATTCAATTAATTCCCACACTACAAACAAATGAATGGTATCTGAAAGTGAGAATATCATGAACACGTTACGGTGGTACAAAGCTTACACCCGAGACTATGACAGGTTTAGCCAACTGGCAAGTGTTTATAATACCTTCGAAATATGGTGGTGCGAGAATTTATATAATTAAATATAGCGTTACACTATTTCAAACTTACTACTGCCAATAGATCAGTATATTATAGTGAGGGTGAACGTTACAATTTAAGTCATTAATAACACATAAAATAATACAATTAGTAAGTAGTTACATAGGAAGAATATCTAAACTAAAGACAAGAATTCTTGATAGTCACGTGCAAATAAAATATAAATTATATACAGTAGAGTAACTTACTAAAGTAGTTGGTAGTGCTAACACACGATTAAAAAATAACAAAACACACCAGCTACAACGAACAATTAGTGTTTATTTTAAATATAATTATTCTAATGTTGTTTGGGAATCCAAAACGCTTACAGTCATACACTCCCAGATTAATCCTAAACAAAGTTCGTAATTTTACCGGTTAGGCAAAATAGTATTTGTCATATTTCCATTAAACATCCTATACTACTCACTGTATAGTTGCTTTTATGTTCCTACTGTCATGTTACACATCCTGAAACAATATCTTATTATAATGCACAATAATTCAAACACTAGCTTTATTATACTGAGGGTGTATCCAACATTAATTTTACAAATGCCACTTTCTCTGTGTTATTTTCTATGAATGTTCTTTAGCGAAAACGACATATTTTCTTATTATGACCGAGGTAATAATTTGTTGTTTTCATGCCTGTTAATCACGAACTCAAAGATGTTGCTAAAGTCTAGTTCACACGATGTATTGACGTAATATGATGTTAACTTATTTGCTGAATATCTGACCCCAAACACGGAAGTCCGCATTGCGTAATTCGTAAATAACATTGAGCTATTCGTCTCTAGTTGTGACCTGGGGGCGTACCCCCCCCCCTGCGTACCCCCTCTTATAAATTCCACCCGCCAGTGCTTTTAAAATTTATATTTGTGGTGCCCTACGTTTATCCTAAAATTGTCCGGCGTTTATATTATAATGTCTTTATTCGTTCACATGGGCACACAAGCAATTTCATGGAATACTTTTTGTGTTTCTAGTTTCGCTGCTTCGAACAGCTAAAAACAGAATGTTATTTTTATTAATCACGTACGGACAAGCTATATTAAAAATAATTTTTCGATGCAATAAATACATAAAAAAAGGGGGGGGGGGACTTTTTCGTTGGGTAAACTTAGTTTTACACGGTGACACCCTCTTCTGGTGACTAACTATGTTAGGGTAGTGTTGTGAAGGGAAAACCCATTGGTGGTTTAACAGGAATCAACCCTAGCTAGCATTCGCTTTAACGGTTAAAGAAAACCTTAAAACTATCATTCAGGTAGGATTGCCGTGGGCGTGAATCGAACCTGCGGCCTCTCGATTTTTTTTAAAAGAATACAATGTCTAACAAAATTCGGTTCTCCAGAAATATATTCAATATGGAGCCACTGAAGCGTCCTAGAACGTAGGGAGTAAAACAATTACGCAATATAACTGTAACAGGAAGTCATTATTAATTTCTATTACGATCAGAATGGGAATTTACCAGGGCATTATAATTAGGTAACAATTTTAATCTTTGTACCGGATCGAAGAAAGGTGTTTTTCAAAGTAAACAATAATAAAGATTTGATTTAGTTTGAATGGACCCAAGGGCCGTTTAACAGGAATCAACCACAGAATTTTAAAACTATCATTCAGTCAGGATTGCCGTTGGCGTGAATCGAACCTATGACCTCTCGATTTTCTTAAAGAATACAATGTCCAACAAAATTCAGTCCTCCAGAATTACATTCAAGTATAATACATGTTTGACCAAACTGTACTTACCAAAACGGACTCCATGTTGCTAAGCGTCCTGAAATGGCCACAACACTACACGTCTGTCTCACGACTGAATATCCCGTGCACAACAGTATCAAGACTTTATATAAATTACAATCCCACGACTTGCTTTCATCTGGAAGTCTATGGTTAATGACGGAGAAAAACAACGCCTGGGCAACTTTCTCGACGGCTCAGCTCATCTGCCACTCACTTTACCTTTCGACAAAGTTCGTTTTCTTGTAGTCGGGGATAGCCAATGAAGCGTCCTAGAACGGCGGGAGTAAAACAATTACGCAATAAAACTGTAACAGGAAGTCATTATTAAATTCTATTACGATCAGAATGGGAATTTACCAGGGCATTGTAATTAGGTAACAATTTTTTATTTTTGTACCTGATTGAACCAACGTGTTTTTCAAAGTAAACAATAATAAAGATTTGATTTAGTTTGAATGATAATAATATATAGAACGGCGACAAATTTGATTGATTTTTCGTGGGTCGAAAACGGAACCGTTCGCGGTCCGAAGCGTATGGCTCTATGAGGACGCGGGTTCGAATCCCAAGGAAGACAAGTTTTTTTTGTAATCATCATTCATCATCATCTATCACCATTATACTATGTATACTCATCATAAAAGGGAAATATAAATTTAATAAATCTAAATATCAAGCAATAGTCTTAATTCTCTAATCTCAACATACAACCATTGCTAATATCATTAATGATGAAAGACATGCGACATGATAATGACGTTGTTGTTGTTGTTGATGATGATGATGATGATGATCATCATCATCATAATGATATAAGTTAAATTACTATAGATATATTATATAGTTATATAACTGAGTAAGTACTCTAAATAAAAAAATATTTATTTTATTTTAGAATTTAGTTTTTATTTAAATTAGAATGTATTTATTTTTATTTATTTACGAGTAAGAAATGCACCTACGCTCCTAGAAATGCATGTTCAAAGCCCAAACGTGATGAATCACTGTCTCAGTAGTTGACCTTGTAACTTTGTCTATTATATTTTGGTGTACGCATACGGACGCTCAGCGTATAGAGAGCAGTTCTTTCGTACTTTTCAAATTACATGGAGGGAAATCAACATTTTCTGGTTCTGTTTTCACCAATCAAAAGTAACTAAAAGCTTATTTCTCGTGCATAGCCCCTTTTTCCATTTCGGGCACAGATTTTTTGTACAAGTCCTCAAATAAAGGCCCATTCAAAATTGTAATTTTAAGTCTATATTTAAACAATCCGTGTAACCAAACGGGGACAAAATTAAGAATCAAGCCTCGTACGAGGATTAATTTCACCTTTCTTTGTATGCCTAATTTTTTTTTATTATCATCGATAGAATAATGACGGGTAGTTTGAAAAGTACAAAACACATTTTCGGCTCGAATCGTAGCATGCCCATACTAATCACATTGAGATAATCACATTGAGAACTTCGTCCAGTCGTACACAATGCTGTAAGTTAAAATGTTAAATTAACTAAGTTATGAGGGTGTTATTGGGGAAGCAAGTGCTAGCTCATAAATGTCATACTTTACGTTACAAATTTAAGATTGCACAAAGTGAAATAAATTAAATGAACTTTTCATTAAACTAAATAGTAATAAGTTTGTTTGCGAATAGTCTTTCAGTCAGTTAGTGAAGCTGGTATGGCAGGAAAGAGTGGAGTGAATATTGGTGGAGAGGCAAATGCAGGATGAACATCAAGAAACGCTGATCCCGGCAACCTAGGCACATACTAGTTTCGTGCCCTGGATATCCGTGTAAGAACACCACTCAACCCCAACCCGACATGGTTGGTTGAAATGAAATTATAAAAAAATATAATTTAAACCACTGCCTCCTAGATGTTCGTCGTGCTCCTCGTTGAGCACGACGAACATCTAGGAGGCAGTGATTTAAACATTCAAGAAATAGATAATCCATGCCCAATGACTACCTCAAGAAGGCTCTGATAATTTATTTCTATTGTTGGTTGGATGTTTAGATTATTTTTTGTCTTTGACATTTTTAATAATATTATTTTATGTACCCTATCACGATTTTTTAAAAACTTTTCAAAATTTGTTCACTTTGGATTTGTTATACTAACTCAAAGCTAATTTAATACTTCACTACCAAATCATCAAAGTTACCGAGGTAAGCTTCAATAAATATGAGTGAGAGGTTAATCTCTACTAGCAGAAATGGGAGGTACAAACGGGTTGTAACCTGGAAACTTCAAACTTTTACAAGCTATGTATGACGAGGATTGGTAAAACATACATGTCCCCATTATTCAAATACAATCACAAGGACTTGTGGGAAGGATAATCGTTTTACCCGAATCGCTAAGTGCCACTTAACGGTGATCGGAAGATTACGTTTTCTATCTACTTAAAAATAGTAGCTCAGAGAAAAGAGTTTACACTTCAAAGGTTCGCTATATTTTGAAATGACAAAGCCTATGATCCCTTTGGGAGACATGATCATCGAGGACGACTCATACAAGCCGGACAATGGCTGGGGGTTTCAGCAGAGTATCTTTCAGAGTCAATTCAAGGAAGACGGTGGGTTGGCATGCAGCATCATCAAGTGTAGAATCTTACTACAGACAAAAACCCTTGATAGTCACGTGCAAATAAAATAAAAATTTTATATACCGTAAGAAACAATAAAGTAGTTATATTGCTAACCCCCACGTTTAAAAAAATTTAAACAAAACCCCAGCTACAACAACCCAATTAGTTTTTATTTTAAATATAATTATTCTAATTTTTTTTTGGGAACCCAAAAACGCTTACAGTCATACACTCCCAGTTTTGACCCCTAAAAAAATTTTCGAAATTTTTAAACCGGGTTGGGCAAACTATTTGGGCCCATATTTCCATTAAACATCCTTTACTGCTAAACGGTTTTAGTTGCTTTTATGTTCCTACGGCCCTTTACACATCCTGAAAAAATGCCCTTATTATAATCCCCAAATTTTTTTCCCAAACACTAGATTTATTAACTGGGGGTGTACCCAACATTAATTTTAAAAATTTGCCACTTTCTCTGTGTTTTTTTCTAAAATTTTTCTTTAGCGAAAAGACTTTTCTTATTATGACCGAGGTAATAATTTTTTTGTTTTCATGCCTTTTAAATCACAAATTCAAAATTTTTTTAAAGTCGGGTTTTCACACGATGAAATTGATGTAATATGTTTAAAACTTTTTTGTTTAATACCCCTGCCCCCCAAACACGGAAGCCCGCATTGCGTAATACGTAAAAAAAACATTGGCTATTCGTCTCTAGTTGGCCGGGGGGGTACCCCCCCCCTTTTCCCCCGGGTTCCCCCCCTTTTTCTTATAAATTCCACCCCCCCCAGGCTTTTAAAATTTTTTTTTATTTTTTTGGGGTCCCAACGTTTTCCTAAAAATTGTCCGGCTTTTTTATTTTTTATAATGTCTTTATTCGTTCAGGTGGGCAAAAAGGGAAAATTTTTCAGGAATATTTTTTTTTGTTTCTAGTTTCCCCTCCCTTTCAAATAGCTAAAAAAAAGTTTTTTTTTAAAAACCCGTACGGAAAAGGGTTTATTTTTTAAAAAAAAATTTTTCGTTTTGCAATAAATACATAAAAAAAAGGGGGGGGGGGGATTTTTTTCTTTGGGTAAACTTTATTTTTAAAACGGGGGACACCCTTTTGGGACTAAAAAATTGTTGGGTAGTGTTGTGAAGGGAAAACCATTGGGGGTTTTTTAACAGAATCAACCCCAGTTTAAGCTTTCCCTTTTAAAACGGTTAAAAAAAAAACCTTAAAATATCATGCGGGTAGGATTGCCTTTGGGCGTGAATCGAATATGTGACCTCTCGTTTTTTTTTTAAAGGGAATGCAATGTCTAAAAAAAATTTCCCGGTTCCCCAGAAAAAATTTTCAATGGGGAAACCCCGAAGCGCCCTAGAACGTGGGGAGTAAAAATTACGCAATATAACTGAAACAGGAATCTTTATTAATTTTTTTTTACGATCAAAATTTGGGAATTTACCAGGGCATTAAAAATTAGGAAAAATTTTAAAACCCTTTGTACCGGTGGGGAAGAAAGGTGTTTTTCAAAGTAAACAATAGAAAAGGATTTTTTTAGTTTGAATAGGCCCAAGGTTCTGAAAACAGGAATCAAACCCCAAAATTTTATAGCTTTTAACGATTAAAAAAAAACCTTAAACTATCTTTTTCAGGCAGGTTTGCCTTTGGGCGTGAATCAAACCCTTTTGACCTCCCCCCGTTTTTTCTTAAAGAATTTACAATGTCTAACAAAATTCAGTCCCCCAAAATTAAATTCAATTTATAAACGTTTGCCCAAAAACTGTACTTACAAAACGGACTCCATGTTGCAAAGCGTCCGGGAAATGGCCACAACACTACACGTCTGTCCCACAATGAATATCCCGTGCAAAACAGTATAAAGATTTATAAAATTACAATCCCAGGGACTTGCTTTCATCTAAAAAGGTCATGGTTAATGAGGGGAGAAAAACAACCCCCGGGGAAAATTTTCTCACGGTTTCCGCTCTTTCTGCCACCACTTTACCTTTCGACAAATTTTCTTTTTCCCTTTAGTCGGGGATACCCAAATAAGCGTCCTAGAAGGGCCCCGGAGTAAAAAAATTTAAACGCAATAAAACTGTAACGGGAAAGTCTTTATTAAATTCTTTACAAATCGAAGGGGAAATTTAAACCGGGGCATTTTAAGGGAGGAAACAATTTTTTTTTTTGTACCTGATTAAACCCAAAACGTGTTTTTCAAAGTAAAAAAATAATAAAGTTTTGATTTATTTTTGAAGATAAAAATATATAAAAACGGCGAAAAATTTGTTGATTTTTGTGGGTCGAAAACAAACCCGGGGGTTCGCGGTCCGAAGCGTATGTTTTCTATGAGGACGGGGGTTTTGAATCCCAGGGGAAGACAATTTTTTTTTTTTAGAATTCACCCATTAACCCATCATCTTTTTCCAACCTTTAACTAGTATACTCATCATAAAAGGGAAATAAAAATTTAATAAATCTAAATATCAAGAAATTAGTCTTAATTCCCCTAATCTAAAACATAAAAACCATTGCTAATATCTTTTAAGGGATAAAGACATGCGACAGGGGATAATGACGTTGTTGTTTTTGGTTGATAAAGATGATGATGATGAGATAAATAATCATATAATGATATAAGTTAAATTTTTTAAATTAAAATATATTATATAGTTAAAATAACTGAGAAATCCCCTAAATAAAAATTATTTTATTTTTATTTTTAAAATTTTTAGTTTGTATTTAAATAAAAAATGTATTTTTTTTTTATTTATTACGAGTAAGAAATGCACCTACCCCCATAAAAATTTGCATGTTCAAACCCCAAACGTGATGAATCACTGTCTCAGTAGTTGACCTTGAAATTTTTTGGCTATTATATTTTGGTTACGCATAGGGGACGCTCGGGCTTTATAGAGACCCGTTCTTTCGTCTTTTAAAATTTAAACATGGGGGGAAAAATCAACTTTTTTGGGTTCTTTTTTTTCCCCCAATCAAAAGAAATAAAAGCTTTTTCCTGGCATACCCCTTTTTTTTCCATTTCGGTCACAGATTTTTTGTACAAGCCCTCAAAGGCCCATTAAAAATTTGAAATTTTAAGTCTTTTTAAACAATCCGTGAAAACCAAAAAACGGGGCCCAAAAATTAAAAAATCAACCACGAAACAGGTTTAATTTCACCTTTTTTTGTATGCCCAAATTTTTTTTTATTATCATGTTTAGAATAATAAACGGGGGGGTTTATTTTAAAAAAGACGAAAACATTTTTTCGGCTCAAAATCGTGGGCATCCCCAATACTAATCCATTAAAGTTTAAACACATTGAGAACTTCGTCCAGTGGGAAAAACTTGCTTTTAATTTTTAAAATTTGTTAAATTAACTAAGTTATGAGGATGTTATGGGGGAACAAGTGCTAGTCAAAGGGCATTTTTTTCCCGTTACAAATTTAAGATTGCAAAAGTGAAAAAAATTAAATTTGAACTTTTCATTAGACAAAATGTAATAATTTTTGTTTGCGAATAGTTTTTTCCAGTCAGTTAGTAAAGCTTTTAAGGCAGGAAAAGTGGAGTGAATATTGGGGGGAGAGGCAGATGAAGGTTAACATGGAAAAAAAAAACGCTGACCCCGGGCCCCAACCAGGCAAAAAAAATTTTTTCTTCCCCTTTGGATATCCGTGAAAAAAGAACCCCAAACTCAACCCCAACCCGACAGGGTTTGGGGTTGGGAAAATTTAAAATTTAAATAAAAAAATTTTTTAATTTTAAAAACCACTCCCCTCCTAAAATTTTTCGTCGGGGCTCCTCGTTGAAGCCACGACAAAACACCCGTGGGGGGCAGTGATTTAAACATTCAAGAAATAATAATCCATCCCAAAGACTACCCTCAAAGGGGCCCTCTGAAATTTATTTTATTTTTGGGTTGGATGTTTAGTTTATTTTTTGTCTTGACATTTTTAAAAATATTTTTTTATGTACCCTTTTTTTCAGGGTTTTTTTAAAAAACTTTTCAAAACTTTGGGGGTTTCCTTTGGTTTTGGGTTTTTAAAAAATCAAGCAAATTTAAATACTTCACCCCAAAAATCATCAAAGTTACCGAGGTAAGTTTTCAAAAATATGAGTGAGAGGTTTAAATTTTCTACTAGCGGGAAATGGAAGGTACAACGGGTTTGGTAACCGGGAGTTTTTCCCAAATTTTTAAACAAGTTTCATGTATGACGGGGGTTTGGGTTTTTTTTTTAAAAATACATGTCCCCATTATTCAAAATACAATCACAAGGACTTTTTGGGAAGGATAATCTTTTCCCCCCGGAAATCGTTTTAAAAGTGCCACTTAAACGGTGATGGAAAGTTTCCCTTTTTCAAATCTATTTAAAAAAATTAGTAGTTCAAAAGGAAAAGGTTCGCTATATTTTAAAAATGAAAAAAAGCCTATGACCCCTTTGGGGGACAGGGACCCTCGAGGCCCGACTCATAAAAGGGCCGGGCCCTATGGGGGGGTTTTTTTTCAGCGGAGTATCTTTCAGAGTCAATTCAAGGAAGAGGGGGGGGGTTTGGCTTTCAGCATCATCAATTTGTAGAACTTACGGGAAAAAAGGAAATTTAAAAAAACCCCCTTTCCCCGTCCCCAAGACAAAAAACGTTTTTTTCCCCAGACTAGCGAGTGCCTTTGGGAATCTCTCTTGGGGGCGGACAGTTCCCCGACGTAACTATCAGAATGGGAAGCCATGAATTGAAGGCTCACAAGAACACCCAAAATGCGCAAAGGGTCCTGTTTTGTTTGTTATATTTTCGGCACCCCCCATGCTGGAACCCGGGAAAGCAACGAGTTCTGACGGGGATTCGAGCTAGAGGGTTTGCAGTTCTCCTTGAGTTAAATTTTTTTTCCCCGGGAAAAGCTAAGGCACCCCTGGTGAACTACCGGTTCAAGATTTTTTTTGACATGGCGGCGGCGGGTTCTCCGACTTAACTATCAAATCGGAACCCAAGAATTAAAGGGCTCAAAAGAACACCCCAAAAAGTCGCAAGTCCTGTGTTTGCTGCCATGCTGGGCACCCCCATGCGGGGGAAAGCCAGGGCAACGAGATTTGTTTCGGGGGGATATCGGGGCTAAAAGGTGATGCGGGTTTCCCCTTTTGAGTTAATCTAGGGGGGGAAAGGCAAAGGGACACCCTTTTGGTGAAACTACAGGTTCCAGAGTTGACATTTGGCGGGGGGGACAGTTTTTTTCCCGACGTAACAAATTCCAGAATGGGAAACCCCAGGGCCCAAGAATTTAAGGCTCCCCAAAGAACATCCTAAGGGGCGCAAAAGGGGTCCGTATTTTGTTTGCCATGCTCGGAAACCCCCCAGCTGGAAGCCAGGAAAAAACGAGATTCTGATCGAGGATATCGAGCTAAGGTGTTTTGGCCGTTTCCCTTTCCTTTGGGTTTTCCATCTACTCCGGGAAGCTGAAAGGAAACCCCTTTTGGGAAAACTACAGGTTCGGGAAATTACAGGGGCGGCGGACAGTTTCCCCGCCCGTAACTATAAAGAATGGGGAAGCCAATTGGAATTTTAAAAGGCTCACAAAAACACCCCCAAAAGTGCCCGAAGCCCTTTGGGTTTGCTCCCAAATGTCGGCCCGCCCTTGCTGGAAGCCATGAGAAAAGAATTAAAGGTTTCACAAGAACATCCTAAGGCGCGAAGTCCGGGGTTTGCGGGCCATCCCTCGGCACGCCCATGTGGAACCCTTTGAGAAAGAATTGAAGGCTAAAAAGGGAAAATCCTAAGTGCCGAATTTCCTGTTTTGCTGTCATGCTCGGCAGGGCCCATGCTGGAAGCCGGGAGCAAAACCGAGTTTTTCTGACCCGAGGATATCGAGCTAGAGGTGATCAGTTTTCTCCTTGAGTTCATTACTCCGGGAAGCTGAAGGACACGCCTGGTAAACCCTTACAGGTTCAAGATTGAAAAGGGGGCCGGCGGCCCAGTTTCCGCCACGTAACTTTTCCAGGAATCAAGCCATGAGCAAAAATTTGGGAAGGCTCACAAGAACACCCTAGTGCCCCGAAGTCCTGTGTTCCCTGCCTCCGGCCGCCCAGCTGGAAGCCGGGAACAGCGGATTCTGTTCGGGGATATCGAGCTAGGGCATGGGGCAAATTATCGCACGTTTGGGGCCTTTAAAAATTATAAAAAATTAAATTACAGCTTTGCCCCCGCACACAGCTTTATTGCATCAGTTTTTCTTCCAAACCTTTCCCTTAAACTTTGGAATAACAACTTATATAATTTGGGAGTCCCTGGCCCGTACCATCGCGATTTTGGTTTTTAGTGTCTTTAAATGTAAATTATTACGCCTTTTCCTCAGAAACCAAAACCCCGAAAAACATTATTTGGGAAAACCCGGCCCCCTTTTAGGCGCGCAAGGTGATTCACAACCCTTCACATAGGGGTTTTGTCATTTGCAACCTCGAAACTTCCGTTTTGTTTTAACACAGATCGTAAAATCCAAAGGGACATCTATTAGTTCACGCCCATAAAAAAACCACCACATGTTTTATTCAATAACGACGAAATGACGGCCCTCAAAAAAACTTCTAGAACTTAAAACATTATCTTTTCCCTGGGAAAGAGTTAACGATTCAATTGGGACCTCATTAGTTTAGGTATATAAGAGGGGCCTTTAAAACAAGGTTTGGGGCCCTCTCTCTCTTTCTGATTGTTCATCAAATACAATACAATCTTTAAACTACTTGCCTACGGGTAATTGCATTGAACTGGCTGAACTCTGAAACAAAAAAACTGGT
The DNA here is from genome assembly GCA_024449915.1 of Sweltsa coloradensis. Classification (NCBI taxonomy): domain Eukaryota; kingdom Metazoa; phylum Arthropoda; class Insecta; order Plecoptera; family Chloroperlidae; genus Sweltsa; species Sweltsa coloradensis. Next base: position 360,587 of record JAMZAV010001344.1, read on the forward strand.
GATTTTTATATTTTGTATTTTAATTATGTTCAAAAAATAAATAAGTGTTGTTTGGGAAAATGTATCTCAGTAAGCATTATTATTTTTATCCTGCCCAAAAACGTCTTTGAATAATTGAGAAAACGAAAACGTATTTCCTTCCCACCCCCCTTTAAATCATAGCACGCCCCATTGCAAAAATTACAAAAACTAAACTGGTCAAAAGCAGAAATAACTTAAAGGGTGGTGGCACCCCTTTATTTCCCAAATATCCCAAAGGGGCCCCGTCTCATGACACTGGTCTCAGCGGTGGGATTTTTTGATTTTTTTATACTTTAAAATGTTACTCTAAAAAATTTTTTTTTCAAAAAAAAAAAAAAAAAAAAAATCCTGAGATATTTTACCAAAAAAAATAATAAATAAAGGGTTTTCAAAGTTGATTGATCAGGCACTTTATGCCGCAAGTTACTGTACTAATTTGTTTTTTTGAAAAATTTAACAATTTGGCAAATTTTTTTGGGCTTATGAAAAAATTAAAAGACACAAAATAACATGCCTTCCCCTTAGTCTTGGTTTTTTTTTTTTAAAAAGCCTACCTTGACGAAAGCAAAAAATTTTTTCGGGAAAATTAAACAGGCTGGAAAATATAAAAATTTTAATGCCCAAAATTTACTTTTGTTTTACGCGAGCTTTTTTATTATAATTTTGGTTCTTTTAAATTTCTTTTTTGTTTTTAAATATAAGGGTGTAAAAAATCGGGGCCCTTTTTGGCGAAACTTTTCCTTACACATATATACCACAAGGTACAGTCACAAAAAACATCTAAAACAAAACGCCTCGATTACTTTATATGCATGCTTTTTAAATTGGTTTATCGCAATGGAACCCTTAAAAACCTCACAAACCCTTTTTCACCTGAGATAAATAAAAGGGTAAAATTTAAACAACACACTTCCAAATTTGAATCTTTTAATTTTAAATTTCCCTTTCCCTTTTTCTGGCCCAAAAAAAATAGCACAAAATTTAAAAGACTTTTTAAATCAAGAGCCCAAATTTCTTTGTTATATAATTTGTCGCCAGTAAAAACAAGAGCCCAAGCTCGCCCTTAAATTGAACGGGGACGCGCGTGATTTTGTCAAAAATGATTTTTGCTCTTTTTAAATGTTTTAAACATGTTTTAAAAAAAAAAAATTGATTGTTTGGGTTTTCACGTAGATGAAATACATGCCCAAAGGGGCCCAAAACTTTTTAATCAATGCATTCAAAAACCCCCCCCCCCCCCCCGGGAAAAGCATAAAAGCAATTTGCTTTTAAGGGTTTTCCATTGCTGCATTCAAATTTTTTTTACTACCCACGGTGATACTGAACAACAAAATATTTGTAACAAATTTTTAAAGATGAAAAAAAATGCTAAAAAAAAATAATAAAAGGGGTATTGCAAAAAATTACATTGGGCCCGTAGTGCTTAGTGCTCCCCCAAAAAAATTTATGAAAAAGGCTTTGGACTTTGGCTTTAAAAAGAGAAAAGATTGACATTGCTATGGTTTCCCCGGGGAAATTCTTTGGGCCCCCAAATGAAACACCCAAAACCAAAACCCTTGTATTTAATAAATTCGTTGATAAAGCACTCTCAAAAAACGCTCTGCGAAGAAAAATGTTATCACTTTCTTGCACTGTGTTTAACGGGGGGTTTTTTGTAAACCCTTTAGGTGCAAAAACCTTACAGCAGGGCAATCACCCCCAAATTGTCCCCCCCTCCCCTAAAACCCATTACCCCCAATGTGACACGATAACTTTTTTAAACCCAAAGGGAAACCACGGCTTACATTTCCCGCCCCCCTGTGGCTCCATTAGTTTATTTTGAACTTTAAATTTTCAAAAACGACGGGAAAACAAAAAAACCCTTTGATACAAGCCCCACATTTTTTCCCCCATTGTTTAAAAAAAAGAAAAACTTTTTTTTTATTATAGTTGATCAAGTGTGACTTTTCCTTGTTATCAAATTTCTTTTGCAATCAAAGTAAAATTTCCCAATTTTTTTCGTATAACACAGCATTTGTCTTTTTCCAAACAAAGGGACATTAAAAACCTTTTATGGGGAACACAGTTAGTTTCCGTTAGGAAATTTGCATTATACCTCCCCAAAAGTTTTCATTTTTTTCTCGAAAATTTGTGTTTCTTATTGAAAAGGGTTTTTTGGACAACAATTTCCTTAGCTCACTTAAAATTTTGGAAAACCTTTAACCCCCAAAACCCAATTGGTTAAGGGGTAAAAATATTAAATTTTTTTTTGATAAAAATCAGAAAGAAATTAAGGGAAAAACGCAGAAATCCCCCCATTTAATAAGGAAAAATAAAAATAATCTAGGGGAGGATGGGAAACACAACAAAAAGCTTTAATGCAACGATAAGGCAACTTTCAGAGCTAAAGCATTACGAGAACAATTTGTATTTATGAAATTTCTCCCCTTGGCTCTAAAAAATTGCAGTCCACATCATATTGCAACAAAAATGGGGAAAAAATTTTACAACTAAAAATAAACAATCCCAACAACAAAATGTACAAATACAACAACAAAATGCACTCCTACAACAGAAAGATATGACAATACAACAACAAAATGAACAAGTAAAACAATTAACATGGAATAATGTGCAGCTAAAACAGAACGAGCATAATGCCATCTTAAACAATAACATGTTGACACAATGCAACAAAGCTAAAAAACTAGAAAAACCATGGAACTTCACCGGCAAGTGAAAGTTTGAAACATGACAAAAAAATTTGGAAGCAAAACTTGAGCATGTTACACAACAAACCCAAGGGTTTTTTTTTGGGCTGCTTTTAAAACTTATGAAACACCAGCAGGGAAATTCCCTATGTACAGAACAAAAGAAATTATTGACTGTGAATAAGACCTAAACTTTGGGAAAAACAAGTTTTTTGGGAAAGAGATTAAAAACTAAAATAGCAAAACTCCCACTATCACCCGATAATAAAACAACAGGGGCAAAATTTTATTGGGGGTCGCCATTACGTGAAAGATTTCCCGGGAAAGGATGGTGAATCACGGTATGTCACGATTAATTCCACATAAAAAAGGAACAGACAAGGCATTAGTAAGGGCAAAAAATCATTACGCCCCACACCCCCACGCATTATTGTATTTTTGTTAATCGATATTTGCGGGGAAATTTTCGTTGTTAAAAGAATCCCAAATTTTTTAAACGTTGGGCAAATCCCCAAAGATGACAGCACAAAACCCATATTTTTTCAGTCAAGGTAAAACACCCCTATTACAGGAGAAGCAACTATTGACTTTTCAATTGGGTAATACAGTTTACAGTACCCAGGTTTGGGGGATTTGGGAAAAAGGAACTAACTTAAAAATTTGACGGCCTGATTGGTTTTAAAATTTTTTACTTTTTTTGGTTTTTTATATTTTCTACAGTAAAAAAGTTTTAACAGGGGGAAAGGGATAAAAGTTTTTTGGGGGTATATTAACGAACCCCAAAGGGGGAAAATTTATGTTAGTTTTTTCTAACCACTCACCCCCACTGGTTTTTTTTCACCCAAAAAAATAATTTTTCCCCCCTACCCAAAACACATAATACCCCTAGCACAGTTTTCTAACGAACCCGGGCTGGTTGGGCCCCAACAATCAAACCACTCGAATGTCAAAGTGCAAAATTTAATGTTTTAAAAATTTCGTAAAATGAGGCACAGCTTTCCCAAAAGACAGCTCGACAACAATATTTTACCCCTAAAGCTAATAGCGAGCTACAAGGCCCTTTTGTGCAGATTTGAGGGAAACCCAAAAAATCGTTACGTGGTTTAATTTGAAACTACCCGGGGAAAGCCCCCTTAACGACCGGTCGTGATTTCAATAACCAAACGAGGATCCAAAGAAATAATCATGGCCGACAATATAAGCTAAGTGCCAAACAAGTCCCCACGGAAACACCTGCCCTTTCAATGAAGGACCAAAATCTCCACAAAGTCACCAATGCCTTCATCTATGCAAGCAAAGTTTAAAGCGAAAGTACAACCCAAACGCTCCATTCAAAAAATACTTATTTACATACAAATATTGGGAGATAATAAATTTTAATTTTTAAGCAGCAAGGACAAAAAAAAGGGTAAATAAATGTGAAGAAAAAATTTGGTCCGACCACAGAAGGGACGCAAAAGCATACTTACGTTTTACAACAAAAACAACAACGAAAATTGGTGTGTTTACAAACCCAAATTAAAACAATAACAGTGTAAATAATGGAAAAAAACAAAACAAAAGAAGAACACAACCCTAATTGGAGGTTTCTCAACAACCATGTCTTGCTACAGACAGAATTGCAGGAAAAGGGTGACATTCACAATAAAAACAAAAATAACAACAATACCCGGTAAATTGACATCGAATAAAATTTTGCAGATCATATGGACCAACCTAAACTCTTGGGGAATTTCGCAACTTCAAGATGTTCACCAAAGGGAAATTTACCAAAAATGCGGCCCTTTTAATTTCTTTTTATTGATAAACAAAATGCCCAAAAAAAATAGGGTTTTACGGAAAAAGCTGGCTGTAGGTTTCCCCAAAAATACACCCGTCTGAAATTTCGTCAAAAAAAAACATAATCGGATATGAAAGTTAAACCCAATTCAAAAAGAAAAACCAGTGGGGTACCGTCATAGCAACCATACCTGCAAAGCTGGGGACATAGCAGAAAACAAGTGCACCCAACGCACGGAGAGTTTACCCATCCATAGCAACGTTTAAAAAGGCACCCCAACCCCGACACCCCTGCAGGGCATGCAACGGGGGATAATCGCGCTGAACGTGGTCTAACCAAAAAGGTACAAGTACTGTAAATAACCCATTGATACAACATCCCCATATTAATGTACATACTATATCAACTGCAGACAACAGCAGTGACGTCAAAAAAAATTTCCCTAATGGTTTGGGCAGATACAGGGTTCGATTCCCGGACCCATACAAAAAAACTCAGGCCAGCACATGCAAGCCTGGAGGGGCATTGAACAAATCTGTGATTTGAACCATTTTTTCAGGGGGTTTTGGCCCAAAAAAAGACGAAAAAATATTATACAAATAGCACATGTTTTTTTCAAGAAAGGAGGGCAAAATTGGAGAAACTAGTGACATCGTACATAGAATCTACACCGGGAAATCAACCCCCCGTAAAATTAAAAACCCTATTCGACACCTTATGCCCCACAAACCATAAATCCCATGATAAAATACAAAAACTGCTGGATTTAGGTGTTCTAGTAAACCCTTTACCCCGCAATGGAGCTCTCCGTATGGGGTTTTTAAGGGAAAAAATTGAAATTTAAAAAACCCGTCCTCAAGATTTCCTTTTTGTATGCAGTTTTGGGGGGGAAAAAATAAATGCATATCACAAAGCTGATTCGTTCCCGATGAGTAATGTGCTACAGCCATAGACCATTAATGGCATGCCAAGTGCAGGCTGTTCGATATCAAAGGGCCGGTTTTTTAACATTTAAAAAACATGAATGAAACAAGAAAAAACAACAAAAGTATCTCGAAAGGAGCGTTTTAAATTTTACCCCGACTGGGGCAAGGGCTTTGCAGCGCACCTGGGGACTTGGAACCAGGGTACAGTCACCCATGTGTTTCGGGGGATATGGCCCGTTACCCCAAAGTTTTTTTTTATAATTTTTATTTTTTTTTATTTACCCTTTAATTTAAATTTTTTTCAAAATCCCCTTGCCGAACACCTTAATTTATTTTGAAATGGTACTAGCCCCTTTATGAGGTGGGACTGAAAAAAAGCCCTTTAAAATTTTCAACCCTTTTTAAAAACCCAAAAATTTCAAAATTTGGGGTATATCATTAAAAAACCCCCAAAGGCATACACCCAGCACCAGAAAAAATTTGAAGCGATAAAAAATGGCCACGCCCCAAGCACACCCGAGATACAAACGTTATCTTGGTTTTTTTGGGGTTTTTTCGTAGGGTTTTTTCCAAACCTAAACCTCCCCTTGCAAAACCCTTGACAGACCTCACACAAAAAAAAACGCTCCCCTTTAAGTGGGCAGAAAAAACATGAAAAGCATTTTAAACACTTCAAGGAAAACAATATGCAGCGAGCAGTACTCGCATTTCCGGATTTTTTGCGTGAATTTACATTGACCACAGACCAAGTGATACTGGATTTTGGGGCGCTGTCCTTAGTCCAAAACTTTGATGGTTAGAGAGACCCATAGCTTTTGGGTAGTAAACAGTTTTTTTCCGGTTAAAGAAATTTCTCAGCTTGGCAAAGCGAAAAAAAAGGTTTTTATCAGCAATTTATGGTAAACACTCACTTTTGAAACCTTTTCCTTTTTTGGCAACATTTTTTTACTAAAAGGGGGGCCCAAACCATTTTAAAAAAATTAATGTGTACCGACAAAATAGGTGCCAGAATTTTCGAGGTTTCATCTTACCGCAGATTATGTTTCGAATTTGTTTAGTACCTGGCAAAAAAATTCCACATGCAGATGCATTAAGGCGCCCACATGTAAAAATTTGGATGAAGGGTACAGACGAAAAACCAAAGAACTTACCCTACTTGGGGCCCACCAGAATACGTCAAGAACAACAGCAAAAAAACCCACCTTAAACCTTTTAATTGATAAATTGGGGGGCACCCCCCCCATAAAAATATGCACTAGGGCGATTAGCACTAGAGAACAATATTCTATACAGAAAATTTGGTCTAAAGAGAAACCCAACCCTCGCTTGTTTTTACCGACTCACTCCAAAGGGCACTATCCTCGAACTGTTTCACGATAGCCCTTTTGGGGGACACAGTTGGAAAACACAGAACAACTAGTGCAATTGCATCACGTATTATTGGTCTTTTTATGCATCGGAGATTTAAAAAAAAACTGTGGAAAAGCTGGTCACTGTCAGCATCGGAAAGGCAAGCCACAACCCCCCAAAGCACCCCCTTTAAACTTACGAAGAACCCCGACCCCCCCATTTTAAAGGTTTTGCACATGGGCGCGATTGGGCCCCCTGATTACCTCGGTTTCCCGGGAAAAAAATAAGTCTTATCTTCATTGGGCAGGGACCCGCAGATACCCCTTTTTGTTTTGCATTTTCCCCAAACCCAAATTTGCTATTACTATAGCAAAAGCATTAATTGATCACGTCATAACAAACTTCGGATGCCCCTCTATCAAAAAATCACAGATAATGCAAAAAATTTTTTATCAAATTTTTTGAAGAAGTGCCCGAAAATATTTACAGATCAAACACCACGGTGACCTTTTTACAACTCGAGATCGAATGGGGTTAGTCGGGCGAACACACTTAAATTCCCAATATTATACACACTTGTTTTAAAGACGCACGTAACTGGGGCAGTTTTTGTAAAAACTAGTTTTTTTCTAGCAATGAGAAAATAATTTTATCTTCATGTCACCCTACAGCCCATACTTCTTTTCTATTTGGACGTCACTGCCCCTTTCCCCTCGACGGTTAAGCAAACCACCCGCCCATCCACTACAATACTGACCATCATTTCCCGTCAAAAATTTTGCACACGATTAAGAGGGGGGGATATGACTAAAAAGCTACATCGGAAAGAAACAAGCAAAAAATGAAAAAAACACAATAAAAAAAATCACAAAAAAGAATTTTTAAAATCGGAGACCTGGGAATGGGTTTAAAGACGCCAAGTTTTTAAATAGCAAAATACCTGTTTTGAAAAAAGGGCGCAATTATACAATGGCCCCCCACATTATAAAAGCATTTCGACGGGACGTCACTTGTTTTTTTACAAAAACATACATACAAAAAAAAAAGCAAAAAAAGTAATAAAATCGGTTAAAAAAACTACAACGAAAAGAGAAATAAGGCCCAGACAATTTTTTATACATCAAGACCTAAAAACTACAAAAAGAACAAAACCCCACGGCCGACACTTCGGAAATAAGAAAAAAGAAAAAAAGAAGAAACACAAAAACAAAAAAAACAGAAGAAGAAGAAGAGACAGAAGAAGAAAAAAAAAAAAAAGAAAAAAAAGGACGATGATCTACAAAAAAAAACAAACAACAAAAACCCATACCAAAACAGAAATTTGAGCAAAAAAAATTCGAAAAAGTATAAAGGGAAGATGAAAAAGCTAGTAAACAATTGGATACATTGTTACCGAACAACTGATGATTTATTAATACTATACCCCAAACCCCTGCAAACCCGTAAAAGCAACAAAACATCTTCCCCGAACAATTACATCCCAACCCCAAACACTTCAGGTTTTACAAAAACGTGGATGAGAAAGTACCACGACCCAAACATCGAAACCTAGGGGCTTGGGTTACGACTACAGTTACCCCGGGTCTTTACGTGCACCGACAATGTACCCACAGTTACCCTTTAAATGGAAACAATGAAACCCATATCAAGCATCACCCACAGGGCACCGAGTACTAAAAAACCAAAATTATTTGTGCCCACATCAAATTTCTCAGGGCACCTCATAAAAAAAAATTCAGTCAAAAAAAACCTTCTCCCGATTCTCCCAACAAAGTTCTAGGGACACGCGATCGGGACCCCCCTTCGCTCAAAAACGTTGGAAAACAAGAAACTCAAAAGGGAAAAAATAGTAAAATTTTTTTTGATTATAGTCAAAATAGACTAAAATTTTATCTAAAATCAATTTTTATTTTACTCCTTGTCCGAAATTTGATATGCAATTAGTCCCAATTTTACATATACAATTAAAAATGGGCACAAAACGATGTATAACCGATGGTATAAAATTGTTTTGGGCACAGGGAAAATTTTCATTTGTTATTTTACAGATCGAAGTATCACATTTACTTGTAATTTTCCTTGCCTCCACTCCCCAAACCAAGTTAACACCCGGGCCCCCACCCCCTGGAGAAGGGACATTTCACATGGGCCCACCCGCCCCTACCCTCGGGAAAACCCGCCCTGGAAGCCCCAGAAGCGGGCCCGGGGGAAAATTTAGGGGAAAGTCTACACTCCCTGCTTTACCCAGAGATCAGCTAGACATCTCATTTACACCCCCCCTCCCCCCAAAACGGGCACCCCGGCAACAGTTGAAAATTTTGCGACACCGGGCCAGTGTCCGACCACCCAAAGTACGATCACTTCACTGAACGATTTCACTCCCCGAAACCCTTTGGGGATCGCCTTAGTTGTGAAAATATTTGATTTCTGTGACAACAACAATATCGAAGTTTCGAATGGACATAAATAACTCAAGGCCCCAACAGCATGGTGCTTCCTAAAAAAAATTTAGGGGAAACGTAGTGAAAGTTTGCACAAAATTGGGTATTTTTTCAGTGTCAAATTTAAAAAGTGTGAATTTGGGGAAATCCCAAAAAATATGAAAAAATCTTACACTAATAAATTGGGATTTTTCATTTCGTCTAATGGAATTTTATTGGCTTGCCTGAAAAAAGTACTAACACTAAAACTAGGGGGCCCAAATAACAATATACTTTTTTTCAATTTTAAACCGCTAAATTAAAAAAATACGTGAATAAATACAAGAGGGATCTAGGGAAAAGCCTTACCTTTTCCCTGGGAAAAAATTTATTTTGGGAAACACTTTCTTTTATTTAAAAAACGTTAAGAAAAAAAGTAAATTTTTATAACATTTTTTGGTTTTTAATTGTCATTTACAATTCTATTATAAGGTTATGGGATTCAAATTTGTAACAAAAAAAATGGAAAACATTAAAAACCATAGCAATATGTGTCACTCAAAAAAAAAGGGGGAATACTAAAATGATATTATAATAAAGTGTAATACTTTTAAAAGTGTAACCCAAAATGTTACCAAATTTTAATATTTTATATATTTTCTTTTTTTCGGAAAGTGTAAAATCGCCCGATATATTAATTATGTCCCCTTATATTACGGTTTCACATGTCATTATCACGTGTCATTTTCGCATGGCAATCTTTTTTTTGAAACATTCACGTTTATTGAAGGAATGAAACCTTATTTTAAAAATTTTGTTATTTCAAATATTTTCACAAGGTTTTTTGGATTGATTTATGTATTTTCACTTTTACTTTCAATTCTAGGACAAAGTCCAACTTCGATAATTTTGGGCATATTTTTTTACTTATTCTACTGGGGTATTTCCCTAGCATACTTTCACCTTCGAGCACCCCTTTCTCTATGGGGTTTTTTTGAAATTTTTGGTTTTTTTGGGATTTTTTTTTTCTACTTTGTGGGGGATGTACACAAACCCCCCCATTCATTTTGGGACTAATCAAAACCTATTTTACTATGTTATTTTTTCAACCCCTTTTGAAACATTTTAAAAGTTTTATACTATTGTTTTTTGTTTTATTATGTTTTTCCATGTTTTAAGGGAAACACGGAAATTTGTTCAAAGTGCTCTATAAGGGGATATTTTTTTTTTGCTACGATATTTTTTTTTAGGTCATTTATGTCATTTTTTTGGGAATATTCAGATGGTTTTTAGGGAGTGTATATTATTCCCCATTGTTTTACCAAATCCTATTCATTTTATTTTTTTTGGGGTTTTTTCGCGTTTTTATTTTTAATGCTGCACTATTGCTTCGGTCTTCCAACTTTTAATCACCCCCCTTAGTTTTTTCACGTTTTTTCAAATTTTTTTTCTTTGCGATTTTTTTTAAATACGCCTCACGTATTTTACGGTATGGGTCTACTTTCGGATTTGGGAATTTTATGGAAAGTTTTCCTTTTCCCTTTTATATCGGGAAAAAACCCCCATGGGTTAGGTTTACCCCATATATCCGCATTGATATTTGTTGGTTTTTACTGGACTTGTCATTTTTGACCCCAAGGGACTTCAAAAGTTTCAGTGTTGCAACGACCACGTTTTTCACTCTACACATATCATGCGAAAATTTTCCCCTTGAGCAAAGGGGCACCTTACGGTTTTTTTGGCAGTGTGCTTTTAGGGATCGTCTCGTTCCCCCCCCATTCTCTTTCCCCATTGCTCTTGTTTTTTGTCACCCCCTTTTGGGGGTGACGCAAACCTCTACGGGGCGAGGGGTGTTGTCATGGGGGGATTTTCGCGACGATTTCCTTTATTTTTATTTAAAATTTAAATTACAGCTAGGGTTTGCACACCGCTAAATTTTTGCATCGTATTTCTTCCCCGAACATTTCTTACTTTGGGAAAACAACTTATATAAGTATTTAGTACCTGGGGCCCCTACCATCGGGACTTGGGTTTAGTGTCATTTTAAAAGTCATTATTACGCCTTTCCCTTTAGAAAAACCCAAAACGTAAACCCTTAGTTGGAAGCCGGGGGCAGTTTTTGGCGCGCAAGTTGAAATCCTAGCTCACTAGTGCGTGTCATTTCGGGCAAAAACCTCCCAAAAAACCAGTATGTTTTTAAAACAGATCGTATACCCAATGACATCTAGTATGTTCACGCCCACTAAAGAAAACCCTCACGGGTTTTCAATAACGACCCCATGACAGGCTCACAAAAAATTCCAGAAAATTAAAACATTATCATTTTTGGAACGAGTTAACGATTCAATTAGGACCTCATTAAAAAGGGGATTTTAAAACGGGGGTTTAACAAGGGTCTGGGGTCTCTCTCGTTTTTGGGGGGTTGGCCCCATCGAAAACAATACAAACTAAAAATTTGCTTGCCCACATGGTAATTTCTATTGAACTGGCTGAACTCTGTACTAAAAACTGGTGAGTTTATATTTATTTTATTTTAAATTTTGTTCAACAATAAATAATGTTGATTTTGGGAAAAAGTATCTCAGTAAGCATTAAATTTTTATTTATCCATTCAAAAAAAATGATTTATTGAATAAAATTTAGCAACCCTAACCAAAATACGTTTCCTTTCCCACACCCCCCTTTTAATCCCAAACACCCTTTAAAACCATTGCAAAAATTACATAAATAAAAAATGGTCTTGAAGCGTATAACTTCCCAAAGGGGGCAAACCCCTTTTTTCCCTACTAAAACCCTAAGGACGTCTCATGACACTGAGGGGATGCAGCTTCTCCTTGAGTTCATTACTCCGGGAAGTGAAGGAAAACCCCCTGGGGGAAAATAAAGGGGTTTAGAGTTTTTACAGTGGCGGCGGACGTTTTCCGAACGTAAATATCAAATGGAAGCCCTACAAGAACTGAAGGGTCACAAAACACCTAAAATGCGCGAAGTCCTGTGTTTTTTTCCAAAGCTTCCCGGCCCCGCCCCGCTGGAAGCCAGGGGAAAAGGGGAATTCTGATCGAGGGTATCGAGTAGAGTGATGGGAGCTTCTCCTTGGGGTTTTATCTACTCCGGGAAGCTGAAGGACACTCCTGGGAAATAAAAGGGTTTAGGAGTTGACAGGGGCGGCGGACAATACGACGTCCCCGGGGGTCCGAACCCCTGCGAAGAGCTACTGGTGAAGAACCTGATGTTTTGGGAATGTCTCGCATACCTCTTCTGGCTCAAAGGTTTTTTTGTAAAGCTTCTCTTCGAAACTGCCCTTGACATGATAAAGTTTTTTTTGGAAAATTGTTAGTGCAAGCAAGGAGTGGACAAAATTGGGCAAGACAAATTTTTTTTGGCAATTTTTTAAATTTAATCTGCAATGGATTAAAAGAAGATGCAGTAGTTTCAATAAAATTAAAAAAGAAAAACTAGACCTATAGGTAGGTATTATTATTATTAGCCGATACATTAATTGTTAAAATTTATGTAGAGTTGAACTCGACACAATTTCTTCTTATGCTCACCTGTGTAGGCAAGATAGTTTGACTGATATCTTGCAGTAGCCTACACGATGTAGTCGTTTTTGTGATAAATGTTTTAATACAATAAAAACTTATGTTGTTCCTACTTCTCTTCTGTATCATCACAATCATCTGTTGTCACATCCAAATCGTCATGGAAGTTGGCCTCTATAATCTCATCTCTTTATGTAGCCTGTATACAAGTATTTATATATGCATACGGCCTACGTAACTGCGATTGTCATATTTCTTCATTTTTACCACGCTCTAACATATCCACATCTTTTCTTCCACGCACACTGTCCTGAAATCAATATTTAACTATTACTAGTAAGTTTACGTGCAAGTTTGAAATCGATTTCAAAACGTTTTGAAAACAGCATGTGTTGTATACGCTTCAAAACTGGGTTTGACTTGGTTCAAGTTTAAACTACTTTTCGTGGACATGACTTCAAAACAATTTTTAAAACCGTCATGTTTACACACACTTCACTGCCGCCCATATAATCCTGTCAAATAAGAATTTTTGGAGGAAATAATTGCGATGTCGCTGAATTTTTGCAGAGACCTTCCTTATATAATACTTATCAACATACTAAAACTCCCCTACAATCGGACTTGAGCTTCGGCCGCCATATCGGCAATACTGTTTTCGTGCTGGTTTTACACTCTTTTTGTTACATCATCCACTTTGATGTTGTGGATATTTGGAATCATCAGCCATATTGGATTAAAACGTTGGTTGTTTTCTCATCGTTATTTAAGTCACTTCAATGTCCGTAGAAAGAATTTTTCCTCCGATGCTATTTAGTGCTTAATAATGGACAGTCAAATATGCCAGTTTTGAGGAAATGCCAACAATGGAAAAACCTAATTTCCGGGTAAATGCAAAATCCGATTTCGCAGACCTGATTTTTTAAAATACCAATGGAAGCTTTCATGAACCCCGTACAAAAGTTCTTTTGTGTTTAAATCGATTTCTTACGGATTCACCGTGTATTGTTTGATGCTGGGCGTGAAAATTAGGAAATTAGCTGATACTCCAATAAGCAACTTATAAATCACGAATTTGTGACGTAATCTTTGCCCCTACCAAAACAATAGAAGACATACTTTTTGTAGGGAATTAAATGGGAAATATTTTTGCCATTGCGACATTTTTGTCTATCTCCAACCAATTTGGAGATATTCGATAACAAACACTTTTTGGCCGCCATTTTCCAATATGGCGGCCAAAGCTCCAGTCCGATTGTAGGGGAGTTTTAGTATTTTGATTAGTATTATATAAGGAAGGTCTCTGCAAAAATTCAGCGACATCGCAATTATTTCCTCCAAACGTCAATATAAGATCTTATTTGAGAGGATTAATATAAAAGTATGGTTATAAGAACAAAAAATGTTCTGAAAACGTTTTGAGATCGTTTTAAAACCAGTTCATGTATACGGACGTTCAATTAGTTTTGATTCAAGTCAAAACATTTTCAAAACTGCATATAATCGTACTAAATATTATCATGTTTTGCCAACGTAAGAATCGATCGATTGTCAATGGTTCACCTAGAGCAAACTTGGACAAGTTCCCTCCAAAAAGGAACAATGGAAAGTTAAGTGGCTGAAGCTGTCCGGGACGAATAAGCCCCCTTCCTAAAATAAAATGTAACAAGTATTTCTAAAACAACTAAATGTCCAAACTGTAGTTAAATAAGGACAGAGCGCACCTCTTCAGCTGCGCCGCACTTAAATCTGACATTGACGCCCTGCCAAATGACCTGAGCGGGCCAGAGAAGGAAGCACATATTTACTGGAAAGCCAGGAAGAAAAATGATTGAAAAATCAAGCTTTCGACATAGGAAAAAAAAGTTAACACATAAAATGCATTTTTCTAAAATATCCGTTGTCGTGAATTAGTACGTTATAACGACTTTTTGCATCCATTGGCTTTTTGTTCAAGATTACATTTTCTGCTGAATCATTTAACCGTATATATTAGTCACTCAACGGTTTAACTTTTTACATGCCGGAACAATGTGTATATTATATTTTACATGCCGGAACAACAAATGCGTTCTACACCCTCATGCACAAATATTTACTAGTGCAAAGTTGCGTCTCATTAAAGAAATGTCGGACTCGTAGCATATTCATCCATAATCCTATAAAATACGTATGCAGAAGTCATATTCAATTTAAAGCTGCATGATTTGCAGACGTGAGTCTACGTCGGCAATGTTGACAAGTTGTATGCACTGTGATTTGCTCCAAATACTGCTGCAAATATAGGCACTTGATACATTTTGAATCTCATATTATTCTCGTCAATATGATAATTAGAAAGACGTAACACAGATAATCAACATTGACCTCCATCCATGAGTGACCCCCGACCGTGACTCCGGCCGTGAATGTTTTACCGGCGACCATGACAGGAACATGGCGGGAGAAATGGTTTTACTTGACATTCGTTCACGCGTGGTCGCCTCAAGTTCAATACCACTCACTCGATTAGGCTCGTCGCGATCAGCGATCTGCTATCACGCCGACTCGAGTGTGTTAAAACTGGAACAAGCGGAAGGGTGGAACGATAGGCCGCAAGCGATTTCTAGTTCAGCCTTCACCAGACCATGAACTTACAATAGTAAATCTAAGTCCATGACCAGACGTAACAAAAGTGAATGGTTGGATAGAAAAATGTTGATGTATCTTCTATCGAGAGATAACATTACACTTTACATTTCAAAACAAACATTATACATTATATGATTGTAGGGGCTGTCAATTAATGAAGTCACACAATGTTTGACAAAATTAATCCCCCTCCTCTCCCATTGTCACAGTTTGTCACAAAAAGTTTAACTCCCGCCTTAAAAATGATGCGACAAAAGTAACTTTCACACCCCCTCACACCAGTCCAGTTTGTAACGTTCATTACTCTTCGCTGGAATGGTCCAAATTGCACTTAGGCCTACTCATTTACTCGATCTCTCACTCACTCACTCACTCACTCACTCTCTCACTCACTCACTCACTCACTAACACACAATTCGCAGTGCAATAGCAGGATGGTTGAAAATGAAGTCCATGGACTACTTCTTCTTAATATAATAATTTGTAATTATTTATTACGATGTCCTCAACTATTCAATCAACATTAAGCAAAACTTTGCCATAAGAAAGATGTGACCACACCCGAAAAATGCTTTAATTTTTTTGTTTTGTTTTTAAAGAACATGCATGATAAGTCCAAAAATTTCATTTCATCATATTTATAATCACTGTTGTTATTCCTTACTATAAATGATCTAAGAATAAGAAGAAGCGTTTTGGAGAAAGTTGGATTTTAGCCAAAGTTTTTTGACTTGCTCGCAACAAATATGTTTTTTGTGAAATAAGAGAAAATACTATGTTGCAAAAACATATTAATTGAGCTTTAACACATATATTATATTCCTTGGTTAACAAGTAGGTAATGCAAATAATACAAATTAAATTACGCGTCATTACTGTCGATTGACCTAACACTGATGCACTCGAAAACTACTACGTCACGATTTCTTTTCTCTGGAGGTGGCACTAGGTCTAACTAACCAGTCTCACCTACAATATTTACTCAATCAACTTTCGGTGCAGCGTTGCACTTTGATTGTGAGTTGGCAGTAGTGTGTAGTGTAGTTATTCGGGTTGCATTTCAAGAAACGTGTTTGAATAGATGTAACACATAAACGTGTGTCTTGACTGGCTCTATATATCATTCTAATTGATCGCAAATTGAAACGTCGAGACACAGAAAATGTTGCTGTCGACTCAACTATCCTATAGACCCTGTAGAATGTCCATGGAGAGAGGAAAGAAAAGTGGACAATGTGTAAGACTATTTACTTTCCTAAAATTAAAACTATTACTTCTAAAATTGATTATCTATGCCCTAATTCTTGAATAACCATGGTGGTTCGTCGATAAAATGTATTAAAAATACTTTGTGGATAATCAATTTTTTTAGTTATTATTTCAGGAAATTTTGAATCTAGAAAGACGTTTATGATTATATGTAATGGAAATAGGAATGGAACACCATGTACTCACAATCTTTTATTTTTCAAGAAGAATATACGTATCATCTACACAAAATAACATAAATTCATTTTAAAGGTCTCTAACTTGAAAGCTACACGTAACAATCATAAGTTCATCTAGTACCAATCTGGTACTGGTTGACTAAACCACTGTTTTGCGAGAAAGAATACATACTCAGAGCAAACAATATTTTTAAAGGAGTTTCTAACGTCTAAAAGTATATTTTTTTCTTTACACAAGAATTTATTGATTGGATGAGCGTAGCGAGCGAAGCGAAGATCCATTTCACTACACTGGAGAAAAAAATCCGGAATGTTTTTTTATTTCTTTTTTCTCTGTTTTCTTTTTTATTCTGTATTTTTGTATGTTTGTTAACACGATTTCGGCTAAACCGTTAATCCAATTGCGATGAAATTTTCTGGAGGCCTTTGAAATCTCTGGAATTAGAACTGCCACGTTTTTGAGCTCAATCGAAAAATTATTTCTCATAAAAATCGCAATTTTCGATTTTTTTCGATTTTTTAAACATTTCTTCGAATAATGACATCTACATGCTTTATTCGATTAATGATTTTTTAACAGAACCTTTATTTTATAAATTAATTTATTCGTGTGAAATTTTACTGTAATCAAAATTTTATTTCTCATGAAAATCGCAGTTTTACGATTTTGTTTAACTTCTTAGACTTATAACACCTACATGCTTTATCCGATTGTAATGATTTTTTTACAGAACCTTAATTTTATGAATTGATATATTCGCGTGGAATTTGAGCTGAATCGAAAAATTATTTCTCGTGATAATCGCAATTTTTCGGATTTTTTCGAATTTTTAAATTTTTCTTCGACTTATAACACCGACATGCTTTATTCGATTGTAATGATTTTCCCACAGAACCTTAATTTTATGAATTTATATATTCCTGTGAAATTTGAGCGTAATCGAAACATTATTTCTCATGGAAATCGAAATTTTAGCTTTTTTCGTTTTTAAACTATTACGCTCATCCAACAACGCGCCTAAAAGTACGTTTGCGAAGCTTCCTTGTTTAGACTAGAGGATGTGACTAGCCACTAGTCAGAAACTATTGACTTGTTAAGCAGTCGTTACGTTACGATGTAATAAGATTACATCAAAATAACGATCGTAGTTACGCTTGTTTCTCGTCTTCACGTTTCGCTTCAGCATTTAACGGTTGTGGTTACGATTTAATTATCTGGTCAAATTTAAGTTTAATGGTTTAGTATTATTATTAATAAAAGAATATAAAAGAAGTCGTCTTTACGTTTGTTAGCGAACAAAAAAATATTCGCACAAATTAAAAGTATGTGACAAATTTCAATGTAGGAAGCAAATCTAGGACTGGTAGACATGATAAAAAAGTCAAGTAAGAAAAATGTTGAATGTTTTTGACGTGATCGAGTCGGTGGTCGCAGTTACAGGGAAAGTATCGCGACATGGCCGGTCCTCTCACTTTTATCCCGTGCGGCGTACGCCTCACTTGGCGGAACGAATGTACGGGTCTTACTTATGAATTCAGTAAAGCAAGTAGTCTAATTGATTTGACAGCTACTTGTGAGCCGACAGTGCTTGACTCGAGCGATTCTGTTTCGGGAGGTCCCGGGTTCATATCCCGTCGAGTGGTGATTTATTTCGAGTTTTTCCTCAGTCGTTAATGTGAATGCAAAGGATTGAGTTCTCATTAACAGCCCCTTCACTAATTGTCCAATTTTCAATATACATAGCCAGCGGTTTAGCCGAGATCGTTTAACCGGTTCCCACTCGAACACCGAAGTTAAGCAGTTTCGGGCGTGGTCAGGGGTAGAGTGGGTGATGGCCGGCTCTACCCTGAAACTCACGTATACCGCTGGTTAGAGCAGATGGAGGATTCGAGAGCTAGTGTAACGGCTTCGTTCTCTTCGACGTCTGCTCGGCAGTCCGGGTTAGTGGAGGAACCTATATGACTGTAAAGGTTACACCGTCCTTTCGGATGGGACGTTAAGCCGTTGGTCCTCTTGGTTCTTTTCGAAAGGAGTAGGCTACGTGCCGGTGTTAGTACAAAACCCCGAAAGTGCATTATCCCGAAAGTGCAAAACACCGAAAATTTCAAGCTTTTTCACGAAAGTGCAAAATCCCGAAAGTGTAAAACCCCGAAAAGGTGAAATCACCGAAAGTGTAAAACGCCGAAAGTGGAAAACCCCGAACGTATAAAGCCACGAAAGTGAAAATTCACGAAAGTGCAAAACGCCGAAAGTGTAAAGCCCCGAAAACGTTAAATCACCGAACTCTTGATCATCGTAGTTCAATCTCGCGCAAGTGCAATTCCCCGAAGGTGTAAAACCCCGAAAGTGTAGAACGCCGAACGTATAAAGTCACGAAAGTGAAAATTGACGAAAGTGCAAAACGACGAAAGTGTAAAACGCCGAACATGGCAAGGATGTGTTTACGAGTGGCTGACGCCAATCACGGGGGGTTAGGGGTGGAGCGACACGCTCGTGGATAGTCTTGTCACATGAAGGTCGCCTGTCTTGGCTTTCAACTTTCATTTACAGCTTTGTAGATGGCATGGCATGCAATAAGGGGCTACCCTCAAATTATTTCTTCCGCTCTCAGCTACCTGTTCCATTCAGCACGTGCGTGCGTGCCTCGTACAATGGATGAGGAGATGAACAGCATGAGCAACATCATATAAAAGACATGTAGCCTATTGTAAACAAAAAACTAACTATCCACACAAATGCAGGCTAGACAGTGTAGAGTGACAATGTGGTTTTTGATAAATTAATAATCGGCAAGTGTTTGAGTTTTGTAAAGTACAATGATTTGATTGAAATAATGGGCAAGTGTTTGAGCTTTGCACAATACATTAATTTATACAGTTCGCAAACCTAATATTCTGTCTCTAAAAAATATAGCCTGATATGCGTGGAAAGTTATCAACTGTTGGATGGTCATGGTCAAACCCTTGTTCAAACATAATATAATATGTCATTCATGTCACACCACCAATCACCTCTCAATAGAACACTCTTGTCTTCTTGTTGTTTTATAAAAAGGCCAGTTAAAAACTCAGGAGTTCTTGGGTACAATATCGCAAGTCATTGTCAGCATTGATTGGGTTATGTATAGCAGTGGCGTGGGGCGAACATATAGAGACCAGGGCCGATACCAAAAGGGGTGGGTGGGGTGGTCCGCAGGGACCCATATTTAGTTAGGTTCATTAATTAAACGAGGGAGCGGAAGCAAACTGAGTGGTCTCCATTTAACTCAAACGGCGTCATTCTGTGGAGGTATGTGTGGGGTTCTGTTTGGTTGTACATCGAAAAATCAAGCAGAAATTCGCCTGAACAGATTGTGCTGACATGTTATACAGACAAAACTGTACCGAGGGTTAATGAAAAACTGCTAGCAAAAAATCATCTAGATTCATTGCGATTTTTAAACCTAATAGGAAATAATTCGGATGGAAGCGTAGCGAATGAAATGAAGCATTACAAATTTTCGAACTTAGACTTGCTTTACGTTTTTGGGTACAATCGAAGAAAATATTCTCATGAAATATTGTACCTTTTTACAATTTTTTTCGATGTTTATGCGATTACTTCGTGACATTTTTTTTTGGGTTAGAATTCAGACCAACACGGTGAGGCTAACGAAACGTTCAATATTTTAACATATACAGAAGGTAATGGTTTGTTTGCTTTTTGAAGAAAAAAGTTGAAAAAAAAAAAAAAAAAAAAAAACTAGCCAGAAAACCATAGAATGAGGTTTTCATTATGAGTTGTTTTAAAAGGGTTTATAATAAACAATTTAAAACCCAAAGTAAACATAGAAAACTTGGAAAAAACATCACTACAATTTGCTATCACCAAGGCACTTGCCAAAGGCAAAGGAGGGGTCCCACGCAAAATAAAAAAACTTACCAAACAAGCTCATCCACAAACGCGGCGGGACTTTAGCGTTTTCCTAGTAAAGTGGAAAAAGATAGGCTGCTTAATGTGTAAGGAATTATTGGATGAGCGTAGCGATAAGCGAAGCGAAGACTTCAATTTTCAATGACCCCCCACAAAAAATTTAAGCTCGGTTGTTTTTTTGTTTGGTTTGTTTTTTTGTTTTTTTTTTTGTTTTTGTTTTTCACACTTGTCTGTTTGTTCGCTCTCTACCAAGTGGCAAACGGGCATATTTGCGATCTTGATGAAAAAATTTGAGGGGACCTTTTTGAAACTCTTGAATCTGAAACCGTAGACTTGCTACGGTTTTTGGGTACAATCCGAAGAACTATTCTCAGTTGAAATATCGTTTACTTTTTTACCATTTTTTTTTCTCGATTTTTTTTTTTAGTGCGATATCGTGACATTTTGGGTCGATTCAGTACCAAACGGGTGAGGCTTACAACGTTGCATATTTTACTATACATTAAAGGTAAATGGTTATGTCATTGTCTTTTGAAAGAAAAAGTTGGAAAAAAAAAAAAAAAAAAAAAAACTCCCGAATTTAAGTAGGTTTTTAAATATATTTTTTAAAGGGAAAAAAAGGGGGGGTTGAAAAAAATTAATTTTCAAAAACCCCCAAAATTTAGGGGTGTTTTTTTTTTTTTTTTTTGTTTTTTTTTTTTGTTTTCCTCTTTTGTTCGCCTTCCGGGGAAAAGGCAACCAAAACGAAAAATTTTCCCGGCCTTTTTTCCTCAAACCGGGGGGTTTTGTTTTTTCCTAAAGAAAAAACCATAACGTATTTTAAAAATTTTTTCAACAATTTTTCACAGGGGCCACCCCAAAAAACCTTTGGGGAAAAAAATTTCCAACCAAGGGAATTAAAAATTTTTTTTAAAAAAAAGTTAAAAGGCAAAACTTTAAAAAAAAGGTTTTAAATAAGTTTTTTTTTTTTGGGTGCAATTTTGAATTTTGGGGACTGCCAAAAAGGGAGGGAAAAACTTCAATTTCACTCAAATTTGGTTTTTTTTTGGGGTTGTTGTTTTTGTTTGGTTTTTGGTTTTTTGGTTTTTCCAAAAAAAATTTTGTTGCCTCCCCCCCCCCAAAAGCAAAAAAAGCACTTGAAAGGGAAAATTGAAAAACCCCAAAAAAAAAAAAAAAAATCCCCTAAGGGGGGGACTTTAGTTTTTGAAAAACAATCGAAGAAATACAAAAAACTACTTTACGATTAAAAGGGAGGGCCAAAAATTTAAAAAATTTCCCCCCAAACCGGGGGGGGGGGTTTTACGTTTTTAAAGGAAAAGGGTTTTATGGGGGGAATTAGGTACTCAGGGAAGGGGAAAAGTTCAATTATAAAAAAAAAGCTTCGGGTTTTTTTTTTTTTGGTTTTTTTTTTTTTGTTTTTTTTTTTTTTTTTTTCCTTTTTGGGTTTTTTCCCTTTTTCCCGTGCAAAGGATTTGGTCTTGAGAAAATTTGGAGGGGGTTTAAAAAACCTATTTTAATTTTAATTTTTTTGGGTACCCAATCGAAAAATATTTCCATAATATCGTACAACGTTTTTTTTCGTGGATTTTTTCGGCCTTTTAATTCTAAAAACGGGGGGCTAACGTTTTTTAAGGAATTAGGAGGTGATGATACATTTTTAAAAAAATTTAAAAATTTTTTTTTAAAAATTTTAAGAAAAAAGTTTAAAATTTATTGTTTTTTTTTTTAAAATTTTTCTTTTTTTCCCCCCAAAAAAAGGGGGGTGTTTTTTGGTTTTTGGGTGTTTTGGCCTTTTAAAAGGGGAAAGGCATAATCCATAAAATAAAAGCTTTTTAAAAAATTTTTTAAAAAAAAATTACAAAAGTTAAAAATTTTAAGTCGTACAAAAAAAAAAATTTTAAAAAAAGTAAAAGATTTCCCGAAAAAAAAAATTTAAAGAACCCAAAAAAACGGGGGGGGATGAACTTTTTTGGGAAATGAAAATCACTGGGTTATAATTTAAAAATTTTAATAATTTTGGGAAGAAAAAATTCATTTCACTTATTTTTTTTTTTTTCATTTTTTTAAACGAAAAAATTTCTTTTTGGGGTTATTTTTTTTTTCGTTTTTTTTTTTCCCCTTGCAAAATTTATTCGTAAAAAAAAGGGGGGGTTTCAAATCTCAAAACTTAAAAATTAATTTTTTTTTTTTTTAACCGTTTTTTGGTTTAATTTTTACAAGTTTTTTTCTTTTTAAATTTTTTCTATAGAAACGTAATAAAAGGGAATTTTTAAAACTTTTAAACCCTAAAAAAAATATTTTTAAAAATTTAAAAATACCATAAAAATGAAATTTTACATTTTTTCCCCCAATTTTTTGTTTTTTCTTTTTTTTCCAAAAATTCCCGGAAAAAGGGGGAAAACCGTCTTTTTAATTTTGGGCTAAAAAAAGGGAAAAAAATTTTTCTTTGGGTTAAAAATATAAAAAAGGTTTTTTTTTTTTTGGTTTAAAATTTAAAAAGTTTTAAACTTTACTTAGCAAAGGGGGGGGCCCCCCAAAAAACTACCAAAAAAGGGGTTTTTTAAAAAAAAGCCATCCTCAGCAATGGAAAGAAAAAAAAATTTTTTTCCCCACCGGGGGGTTTTAAAATCCAGTCTCCCTTTTTGGTAAAGGGGGGCCGGCAAACGGGGATGGGGAAAAAACCCAAAAGTCGTTGTTAGATTAGGAGTTTTTTTTTTGTTTTTTTTTTTTTTTGTTTGGGGTCCCTTTAGGATTGATCTGTGGGGGTTTTTTTGGGGGAAGGGGGGCCCACTGGAAAAAAAACCCCCCGGGGAAAGGGGGGAAGGGGGTTCTCACGTCGGGGGTCGTCATCGTCTTTGTCATCGTTCTTTTGTGTCATTGTCATCGCCCCCGGGGGGTCGTCAAGGGAAGGGGGCAAGGTCCCCGACGACGAGCCGGGTGCCTCTATTTTTTGGGGAGAAAGTCTCCGCTCTTTCTAGCTGTGTTTGGGCGGGGTGGATTTTTTTCTCTTAAATCGCCTTTTTACGTTAGCGGGGGGCCATGCTTGGGCCAATTTTCAACCCCGGGCCCAGACATGTTTTGAGTAACCCGAGAACTTTGGGATGAGCGAACCCAAAAATTTCAATTTCACTCGCCCCCCAAAAAAATTTACCCCGGGTTTTTTTTTTTGTTTGTTTTTTTTTTTTTTTGTTTTTCTCTTGTTTTTTGTCTCTTGTCTCTCTCAAAACGGAAAACGACATTTACGATCTGATGAAAAGGAGGGAACCTTAAAAACTTGAATTTAACCTGCCACGTTTTGGGACAATCAAAAGAAATTTTTTCTCATGAATATCGTACTTTTTTTTATTTTTTTTTCGTTTTTTAAGTGCGATATTTTCGTGCCAGTTGGGGGCCTTTTTCGTTAAAAACGGGTGGGGGTACAACGTTCATATTTGACTGTGCTTTAAGGGTTAGGTGAGTAGACTTTTTGAAAGAAAAAAGTTAAAAATAGTTAGCCAGAACCCTTTAGAAAAAAAAAGGTTTAAAATTAATTTTTTTGGGTTTTTGGGGTACAAAATTTATTCGTTTATTTTTTTTCAAAAATGTGTTTTTTTTTTTTAAAATCTGGCTAGCCGCTACGAGGAGGCAAAAAGGAATAACAAACCGTTGGTTTTTATGAGTTCAACAAAAAACAAAAATCGGGGCCTTACAAGAAAAAATTTCATTAGGCCATACATAAAAATGAAGAAATAAAACATCTAAATAGGGGAAAAGAAAAAAGTCTTGTTAGAGGTGAGTGGGGGCCATGTGTTGAGTACCCGTATTATTCCCTTTATCCCCCTTACCAAGCGGATCTAGACATGTTGGTTTTCCCCCCTAGCCTATCTAGGCTAGATGGCGCATTTGGCCCTTTACATGTGACTCGTTTTTATAACAAAAAAAACCAAAACCCATCTTTAACCTAACAATCAATCAACTTGTTGCAGAGGGGTTTTTTCCCGCGTATTCAACATTGACTCACTCACTCGTCAAACAACGATTTTGGTTTTCCTAGTCTAGTTTGGTAAGGCCCCAATTTCCCCAATGTGGGAGCCCCTGGGTTCAATCCCTTGGTCGAAAAAAGATTTTTGTTTTTTTCCAGTTGTTAAAAAATTAAAAAAAATGTTTTGAAATGCATATTAAGAAGATTTTTTTAATCTCTAGGACAATACTAGGGAAAAACTAGGCAGTGCAATACGTGTAAATATTTGAAAGGGTATACTAAATTTTGAACGGAATTTGGGGGTGTATTTTGCCATGCTTATTAAAAGTAGTAGATACGAAATTTGTTTTTACTTTTACTACGTCAATAGTTTTTTTAGGGGGGGTAATTGAAATTTGATCTTTTTTTTTGTTTAAAAGTGAAAAAAAAAATGTTAACAGTGTTGCCGTTTGTAAAAAAAAGGCATTTTGTCTGATTTGTTTTGAAAAAACCGGCGTTTGCGTATGCATCGGTACCAAAAGCTGAAAATTAAAAATGAGAAATTTCCCGGGCCGTGGCCAGTAAGTTTGCAAAAGATTGAAAATACAAAATAAACATAAAAAAAAAACCGCCGGTCCCCATTCATATTTAAAATTTTGGAAGTCTGAATGAAGCTTCCTTTTTCAATTACAAAATATTTTTTTTTCCCTGGGGTTTTAGGTCTGTGAACTTCCAGTCCAAAAAAAGGGGGGACAGGGTGGTCCATTGCATCCTCTCAAGATGTGTATAAAAATTTGTTCGGACCCTGGGAAGGTCTGAGGGGGGGTTTTTAGGGACCTCCCAGCATTCGAAGTGTGTTGTCTTTTTTAGATTTTGTATAGAAAATATTTTCGGGAAAGCTACAAAATTTATTTAAAACCTAGTTTTTATATTGAAAAAATAAAAAAAAATGTTATCAAATTTAGTCTTATAAAATTCTTACAAAATTATATGCACTCTGCTAACGGATTTTTAAAGGGTTAAAATTATTGAATGAGAATTTAAATTTTATGTAGGCAAATTTTTATCACTCCCCTCGAAAAATGTTTTTTCTGCTTTATATCCGGCAATATATATATATATTTTCCCTTGGCTTTATGTAGGCGACTATAAAATGTTATTTTAGTACTTTAGATAGAAATTAAAAAGGTGACTCACCGGGTTTAAACCCGGGACCTTAGTTTACCGGTCTAGCTTTTACCAACTGAGCATGCGGCCACCAATTAAAACTATCTAATTTTTGGTCTTTTTTGTACATTGTTAAAACGTGTGTAGAGCAGATTGCACCCCTTTTTAGACTACATACAAAATTTAAATTTGGGAGAAATACAAACCATCTTTTAAACCCCTAGAGTTGGGAAATATATATTTTTCCCTTTGGCTTTATGTAGGCGACTATGACGCTGTTATGTAGTACTTTAATAAAAATTAAAAAATGACTACACCGGGGTTTAAACCCGGGCCCCTTAGTTTTCCCGGGCTTGCCTTACCAACTGAGCTATGCGGCCCCCAAATTTTAAAACATCTAATTTTTGCTGTTTTGTACTTTTTTAAAAACGTGTTTTTCAATTGCACGTCTAGTGTTATTAGACTACATAAAATTAATTTGGGAAATAAAAAAACCATCTCTGAAAAACCCTAGAGGGGGGGGAAATATGATTGAGCGAGCTACGGGGTTCCACTGCTCTTATGGCTCGAATGTCTGTTTTTTTTTTTTTTTTTTTTTTTGTTTTTTTTTTTTTTTCTTTTTCCTGCTTCGATACGGAAAGCCCGTTTCTTGATCGCCCGAAATTTTGCCAAGTACATACCACCAAGGGGGGTTGCTGTATAGTTTTGTGGCAAAATCGTTAAAAAATTTAAAAAAGTTTTTTAAAAGTTAATCGAAATTTTTTTTTTTTTCAAAAAAAACGGCGACAAATTGAGGTGGCCCAAAAATCATTTAGAATGCCCGCCCGACCCCGAAATGTTTTTTTTTATTTTGATCCTAAAGTATGTAGATGGAAATTACTTAAAACAAAGCCCCTTTTACCATGGCAACGGAAAAACGCCAAACCTTTTTTGGTATGATAGCGGTCAAACGGAGGCTCGGATCGGTTGAAATTTTACCACCGCAAGTTTCGTTCCCGATTGATGCCCCTTGTTTTGTGGCAAACGTTTAAAAAAATTATAAAGTTTTCATTAAAGTAATCTAAAAATTTTTTTTTAAAACTAAAAAGGCGACCAAAAACTGAGGGACCAAATCATTTTGAATGTCCGTCCGTCACGAAAAAGTTAATTTTTTTTTTGATCCGAAAAAAGTAGTGTAGATAGAAATTTTCATTTTAACAAAATAACGTTACCTGGCAAACGAAAAAATCGCACAAGAATTCTGGTCACTATGTACTGCCACCCGAAGAAATCAAGAGTAAAATAGTTTTTTCCCAAAAAAATGAGTCAAGGTCCCTCTAGATGGGGGGGATTTTTTTCCATTCTCTCCCATTTTTTACAAAATTTTCAGTAAAAACGGTCAAACCTTAAAGACATTGGTAGAACATTTATGGGAAAAGTCGTACCGGGTCGTGTTTGGGGAGTACCGGGGGTCGTCAACAACGCGTCCAACTTAGCGTTTTTTCCCAGTATTTTTCCTTGGCTTTATGTAGGCGACTTTGGACGTGTTTTTTTTTACTTTAGATAGAAAATTAAAAAAAAATGACTACACCCGGGGTTTTTAAAACCGGGACCTTAGCTACCGGGGTATGCTCTTACCAAATGAGCTTGCGGCCACCAATTTAAAACTATCTAATTTTTTAACAATGTACAAAAGGACAAAAATTTGATAGTTTAAATTGGTGGCCGATAGTCAGTTGGTAAGAGTAGCCCGGTAAGCTAAGGTCCCGGGGGTTTTAAACCCCGGGGGTAGCACTTTTTTTTAATTTTTATCTAAAGTACAAATAACAGCTCATAGTCGCCTACTATAAAGCCAAAGGTAAAAAAAATCATATTTCCCAACCTAGGGGGTTACGAGATGGTTTGTATTTCTCCAATTAATTTCGTAGTAGTCTAATAGGGGAGTGCAATCTGCTCTTACCACGTTATAACAAAGTACAAAACAAAAACCAAAAAAATTGATAGTTTTAAATTGGTGGCCGCATGCTCAGTTGGAAGAGCATAGCCCGGAAGCTAAGGTTTCCCCCGGTTCAAACCCCGGTGTAGTCACTTTTTTTAATTTTTATCTAAAGTACTAATATATATATATATTTATATATATATATATATTATATATAAATAATATAATGTTTTTGGATATTTTTGTGGCCCCCATATGAATTAAGAAAATAGGTTTTTTTGGGTTTGCCCCACCAACGGCCCCAGTTAGTTCCTGCAGTTATCTTTGCAAGTAAAATTTATCAGAGTGCAAAATCCTGACAAAAACAAAAAGACGGACATGACGTGACTTTCTTCTTTCTTTGCAACGTCAAGCTTTTCAGTGTTTCTTTGAGTTGTTTTTTTAAAACGCCATATGGCATGATTTTTACTGTTTTATTTTTTTTATTTTGTTTTCCAGTTTTTTTTGTATTATCAATGTAATGTAGTTTTCGTTTTTATATATTAAGTTGTATTGGCCCTGAAGAAAATGAGTGAAATTTCATCGAAACGTTTGGGCCTTTGTTAATAAAAAGTAGCTTATAACCCCAAAAAAAATAGGGTCATTAAATTTTTATATATATATATTTATCTTTAGACAGAAATTAAAAAAATGACCACACCCGGGGGCGCCCCGGGACCTTAGCTGTCCGGGCTAGCTCTTACCAACTGAGCTATATGCAGCCCCCATTTGACGTTTTTAAAAATTGTGGCTGCATAGCCCCGTTTGGTAAAGCACAGATAATAGACTACACTAGTGTTGTAGTCTATTTCTGTGGTAAGAGCAAGCCGGACAGCTTCCGGGCTCGATCCCCGGTGTAGTCACTTTTTAATTTTTTGTCTAAAGTAAATATATTTTTTTACCTTGGGTTTATAGTAGGGGGACTTGACGCTGTTTTTAGTACTCTAAACAAAAATTAAAGAAGTTACTACACCAGGGTCGAACAGCGTCATAGTCGCCTACTATAAAAAACCAAGGTAAAAAAAAATACATATTAAAATATAATATATATATATATATATATATAATATTATATATATATTAAGAGAGAGAGAGAGAAAAAAGGAGAGAGAGAGAGAGAGAAGAGAAGACGAAGAAAAGGGGAGAGAGAGGGGGAAAAGAGGGGAGAGAGAGAGAAAAGAGAGAGAGAGAGAGGAGAGGAGAGAGAGGGGACAGTTTTAAATTGGTGGCTGCCTATAGCTCAGTTGGTAAAGCATATCCCGGAAGCTAAGGGCCCGGGTTTGATCCCGGGGTAGCCTTTTTTAATTTTTTGTCTAAAATCTAATAAATATACATATTTTAAAAATGTATTGTCTGTAAGGAAAACCCGTTTTGATACAATTTTGTTTTCTTATAATAAATATATGGTGTGTTGTGGGTTTTGAGAGAGAAAAGTGCAGGAGTATTTAAAATACCAAACTAACATTCGCCTTACGACTTTTTAAAACCCCCTCGCTACTGGGGCACTATAGTGGACATCAACTTTAAATTTTATCCGGGTAAAAAAAAAGTTTTTTCGTTTGACCCCAAATTTTTTTTTTTTAAAAAATAAATATTTTATTCCCATCCTGATTGGACGAAAAGGCCTTTTTTTTAGAAGAAAATCCAAAATACACATCGAAAAAGGCTATAGGAAAACGCTAAAAACCCGCCCCGTTTATGGTGAGCGTTTTTGTAAGTTTTTTTTTGCGTGGGGCCCCTTTTCCTTGCAAGTCTTTGTGAAAGATTGTAGGTGATTGTTGTCAAGTTTCATTGTTACTTGTTAAGGCTATTGTAACTACCTCTGGCCCATATTTGAAAAGGGAAGAAACATGTCTAAAAATTTGCTGAAGAAAGAAGGCCTTTAAAAAAAACAGAAAAAAAATTGTGAATTTTTTTTGGGCGGGACATAACCCCACTTTTGAAATTTATTTGATTTTTGGACAAAAGTGAGTTAAAAAGACCGTTCAAAATTTAATTTTTAAATCGGTTTTCTGGGCATTTTCTAAACACTTTTGCTATAACTTTACTATAGCTAAAATTTTTCGAAAATAACAGTTGGGTACGAATTTTTTTTTAAACGGTACGAATTAAATCGATTTGTACCCTTTGAAAAAAAAAATTCGTCCACCCAATGTTATTTTCAGAAAATATTTTTGCTAAGTCAATTATAGCTAAAGGGTTTTGAAAAAATAGCCAGAAAAACCCATTCTCAAAATTAAAAATTTTTAACGAGTCTTGTATACTACACTTTTTTTCCAAAAATCTAAATTAATTTCCCAAAAATGAGGTTATGTCCCGCCCAAAAAATTCACAATTTTTTTCGTTATTTTAAAGGCCTTCTTTCATTCAGCAAACTTTTAGACATTTTTCTTCGACTTTTAAATTACCGGCCAGAGGTAGTACAATAGCCCTTTAAATTGTTATTATAAACCTCGAAAAAACCAAATTAAAAACCCTTTTTTTCTATGGATTCTGGCTAACTTTTTTATTTTTTTCTTTTAAAAAGCAATACATAACCATAACCTTAATGTCCCTGTGAAGTATGAACGTTGTAACCTACCGTTTGGTCAGAAACGGCCCAAAAGCACGAAAAAAATCGCATAAAAAAAGAAAAAAAATCGTAAAATACTATATTCAGAGAAATATTTTTTCGATTGTACCCAAAAAGTGGGAGGTCTAAGTTCAAAAATTTCGAAAGGGCTCCAAAAATACATTGCAATTGGGGTATCGGTTTAGCCGGGAAACGTGTTAAACCAAAAACACAAAAAACAAACGGAAAAAACAAGAAAAACGAAAAAAAAAACGTAAAATTTCGATTTTTTTAGAATAATTTTTCGATATCGCTCAAAATGATGGGAATTTTAAATTCAAAGATTTAAAAAGGTCTCCAGAAAAATTCATCGCAATTGGGGTATTTGGGTTTGCCCCGGGAATGTGTTTAACAAACACACAAAAAAACAAACAAAAAAAAAAAAAGAAAAACGAAAAAAAAACTAAAATTGCGATTTTCAAGAGAAATAATTTTTTTTATCGATTTTCCTACGGTGCAGTTTAAAATTTAGAATTTTGAAAGGGCTCCACAAAAATTTCATCGCAATCGGAGAACGGTTTTTGCCGGGAAACGTGTTCACAGACACACAAAAAAAAAAAAAGAAAAAAAAAAAAAAAACATCCGGATTTTTTTCTTCATGTAGTAGAATAGAATCTTCGCTTGCCGCTTCGCTCGCTACGCTCATCCAAAAAATGGGGAAATTTTGGGTTTTTCCGGTAAAGAAAATCACAGATAATAGACTACACTACGGTAAAATATTTCTGATTTTCCATTTAGATACAAAAAAGTAAGATATGAAAAAAATTCAAAAAAAAGCTTTTTTTAGGATTTTACATCAAATTTACAATTTACTAAAAAAAGAAGCTTTTAATTTAAAAAAAAAATTCCCAAAATTTCATAAAAAACACGATTTTTTTTTTTTAAAGGGAAAAAATTTTTAAAAATTTGTATTTTTAAAAACTTAATTTTTAAAAGAAAACGGTGTGAAAGAATTAACTTAGTCGGGATTGCTGGTGGCGGCGTCGGGCCGCCGGGCATTGGAATCAGATTTTCAACTTCCATGTGAGCGTTTTCTGTTGGTCCCATATAAAACTATGATAATGTTGCTATGTTTTTTTAAATAGGAAAAAGCTCAGTCCCCCCCGCGTTTTTTGGATGAGCGTATAGGGCATTGAGCTGCCCTGTGTTACCGGTTTTCTGTTGTTCTGTGAAAAAATTTATTTCTTAGTCGAAAATTTTTTTAAAATTAAAAAAAATTAAATAAAAAATTTAAACCCAATTTTTTTAAGAAATAATTATTCGATTGCGCTCAAATTTAACACGAATATATTAATTCATGAAATTAAGGTTCTGTAAAAAAATCATTACAATAGGATAAAGCATGTAGGTGTTATAAGTCAAAGAATTGTTTTAAAAATCGAAAAAAATCGTAAAATTGCGTTATGAGAAAAATTTCCTGTTTGCGCTCAAAAACGTGGCAGTTCTAAGTTCAGAGATTTCGAAGGCCTCCATAAAATTTCATTGGAATCGGAGTATCGGTTTAGCCGGAATCGTGTTAACAAACACAAAAATACAAAAAAAAAAAAAGAAAGAAAGAAAAAAAAAACATTCCGGATTTTTTTCTCCAGTGTAGTGAAATGGAATCTTCGCTTCGCTCGCTACGCTCGCTACGCTCATCCAATTATAAAAACATAAAACCATGCCAAAAAACAAATTCTAATTATTATAACTTATACAACATCACAGACAAAGCAATATAATCTACACGGTTGTAGCTTAAAAAATATGAAGTAGCCTACCGTTGACGGACGATGGGAACTTCAATTGCAATAATTGGAGCCCATGGCTTAGTACAGAATTGTGGAGTAAATTACGAAGTTTTAATGAAGTAGCCAGTTATACAGAATATGATTGACCAATAGTAAAAAGTACTATTCTCAGCCCGCCTAATAAAAAAATCAGGAAGGCTATAATGGCTCTCCGAGTACACAAACGTATTTAATTATTATTTTTATTATTATTATTTATTTATTCAATAACATAATGCAAAATATACTCCAGAAATTATAGGACGCAATAAAAAACAACACACAAACGAACAAACTTAACAGTACAACAATTTTCAGTCATACGCAATAGTCCTAACAGAAAAATAACAATCAGATATAGCCGACACCTAAAACGACAGCCACAGCTTGAGTCACATGTTATAAAATAGTACGGCATTTTGACTTCATAGGTAAAAAATTGTGATTAAAAAAATCAATTACTGAAAGTTTAGTACTACTACCTTTGAGTATAAAACCATAGCTACTACTAAGGTTTATAATGTAGATCAGTGTATCTTGAGCGTCTTAAAGGCACATTTTAGATTATTTTTTCTAGTAAGTCAGTGCAATCGAGGTAACAAGATACAAATTTATTATGTCAATCATTTACGCTTTTCTTCAAGAGTATAAGTAATGGGCTTCTCTACACAAACTGGTAAACTTTAATCTGTGGTAGACCACACCATATCTTTAGACAACTCTGGCGGGTCGGGGCCACATCACCGATATCCACTGCACACAATACCCACAACACCGAAAAACAGACTATGCCACAAGACCGAATATTTTCGACAGAGGTATCCACAGCACACAATGCCACAAGACCGAAAAATTCGGTGTTGTGGCACTAGCAGGATGGGTCGTTCATCACAACTTTTCAAAATTGTGACGAACGACCTATCTAGATGGGCCATAAGACCGAAACGGGTGACTTTGCTCCGAAAACCCACATCACACAATCTCCACAACACGAAAGCTTTGACGCCGCATGCCGAATGATTCGGTCTTACGACCCATCCAGGACGGGTCACAACACCGAAACATTTCGGTGTTACGACCTATCCAGTAGTGCCACAACACCGAAACATTCGGTCTTACGACCCATCCAGGACGGGTCACAACACCGAAACATTGTTCCTTTTCAAATAATGTTTTTGAAACGGGTTTGTGTAACTACCTTGCGTTCGCTAGGCAACCCTTTAGACACTTGAGAGTTGAAGGTTGCATCTTACTAGGGGCACGGAGGAAAATGTTAGAGAATAGAGATGGTGATGACAGACTAGCATTGCTGTTAGCTCGCTTTTGTAGACTCATGAAATGCACGCCAGTGCAACATCACTACAAAGTCATTGTTTTATTTTAATTTTTTTTAAATTCTAAATAAAATGTTTCACTCAGCCATTGGATTTCGGATGTTTTCGAGTTAAGACGGCCAGCCTTTATAAACTTTTAAAACACATCTAGAAAAATCATCAGGGAATTTTGTTCCTAGGCCTATACTAACTCCAATTTGTCGGGTTACGAAGATGGGTTAAAAGATTGCTTGAAACACGCTCAAAGTCACTCACAGTTCACTTTTGTTACTTCCTCCTCCCATAAGTGCCTGAATCTAGGTATAGGAAGGCTTTTTACTCCAAATATGGGCGCGGGTTTACGGACTATATGGACTAATCACTTAAAAACATTGTTGCCGTAATTCAAACCAATCAAACGTAAATATTCTCAATTCTATTGAGATACAAAGTTGAATATAATCTTTGGTTGAACCTTGACTCTTTCCCGCGCAACGCCGCATAGGGCATGTGACGTCACGATTAGGTGAACACCTTAAGTAATTTTTACTGCCATCTGCTCAGATGCATATCGTGTTAAAACAAATGCCATTCTTGCAATTGTCTTTATACAAAGTGCTTTTTTTTGTTTATTTGGATTAAGGACGCGTCAACCGTTAGGTCATAATGCACCACTCTAACTTAGGGGGGGGGGGGGAGGAGGAGCCCATGCTAGTCAGAACCAGCCACGTGTAAGGGGAGGAAAGGCGGTTCTCACGTCGCGTTCGTCATTGTCTTCGTCATCGTTCGTGGTGTCATTGTCGTCGTCGTCGTCGAGGGGTCGTCAAGGGAAGTGGGCAAGGTCCTCGACGACGATTGCCAGAGCTCGCCTCTATATTCGGGGAGTAAAATACTACCCTTCATACTAGGTGATGTTTGTGAGGTGGACTTTTTCTCTTGAATCGCCTTTTACGATTAGCAGAGCCATGCTCTAAACCAATTCTACCCCGGGTTCAGACGGGGTCTTTACAAAGTCCTGAGATTTTATGTACAGGTTATAAAATGTGCAAAACCGAATTATATGTATGTTCATAACTTTTGTACTTTTCTTTAGTCCTTCACACTATTCATAGAAGATGTCTAAAACTGTCCCTATATTCACACAGAAATAACGTAAATATCGTCTTTGAATTGTCAGGTTAAATAACTGGAAGTGTTGTATCGTTGTAATTAGGACACTTGCAGTTATTTTGATATAATGTATCAATATAAACCAGCATAATATTATTATGGTGTAGTTGTTCTTTAACTGCTGTATACTAAAAAAAAGACGTTACACTTGTGAATCTCATTCTCAGGATAAGCTAACAACAAGAGTTACTTTTTTTTCTAAGACTTCCAAAGTAAGTGCCACAGGAAAAGATTATTGTGTCTAGTAGTTTCACACAAATTTCGGTGATAATGATAGAACAAAATATGTGGAGAGTGAAGTGTGTAGTCTGTGAGATTGAAAGTCTGTCGGTAGTTAACAGTTCAACTGTAATATTCGAGTGGGTGAAACGTCGTTTCTGTACATTTGGACACTATCGACGTGGATGGTGAGAAAATGAAAAAAGTATGGACCATGGCTTGAATTAAAGGATGGAAAGTTAGGATGCAGCGTGTGATATCTGCGTAATTCTTTGGACGTCCTTGGAAAAGAAAGTTTATCTCATAGTATGCCTACCGAGTATATGCAATACGAAGTATGCTACATTATGGCAATTACTGGGAACAAAAATTAAAATTTCTCTGCAGAAAAATATCAGCTCATCAATAAAATAAATCATTTTCTATTCAGGCCTTGACTTTAATATGTACGAAGTATTTGTCTTAATGATTTTAATAAGAATCTACATTTATGCACAAGGGTGGCATTCTATTGTTTTACTTATGTTTAAATAGGATACTATAGAAAACATTCCTAAAAATTCAGTGGAATTCTCTTTTGTTGCGGGGTGCGGTGGGGGGAGGGGTAGCAATGCAATATTATCGGTATAGAATAGACTTTGACGATTGACCGCCCTCCCTGGTACTATTTTGTTTGCGACTGCACCCCTGAAATTACATATACACGTTTATTATGCATACTTGTTACAAATGACGTTTAAAATGCTTCGATAAGTCGCCCACAAGTGCCCACTAGTTTAATTATTCAATACCTTAGTGGCTTATTATCAAATTCCAACTCGCAACCTTCTCGTGGTTTGGCCCGTGATTAGGGGAGTTTTTCTCCCTGAAACTAATGGCGAGCTCTGGGTCGTCGTCGGGGAACTTTCCCCTTCCCTTTGACTACCTCCCCGACGGCGACGACAATGACAACACTGACGGATGTGACACAGACGAAGACGACCACGACGTGGGGGAACCCCTGCCCTCCCCATATGCTTGTGGCTGGTTCTGACCAGCACAGGCCTATCCACCCTTGTCCCCCAGCGTCACCCCTAACGTCCCTCCCTTCGTCTCGATTAGCCAAGTTGCATAAATATGAGACGTTTAAGCAATATCCAATCAAATCAAATCAATTAGCTAATAGCTAATCGTGACGTTGCATATTGTGACCCGTGTTTCCCGCCAAATTACCGTTCCAGCTTTCAGCTTACTTTTTGGATGAGCAAAGCGAAGACTTTAATTTCACTGAGCCCCCATTTCTTTTTTTTTTTGGGGGGGGGATTTTTGTTTGTCTGCTTGTTCGAGATCTACCGGGCAAACGGCATATGCGATCTTGATAAAAATTTGAGGGGACCTTCTTAATCTCTGAACGTAGACTTGCCACGTTTTTGGGTACGTCGATCAAATATTTGTTATGATTATCGTACTTTTACTATTCTTTTCGATTTTTTAATGAGATATTTTCGTAATATTTGGCAAACGGCTACTCCGATCTTGATGAAACTTTATGGGGAATATATATGAAATTATATATGCTATGATTGGATGAGCGTAGCAAGCGAAGCGAAGATTCCATTTCTCTACACTGGAGAAAAAAATCCGGAAGTTTTTTTTCCTTTCTTTCTTTCTGTTTGTATTTTTGTATGTTTGTTAACACGATTCCGAATAAACCGATACTCCGATTGCGATGAAATTTTCTGGAGGCCTTTGAAATGTTTGAACTTAGCACGCCACGTTTTTTAGCTCAATAGAAAAATTATTTCTCGTGAAAATCGCAATATTACGTTTTTTTATAGGATTATAGGAAGCGCACCGGGCCACCATGTGAAATAAAAACCTGCAACTTGCTTCAATCGACGGGCTTTTACTATGAGATGACCCATTTCTAGAGCTATGAAAAAATAGCATTTATATCTGAATATTTAGCATTAATTTTTCCAAATTAGCATTTTGTAGCATTAATTTTCTTCTTTCCACCAAAACCCCAAATGTGGGGAGTTTCTTGTATTTTAAAGGGGAAATGAAATCAAATTATGCTTTATAGGAACATTTCAATTCAATGTAGTCATTTTAAATGTTAGAATACAATGCTAAACCAATTCTCAATTGGCATAGGTAAACCTTATTTTCAGTAAATTTAGCATTTTGCAGCGTTTTTAAGAATTTATACTCGCTGGATTTAGCATCAATAACCTAAAACGCTAAATTTTCATGCCTCTACCCATTTCAAGTTTCATCCCGATCTGATGATGCGTCTAGAAGTTATTGAGACGTCAAGATCGTTCGAAATAACTTTCTTCTCGGGCTGGCTGGCTGGCTGACGAATTATGTATCTGTTTGTGGGCCCTCAATGGATAATGTTAGAGAAGCCAAAATTTGCACCGATGTCAGTCATCTCTGTGGCCATGTGATATACAAACGGTAATTGGATTAAATGACCGGAAGCTTAGATAATGCAAAAAAAATTATTAATAACTGAGATGCTCAAACCTTTTAATTATCAATGAGTGAGATTTTATTTTGAATCATTGTAAATAAAGTAATTTTCTCTACTTGGATGCTAACATCCATACCGTGTACGTTCTAAAAAAATTATTGATATACCATACAAAAATGCAAAAACTTGCAAAAAAAGGGGCCAAGCCGAAAACGAGGAAGATACAAGTAGCTCAACTGCATAAAGTGGTGAGATCTAGAAGTGTGGCCAAGCCCATTATTTTGTTTAAAATAATAAATATATTTATTAATTGTATAAAAAATTAATAATATATCAATATCCATATTATTACCTAACTATAATTATGAAATAAATATATTAACAAAAATAACATAAACATTAAATAAATGTATTGAAACATTTACATGTGGAAATATCAAAATTAACAGACGCCATTCAAAATTAAAAGCTTGGTCGATGAATTTTTAACTTGGTTGTCGTTACTGACTAATCAAAACATAACCAATCCAAATCCATCGACCAAGCTTTTAATTTTGAATGGAATGGCGTCTGTTAATTTTGATATTTCCACATGTAAATGTCTCAATAAATTTATTTAATATTTATGTTATTTTTGTTAATATATTTATTTCATAATTATAGTTATAGATAATAATATGGATATTGATATATTTTTAATTTATTATACAATTAATAAATATATTTATTATTTAAAACAAAATAATGGGCTTGGCCACACTTCTAGATCTCACCACTTTATGCAGTTGAGCCACTTGTATCTTCCTCGTTTTCGGCTTGGCCCCTTTTTTGCAAGTTTTTGCATTTTTGTATGGTATTAAATAATACAACACTTTCAACTATTTAATCTGACAACGAAGATGATTTATTCACTTTATTTCTGTGATAGCACTGGAAAGATTTAGAATTATCTCTGAATAGTGTATAAGGGCGAAGGGGTAAGAAACAGAACAGCTGAAAAATATGCATACATAGTTCAGTTTTTCACATGTAGCCTATAGGTGCGTCCTGGTTGTACATAAAATCTCAGCCAGGGCGCCGTCTTGGCCTCTAATTTAGTAGCAATAAGGCGCCGCCCCGGCCCGCACGGGTACGAATGCATCCCTGGATGAGATACTATATAATTGCGCGATGTGAATCGAACAGTGTCAGTGCGTTGTTAACGAGCGTTAGTTCTGGGTTCAACAATAATTATTTAGCATTTTACTGAATGGCAAATACTAGAATAAATCATTACTAACATTAAATATATATTACGATTTCTCAACACGATTCACGCATTTTGAAAGTATAATCCAGAAGTTAATGTATTAAAACAAAAAATTACCATATTTTCTAATATCTTAGTTCATGCCTAAGGGTGGCACACTATTGTCTTGTCTTACTTGTAAGTATATACTGTACTATGTAATACATGCATAAAAATGCAGCAACATTATTATACTTGTGAATTATTGTGTGTGCGAGGCGAGGAGGAGGGGGGGGGGAGGATTAGCAAATGCAATGCTATCAGTATTAACTTTGACAATAATTGACCGTACCGATACTATTTTATTTGCGACAAAAAGATAATTATCAAACCTATGCACGCCAGACCACAATGTGCGCTAGTAACTTAAAAAAATATATTAAATACAATAACACAATTCGGCAATAAAATCAATTATTCAACGGATTATTGTACCCAAGGCGTACCGCAAATTGCCCCGCAAGAAACGTTTCGGGACGGGACCCCTAGGTAATGAGTCAAATCGATCACAACGAAATCATCAGATTACTTTTGGGTATAATTCCCCATACACCATAAAATTGTTTAATTGCTGTAAACTACTGGCTTAATTATAAGTACTGATTTCCGTGTAAAACTACTACTCCCCCTCCCTTTGGTACCTTTGGTCTTTTATTGGATTGGATCAACGTTGCTTTCGTAGTGAAGACTTTCTTTTGACTATGAGAAAAATACCTCGGGTGTTTTTTTTTTTTAAGTTTTTGTCTGTTCGCGCACTACCGGAAAATGGCTACTCCGATCCTGATGAAATTTTCAGAGGACCTTTGAAATCTCTGAACTTAGACCTGTCTCTTTTTTGGTTACGATAAAAAAATCTTATAAACATCGAAATCTTACTATTTTTCTATTTAAGTTTGTTCACTCTTAACGAATATTCCGATCTTGGAGAAATTTTCAGGTGATCTTCGAAACCCTCCAACATGTCGTTGATGTTAATACTGCTTTTCATTGAAGAAATGTATGTACAGATAATTGTACTGCTACGATTGCCACGGCTTTTGGTATAGCTGAAGAAAATATATTTTACATGAAATTTGCATTTTGACTCATTTAACCCCATTTCCAAACTATTTTTACGTGTTATTTCGCTCTGAAGAAGCTTTCGAAAGCTAGTAGGGTCCCAACATTTACCACCATTTTGAAATTGTTATTCGATGTTTAACAGTGTAATAACAAAACTCAAGTAAAAATTTTAACTAGAGCATGGAGATGCAAGTTGATGATTTAGTTGTTAAAATAATGTATTAAGTTTTCTTGTGTGTAAAAATAGCACAATTTGAAATTGGTATGACAATAAAAAAGATCTGTTCGTTTTGCGGACCGGGCCCTCTTACACACCGAACCCCCACCTGCCTCCCGGGGGCGTCGGGTTCTCATTTACGCCACTGCATTAGACGAATGAGCGAGCCATGTGTTGAGAATCCATGTAACATTCCCTTTCCTCCCCCTACCTAAGGCTGGATCCAGCATGTGTCTCTACTCTCTCCTCCCTAGCCTATCATATTAAATGCAAATGTTTCCGGGTACTCAACATTGAACTCGTTTTACAATGACTTTGGCGTATTCCTTAAATCTGCTAATACTAGCCTGTATAGGTTTTTTTAATTGTTAAAAAAATTATGAGTTATTGGGGTTAAGGTCAAAATTTGTATTTTTGAAATATATTCGTAAAACGTTTCATCTCTACTGCCACAATAATGTTTTATGTTTTTGTCACAATGTTGTAGATTGTAAGTAGATAGAGCAAAGTTTATAAGCCACACTGGCATAAAGAG
This sequence comes from Sweltsa coloradensis, assembly GCA_024449915.1. Classification (NCBI taxonomy): domain Eukaryota; kingdom Metazoa; phylum Arthropoda; class Insecta; order Plecoptera; family Chloroperlidae; genus Sweltsa; species Sweltsa coloradensis. The sequence goes on from JAMZAV010001344.1 coordinate 401,014, forward strand.
GTTATTGTTACAATGAAGCCACAAGTTTGTAGTCATTTATCTGAATTTTATGTACGTTTACATACACAGTTATATACCATCTTTATGCCATTATTGTCTTATGGTTTTTAAACTAAGCTCTATTTAATTACTATTTATAACAACGAGAGAAAATAAAACATTATTGTACCAATAGAAATAAGACTCCGAACTATTCCCCCCTATCCCACCCCCCCCAAAAAAATAAACGACTTAAATTGATAGACGCTAAATTTACTTCATTGAAGAGTTACTTTTTTTAACTTATTATTAAATTAACATGTATTAGACTATGAAAAAAAATATATATTGTCCCTATTTTTGGGGCGTACCGGCTGTTTAATTTGCATATTGCGCCTTATTGCACTATCAAGTCCCAATTTCAAAAAACGGCTTTTCAGATTATCTTATTTTTTTATTAATTTCGTCATCTCTTTGTTCATATAGTGAACAAGTTTCGTAAGGTTTTGCGGAAGGGATTACAAGCTATGAATTTTTTTATTTGCCCCATAAAATTTGCCCCAACACTCAACTCAATGGGTTAAATAAAAAAATTCATAACTTGTAAGTTGTAATCCCTTCCGCATAACCTTACGAAACTTGTTCACTATATGAACAAAGAGATGACGAAATTAATTTAAAAAAATGAAGATAATCTGAAAAGCCGTTTTGAAATTGGACTTGATAGGCCTAGTGCAATTAGGCGCAATATGCAAATTAAACAGCCGATACGCCCCGGAAATAGGGACAATATTTTGTTTTTTTGTTTTTTTTCATAGCCTAATACATGTTATTTCAATAATTAGTTACAAGAAGCAACTCTTCAATGAAGTCAATTTAGCGTCTAGAATGGCCTTAAACTATTTGCTATCAATTAAAACATTTTTTATTAAATATAACAATAAATATGTTTTAATTAAATACCATGGTTGTTAGATTTTAAATTATAAAACGATTTTTCTAAATTCAATTATTAACATTTTCATTTAGGGGATGATTGATACCACCCACCCGATGGGGATTTAAGGGATTTTTTATGGGTGATAAAGTGTTTTTGGTTCCCAAAGTAAAGTCGTTGAAAACGAATATCAGATGAAGAGACCATTGAAGAAGAACTGTCTAGTCTCCGTAAACCCTTATCTATGAATGGGTTTCCAAACTTAAATATGCAAAAGGCGTTTATACATAAACCTAAAAGCGTAACTTATGTAACAACGGTTGGAGATGAGACACCTAAGGCTCAAGCTTACCTTCCAATACAGTGGCGTAGGAACCCTTGGGTCCTTCAGAGGGATTAAACATAGTGATTTATAATTTATCTTTGTTTCAGTACATTTCCGTCGTGAATTGATATTATTTTAGAATGTCTAAAAGAGAACCAGCCCTTCATTCACAGACGTCTGACAATTTGACAGCTTACGAGGAGCACTTTCATCCCATCCTAGTTCGAATCCCGCGTAGATTTGACCAGTAGCGCCCAACTAGCGGATAACCTTGGTACTAGAGCAACCAATAGTCATTAGGCTGACAGTGTCGCGCCTTCTCAGATGCCTACTTCAACTCTCCTAAGTCTAGCGGGTTGCATAGAGGAGTTTACGCAGGGTGCGTGAAACAGTGACGTTTCAAAAACATCGTTTTGATCATCACATCACACGAATATCCACTGCACACAATACCCACAACACCGATTCACAGATGAAAAATGTTAAAGTATTTATTGCCCTGTCGTAAGACCGAAAGTTTCGGTGTTGTGGCACATACTGGATGGGTCGTAAGACCGAATTATTCGGTGTTGTGACACAGGTATCCACAGCACACAATTGCCACAAGACCGAAGAATTCGGTGTTGTGGCCCTAGCAGGACGGGTCGTTCTTCACAACTTACTTTAGATTTTACCGATTTTCGGTCTTGTGGCGATTGTGTGTTGTGTGGGTATTCGGTGATGTGGCCTATTCTGTTTTTGGACTCTGAAATAAAATTATTCGGTCTTACGACCCATTCAGAAATACTTTAACATTTTTCAACTGTGAATTCGGTGTTGTGGGTATTGTGTGCAGTGGATATTCGGTGATGTGGCCCCGACCCAAACTCTGGCATAGTCAAGAATGAGTAAATGATTAGATCCATTCTACGACTACGGATAACAGTATAATAGGGAAGTCCATATCACAAGTACGTCTCACGAAATCAAAAATTCTTAAAACGCACGCTTCAAAGCGTTATCAATATAAAGCGCGATATGATTGATTGATTGGATTGGTCGATGATATGACAGATATTAATTATAATATGTGCATATTAAAGTTTAATTTTAATATCTGTGCCAGGGTGTTATTAAGTTTCCAACAGATTTCTTCCCTAGATGCATCTTCTTCTTCTTGGTGGGAGTATTATATTTATATTTATAAGCTTTGCATCCCCTTGAAAGAAATAGTACGAAAGCGCCTGAACTCGGCAACCCTCGCGACGTTGGTGTATAGCGGATGGTTGCCGTTATTTGCGTCAGGCGTCAGGATTTCACCTCACTTCACGACGCTCATGAGGGTGTGGACATTGCTTGATTTACTACACTGGTCAACCTGTCCCGTCATTGTGCAGATGACTTAAAATTGAACTATGTACAAATCTTAACATCACAACTGATTAATTTATCTCAATTTAATTCGTTTCATGTCGTACTGAAACCAACGCCGAGTTAGTTACCACGAAGATCTTGGAATGCATTTCTACGACTCAAAAATAAAATGGCAGTACGGAACTAAAAAGAGAAAAGTTAAAAAAAACTACACTTAGTGTCAATTGAACGGCTGTAGAAATTGTATTTCCACTCACCGATTAAAACATAATTGGGTTTCTTTTTGTTATTGGTACCTATAATGATTAAAATTACGTGTTTCAACCAGCAGGTACAAATACATGTAAAAATTTTTGAAAAATTTTGTACGAACCAGAAAACGAGTGTCATCTAGTAGATATGTTGGAAAATAGTGATGGGGTGCGCGAATATTAAAAAATGTGTTAAATTTATGTTAGTGCTACGTTAAGGCCTAGTGAGGGATCTTGTACAATCATAAACTTGATGAAGAAGAGTTAGTTGAACAAGAATATTTGTCTTTTGAAAAAGTCCAATACTTGTCTTATTTTGTATATTATGCTACTCTGTTTTGGCGATTTATAATAATGGGAAAATCTATTTTCCAGTTCTGGAAAAATGTAGGCACATGTTTTTGGGATTGATACTTTTAAAATTCTTGTGGTTAGCGTATCTGCCTCCAATGCAAAAGGTCTAGGGTTCGATTCCCGCTAAAGAAAAAAGTTTTTTAACTTCTGATTTCTCTTGTCTTAGGAATTTAGGAGTCTAAGGCACATATTAAATTTAAAAGTTGTTTTAAATGGGCCTTGTTGATTCTGGCGTTGATCCGCGAGTGTTCGCACTGTCCATACCACTGATTGCAATATTTGCTTTAAAAAAACGATCTTTGGTTGGTTGTCGCTCACTCGTCGATTGCGTCAGGGCCTACAGGGTTGGCTTGGTCGCTATGGTTTACTGTCTCCTACTGAAAATCAGTTCTATGACTGAGTGGGCTGACTCGAAATACGATTTTATTTTTTATTTTTTTTATTTTTTTTTGGACTATGCAATACGATCACTATTTTTTAAATGTCTGTCTTAAGGTGAATCTTTTGACCTGAAGATGAATATGATTTAAAACGAATGCGGGTTATAATGTCTGAAAGTAGACAGAATGGAAGGGGGAAATAAAGTCATAAGTTTTTTAATCCATTTCATTTCCGATCGAAAATGTAATTGCTTATTATCAAAATAATGGTATTATGATTAGTTTTAACACTTCTTATTGAAGTTTAGAAATTGAAAAAGGAAAACAAGAGGGTGAATCACCAAAGGTAATTTTTTTGCACTTGCTCTTTTTCAGGTCTTGCGTTTTTCACGGACTAAGTGGATTTATTTCTCTAAATGATGGGCTTCTAAAAACAGCATCTTCGTACCGTTTGCTATTACGATTTTAAATTTGACTACGATTCTATAAATCTGGGGCGGAAATCTTGTTTTTTGGGTTCGAATTTTTTTACAACCACTAACCATAATTATGTATCCTGATATTCCGGGGGGGGGGGGGGGGGGGGGCAGCTAGTGAGGGTTTGGGGCTCATATCCTCAGATTTTATTTTATTTTTAACATTGAAAATTGTATTTTTTTATTAGGTTTTAGCGTAATTTTGTCGATAATTTATAAAATTGGGCAGATTGCCAGTTTTGTTGTGAGTTTAGATAATCTTACCATTAAATTGTGCCCCCCTCCCCCCCCCCCCACCGTAGTTGCGCCACGGCTGTATAAGCTTATCTTTACACTGTTGAAAACCAGTTCATTTTTTGAATCAAGATAACATATGTCACAAAAAATCCTTTTGTGTCGACAGTGACTACCAAAGTTAATAAAAAGCAGCTATAATTATAACAAGTTGAAAGAACAAATTTGAAAATTGAGTTCGAAGTGAACTGAGGGAAATACAATTTAATTTAGTGAACGCCAGCGAAGATTTTGTGAGAAATAAAAATGCTCCGTTATTTACAGTGCATTATTGAGGAGTGTATGTGTTTTGTAAGGGTAATATTATTGTAACTACCGTTTTTTATAATTGTAGTATAATATATCATTTGAAAAATACTTTTTTTCATTTTTAATGATTAATATTTCAATTAAAATTATTGCCCGAGGCCTGGGTGCGTTTTGGGCTGTCCGGGCACACCCTACGCCCCCTGAAATTCAGTTTCAATTAGTAAAAGATCATAAATAGTTTCGACCTCTTTCACCACTTTTAGAAATAATTTTTGCAGTCTTGGTTTGGCCACAATTTCCATTGTTCGTCAATAGCTTCAATGTCGCCAACCCCTTGGGACACCAAGCCATTGTGCTTTTATAATCCCTTTCAGACGGAGCAGTCATATAAACGCCAGTACTGTCCACAAACTTTCCTATTTATTGTGTGTACAGGTCTAGGTGCATAACAGCGAGCGTTGGGGGTGCGTTTTTACCATAAACTACTGTCCAATCGAATAAGAATACAGAACAAGCACAGACGTAAAATATGAGGTTCCAAAAGTGAAAAGCCGCGAAAGTGTAAATAACGAAAGTGCAAACGCCGAAAGTAGAAACGCCCGAAAAGCAAAAAAAAAAACCCCGAATTTTTTCAAACCGAAAGTACAGATAGCGAAAGTGAAATTTCCAGAACTCTGGTTCCCGTATGTACAAATCCCGAAAGTGCAGATTAGCGAAAGTTAAAAACACCGAAAGTGTAAAACCCGAAAAGTGTAGAACGCCGAACGTATAAAGCCACGAAAGTGAAAAATTCACGAAAGTGCAGAACGCCGAAAGTGGTTTTTATCGAATTTTCGGCGTTTTGCACTTTCGGGATAAGCACTTTCGGGGTTTTGATATAGACCCTACGTGCCGGTACCGGGTTTTCCCCCCTCCCTTCTGTTCATACTTCATCCTCATCTATCACCACTCATAGTCTCGAATAGGCAAAGTGCATTTTTGATATGAGACGTTAAGCAAAATGAAATCAAATAATGAAATCAATATACATAGATAGGCATCTCAATAAGGGACATGAATTGCACCTGATAGGTTTACCACGTGATTAAAAGGCTTCCTGTGATCGTTACAATGATATTCTGACTCGTCGTGGTGCTTTCGTGAGACATTGAAGCATCATGGCACATGAGATAAATTCATTTGCTAAGATACAGCTTTTTCGTGAAATTTTACACAATGATAATGTTTCGAAGAAAGCCTGCCAGGGTGGCAATGCCCATGCCCCTCGTCAGAATTGTTGTCTATATACTTAAGTATGTTGTGGATAGGACAAACAAGGTGAAGGGTGTCTGAGGGCTGTTTAAGAGGACTCAATCCTTTGCATTTGCATTAACGACTGAGGAAAACCTCGAAACAACTTTTGTCAGGATTGCCGGGCCGACGGAATATGACCCCGAGATTTCCCGAATCAGAGTCGCGCCAATACTGTCGGTCTGACTTATTATTGGTTGCATAATATTCAAATGTTAGCTCGAATAAGACTTACTCGGTAAGGGTGTTCTTAGTTTAACATTTTCTAAACCCTGTGTATAAGTAGCAGATAAAATGTACACTACAAGACTATTATCTGTGCTTATACAAGAATAATGAAGAGTATTTTTGTATTAATTAATTTAATTAACGTCTATCCTAGTCAGTTATAAAATAAAGATGATTCTAAATTCTTTTTTGCAATTTACGGGACAATCAATCAATTACCACATACAAGTTTAAAACATTTTCAAAACTAAATCAAATGGAAAATTCATTTATTACAGTAACATTTGAGAAGCTGCAATTCCGTAGCACGCCTCATCATTAACTCCAATTGAAAAGTTTTGCGTGATGGATTGTAAAATTGTTAGACGAGGGAGCGTATAGTGAACGATTATACCGCTCAACTCTGTTCTTTTGTTTGTGAGTGAATGAGTTCGATAAAAACCAGCCGAAAAACTGAACCGATGAGCTGAAATTTTAAGCAAACATCTGGGACCAGTTTTGGGGATGTGGAAATGCCAAGCTGGTTCACCCGGAATCTCCATCAGGTTCGCATGATCGAGATTTGGTCACAGGACTCTTTACATTGTGGTTCCAGCAAACTCTTAGCTTAATATAACTATAATTTAAATTCGAATTTTAACAACATCCAGAGGCCAGGACTACTGTCACCCAGTTACTATTCTAAGTCCATGCTGTGACCAAACAATCGATCTTTCGGCGCTCAGCTGGCATTACTATTGCCTTATGCTGTTTAAAAAATCAACGATGCCAATTGTCTTAAATTATCATAATTAAAGAATCAAGGTTTGTTGTCACAACCTTGGTAAACAGGTATTCTGAAAGCTGCTCTAAGATAAAATATTATAAGCGAGACAGTTTTCGTACCGGACGTTCGATTCTTCAAAGTGCTCTGCAGAAAAATGTACCACGTGTATATTGCAAATAGAAGTTGATCACACAGTATACTGAATAGTGCTTCGATCGTTACATCACATCAAAATATACCTGTAAGTGTTATTATTCTTAGCTGTACATTTATTTAATTAGTTACTCATAAATTTTCACACGTTAAGCGTAAGAGAATGTATCACACATCTACGCAATTTTTTTTGTTGATTACAAAATTAAATAAAATGCTGTCACAGAGTCATGTCGTGACCCATATTTATGTGTAGTTTTGCAAAATATAATGGTATATTATTAATTTTAAATATAAGCTCAACGATTCTAGTGAAATATATAGAACCACGCAACCGAAATGTAGAATTATTAATTGACCTTGACCATCATTGAAGTTGCTTTCGATCGAAGCAGCTAACTCATTGCACTGCCAATGCCTCATGTTTCATGCGTGCTTCCAAACCTGTACTGGGGAACGTAGCCGACATCAATATTAGTGACGTCATCGCCACTGATGCAACGGCATACTGACCATTTAGAAAACATCAAGGAACCCAATCTCAGGGTAAAGTGTGTGAAACCTTCCCCTAACACTCTAGTAATATCGTTGGGTGACTAGTGTTCTCAGAGTAATAGCTTTTACCGGCTTCAGCCTGCTCACTTGTAGGCTACCTACACGTTAGAGCGCGCTAGTTGTGACACTGATAGTCGCCCAGCCTAGCAGCCCAAGAAGGAAGGTAATTGGTTGCCGGTCACTTCTGCTCAGTCAACAATTCGATCCTAGCGCTTGTAGCGCATGCTTGTGTAGCTACTTCAACACTAATGACGCGCAAATTTTGAATTTGTATTTGAAATCAAATAACTTGCTGTTTTGAAAGTAAGATGCTTCTTTGCTCAAAATCCAAGGTTGGTAAAAATTATTGTTGCGATGTATTTGCTGCGCATTTATCGCGTTATTATTATACAATGTATTTTTTTTACAGGTTGATAGTTAGGCCTATATGAAACAATATTAAATTGTTACTACTGAGCCTTCCTTGGGCAATTATTTTATTTGATATGATGTTGGGTGAGAGCATAAACATACAAAAACAACACAATAGTATTTAAACATCATCCCGTATTTATGTGTTTTGGGGTTGTAAGTTATTTATGTGTTATTAAAACAAATTGCTGGGGACATTTCGCCGCGCGAATATATTTGGTTGCCTTATTAAATAATAAATGTCCTAATTAATTAATTAATTAAAAAAATGATATCTGGGTCTCGAAAGCCTAAAATTAGAAATTTATATCAAGTTATTATTTAGGTACAGACACAGGATGGTAAATAACTGTAAAATAAATGTTAAATGAGTTCCCGAGATTATTTTGGCATTAAATATTCGTTCCTAGCCAAAAGACTGCTGTGTTGTTGTTGTAACTGTAAGATACAATTTGTATTTGTTTTTACGATGATGGACTTGGCTGCGTCGAGTGAAATATAAATTAGAGTGAAATGTAAAAATTATCAATTTTTTTGCGAAAATAACACTATATAGGCATAATCGTTAAAAAAAAGTACAAAGAGTCATTTCCCTTAGCTAGATGAAATTGTCGCTCTCCATTAGACACAATAAACGCATTTTATTTTTGACGTTTGCCCTCTTGTTTTGATGCAATTAAAAACATGGCGTCTATCTATCTTCTTTAGCCTCCCGGGGAATAGTGAAGATATAATAATGTAGCTTTAATATATGTGTTGTGAATTGTGATAGCAATTGGTTGTAAAAGATCCTGCTAGTTGTTAGACCCACCCATGAGCCACCGTCAAGAAGAAGGTTGGTATAGTTTCTAAACTTATTCCCGGTTGGGGAACAGTATTTACGTAAATATGGACGCAACAACACATTTTCAACAACTCCAACTTCCAAGAAGATTTTCTTTGACTAAAACAGGCCAATAAATACGTTGATAAACACGCAAGTAAGTAAATTGGTTGAATGTCAGCACTCATTATTTTATCTTTGTGGTGACGGAACAGTTAACAAAAGCCTTTCAAACAATTGCTGAAGAATTCCTTGGAAATGCGCGTCGCTATCCGAATGGTCACTCTCCAGTCCCATGTTGCCATTCAAATAATGCAACAGGCAACAGCGCATAACGTGATCGCTGTGGAAGAGGACGGAAAGCATCTCGTCGGTCGGAGGATCCCATATCAGTCTCAGATGGCATGCCCGGATGGCCTTGTTTTGAGTTTACATGATGAGTGATTGCATCATTACGTCATCGTGACACTAGTCGGGGGGGGGGGGGGGGGAAGACGGGGGTGTAACATCGAAAGGTTTCATGTTAAGTTGTATAATTTTCTTAGTACTTTATTATTATTTCCGTACATTGTTGTTAAATTAATTTGATTTGCCGGTCGTCGCTAAATTAACCCATGCCTGGGTTAACAGCCCCATCAGTACGTCAAACTCCCGACCGTAGATGGGGAAACTTTTTTGGAAGGGGAGATCCTCAAAAGAGCATAGCACTTGTTAACCCAACGATGATGATGATACCAATGATACCAATGATACCCCACAAACAACAATCGATCGAATATAACTTAGTGTCAACTAAGTCTACTAATTACTGTTAACCTAAAATATTGAGTGCAAAAAATGCTCAATGTCACAACCACCTTACATTATAATTACACAGTATATTTATATTTATATTTTATAGAAAGATTACAAAAAATGCCAAAAAAAGCCGCAATATTGGGAAGTACGTAAAATAAATTGAAAAATTTTTGTTCTTCTCAAAAGACTATAATATTATGATGTTTTTACTACAAAACTACTGTTTTATAGTTATTTCTAGTGTTGGGTAAGTTCCTCTATATAGCCAACCAACACTACTGCAACAACAATGCAACATGCGAACCGAAATGAAGGGCAAGTCTCAGGTTGTCTAGGATACCAACAAAAATACACATTGCACAATGTTTTAAATTAAAAAGTCGTGGTTATGGAATCTATCTAACAATTTTAATTTTACACTCACATTTGAATGTAAGCGCGACTTTGCGACTAGTTTATTCCTAGAAATGTGTTGTGTTTGTACTTTTTAGTGTTTTGGTATCATAGCCCTTAAGACATACTTGTGGCTTGCCTTCATTTCGGTTCGCATGTTGCATTGTTGTAGTAAAGCGTTGCTATACTTGCCTATGCCTATCACATTCACAATGGGCTAAACTAGGCCACTTCGCGAACGTTTTTCCAGTCGCGTTGATGGATGAGCTTTTATGGTTGATTATTTTTATCCAATGGGTTAGTGTTTCAAGTCGTCATTGTTGTCGTCATTGTCGTCATTATCAAGACAAGAGCAAAAGTGAACCATGTCTGCCTTCAACAATGCGAGGCGACCGACTGCGAGTCTGAAAGACCCCGAAACTAGAGGCGAGCTCTGGCAGCCGTCCTAGCAACGAAGCACATAATAAATTCAGAGTTGTTCTGAATCGGCCTTGTTGATTCTGGCGTTGATTCGCGGGTGTTCGCACTGTCCATACCACTGATTGCTATATTTCCTATTAAAATATCGATCTTTGGTTGGTTATCGCTCACTCGTCGATTGCGTCGGGGCCTGCAGGGTTGGCTTGGTCGCTTTGATTTAAAGTCCCCACTGAAAATCAGTTATATAACTGAGTGGGTAGACTCTAAATAAAATTATTTATTTATTTGTATTTAATCGTCGTCGGGGACACCTCCTCCTTCCCTGACGACCTCCCGACGACGATGACAATGACACGACGAACGATGACAAAGACAATGACGACCGCGACGTGAGAAAACCCCCCTTCCTCCCCTTACAGTGTCTGGTTCTGACAGCATGGACCCCTCCTCGCCATATCCCCTAGGCTAGAGTGGTGCATTATGACCTAACGGTTGTTGCGTCAAATATAAAAAAAACACAGAACCGAACCGTCACGAGTCTCGTTAGCCGCGAAACGGTGTGGGCGGCGAGATCACATCGACCCATCGTTGACCCTAAAAGCACGATTTTTATGAGAAATATACCTTTGATTGTCCCCAAAATAATAAAATATACAAGTTCCGTGATTTCTAACGTTCCCATAAAGTCATCGAGATCGGAGAAGCCGTTTGCCCGGTCGCGGGCCAAATGTCACGAAAATGTCGCATTAAAAATCGAAACAAATCGTAAAAGTCAATTCATGAAAAATATTTTCGTTTGTCCCCAAAAATTTTGGGGAAAGGGCCCCCTCCAAATTTCAAAAATGGGATGTGCGTTGCCCCGTAGAGTGCAAACAAAACAAAAAAAAAAACCCCGAGTATTTTCTCAAGGGTAAGTGAAATTGAAGTTTTCCCCGCTACCTCATCCAATTAGTACACACTTCGCATACAGATTAAAATTTTATTCAAAGTTTTATTTAGAATGGCGAAAACGCGGGGAGAACAAAAAAACAAAAAGGTATGCATAATAGAAAGCAGAAGGAGATAAATAAAATCGGAAGGGAAATTTTTAAATACGCAAAGCCCGAAAATACAAAACGCGTGTTCATAATCGCAAAGTAATCCGCATCGTAAACCGAATGAATTTAAAACTTTAATTTAAACATCCCGCAAATTCGCAAACAGTAATGACGTTTTTTACTGGCCTGCGTTTTTGTTTTTGAAGTTTGTAATTTTTTGGGCAAACCCGTTAAATCATTGTGTTTTTATTTAAAGGCATGTTAGAAAAGGTCCCCCTTACTAAAATACTACACCAATTGAAAACCCAAAATAATAATTCTTAAAAACCATAAAACCAAATTGATAACATTTGAAACCAAAATAACCCCCAAAGAGGTTTAAAATGGAGAAAAACCAACTGTAAACCTTTTAAAAACCATTTGAAACCTTTTGCAAACCAAAAACATCACCAATTGACAACCAGGTTTTATTAAAAACCCTTTTTAAAAACAATTTGATAACCTTTTGTAAACCTCAATAGAAATCCAAAGGGTCACCATGGTTATTAGTTGGTATTATTTTTTTTGAGAATTCATAACCAATAATAACCAAAAACAAACCTTGGTATAGTCACAATTTGGGAACATGGTATTAATTGTTTTCAATAACAGAAGAACATAATTCAAGCCCTTTTAAAAAAAAGGCCCCCACTATAATATATGTTTTTAATTTGACAAAATATATATTTATAGGGCACCTGCAATGCAGCAATTTTTAAAATAAAGGGCAAAAAACAAAACTGTAGGCCCATTTTTCACTGGTAATAAGGCATAAGCTAGAAAGTCAATTTTTTTGTCAAAATACACAAACTTGGTTAATATTTTCTAGAAGCATAACATTATTAAAAAAGTTTTTTTCATAAGAATAATTTACTTTTTAATGATAGCAATTATCGTAAAAATTGGCCCCGATGGCCCCCGAGCCCAGAAAAACCGGGTACATGACGATGCTCTTCCCAATGAGTATCGGTTTTTTTTGTATCATTAAAAGAGTAGGCCCAGTCCTGAAAACAGGCTTGGTATTGTCCCCCTTGGCCGAAAAATTTTAAAATCGAAGAAAAAATGCCTGAAAAGTTTTCTGAAGAAAAAATCCTTTAAAAAAACAGGGGAAAAAAAGTGAATTTTGGGGGGGGACAAACCTCACTACTGGAAAAAAAATTATATTTTGATTTTTGGACAAAAGTGTACACATCAAATCTAGTTTAAAATTAAATTTTGAGAATCGGTTTTCTGGACATAGTTTCTAAACACCTTTAGCTATAACTTAAGCTATAGCTAAAATAGCTTTCTGAAAATAACAGTTGGTGTACGATTTTTTTTGTCAAACGGTACAAATACGAGTTTTTTCAGTTTTGTACCGTTTGACAAAAAAATCGTACACCGCAACTGTTATTTTCAGAAAACTATTTTAGCTATAGCTTAAGTTATAGCTAAAGATGTTTAGAAACTATGTCCAGAAAACCGATTCTCAAAATTCAATTTTGAACTAGATTTGTTGTGTACACTATTGTCCCAAAATCTAAATATAATTTCCAATAGTGAGGTTATGTCCCGCCCAAAAAAATTCACAATTGTTATTTTAAAGGCCTTCTTTCATTCAGCAAACTTTTCAGACATGTTTCTTCGACTTTCAAATTATCGCCCAGAGGTGTTACAATAGCCTTAAAAACTCTTTTCTAATATTTAATTACATAATGCTGAAGATTTTCCTCAAAAGCAATGTCTAAGACACTGTCAAGATCATTCCATAAAACATGGAAAGCTAGCTCTTCATTCTTGCTACAACACAATATTAGTTTGAGAAGAGGTCACAATTCACAAATAAGAAAAGCAGATTTCAAGTAAACAAACTCATTGTAACATTATACAGAAAAGGTTTTGTTTTTCTGCATTCTGCAGTATACGATACAAGCGCGTGGCCCTATACCTTATGAGCTAGCCTGCGCGCTCACACTGACACAGGTTCCGTGGCCACTTGAAGAGAGCGTCGAGCTATGGAGGAAGGAGTCCAGGGTTCGAGTCCGATAGATACCAATAAAATTTAACCATCTCAAACTTCTTCCATCTAACGTGTATCTGTTACCTAGTATGTACATGTGTAAATTGAAGTCCTAAAGTCGTTGAAAGTACTTATTTTTAGGAAATTTGATTCCATCTTTTTGGTTATTTGAGTGACTACTAGATCGCGCTGGTGTTCCTTACCGCTGGTTATCAAATGGTTTACAGTTGGTTATCAAATGGTTATTATATATAAACCATGGTTATCAATTGGTTTACAGTTGGTTATCAAATGGTTATTAGTTGGTGATCAAATGGTTATTAGTTAGTTTACAAACTTACTGAGCAGTGGTTTACAAATGGTTATCAATTGATAACCATTTGTTCATATTTTGAAACATTGGTTTACAAATGGTTATTAAAAGGTTACTAAAAGGTTATGTAAACCTTGGTTGCTAAATGGTTATCAATGGTGATGAATATTTTAGTGAGGGTCATACCACACATAACCGACTTAGTGTATGCATATAATTTACAGAATTACAGAAGCGAAGGTGCGATTCATCAACATAAATCCATTGTTCGGCACGTCAGCCACACCAAAAAAGCGTTTTACGAATGATAGGAATTAAACCATTTAAATTATCTGTTGATCATTACAATGTTGTACAAATACAATACTAAATCAGTTCTGTGACTTGAGTGGATAGACTCTAAATACGATTTTATTTTATTTTACAAGCCCTAATTATGATATCATATTTTCAGCCATGGGGCATAGAGCTCATAAGTCACAAGCGTCCAGATGGCATAGGCCTACATTGGAATGCTGCCGGGATGCGTCGGTCTAAGGATGCGTTGAGTGCACGTCTATTTACAAACAATCAGAGTTTATTGATAGTCTCAAGGGAATGCGATAATTAGGACGCGAGCTCCATTTAATTCCAGGAACACTCGCCATTGTCAAAATCAACTATCGGGAAAACATCTCCATATGCGTTTGGGAAACTACAAATAAATTTACTTCAACACAAAAACCCAAGCGTTTATACACCTACAATTAGGCTATATTAAAAATAGATACAATGCTGATTCGCCATAGCTGGTGATAGATTTACCCGATCTTCACCGGCGTAAGTCAGAAGAATATACCAACTCTATAACACAAAATATACAAAGTATATTTTAATCTGCTATTTAAATTACGTGAAATAAAACTTGGCAACACAGATTTATAAATTACTATTCAAGGGATGAATACACACAAAATATATAAAATGTTTACGGTATTGTTGCGTTGGTTAAAATAATTGCACATTGTGGCGACATTCAAGGCATGATGACACTATCTCTATGTGCGTTTACTTGCGAGTAGAACACATTGTTCTCTTCGAGAGCGGAGTTTCTTTTGTATGTCAGCTAATTGAATTCTATACAATTTCAGATTCCGAAGAGCTACACGGCCGATGATTGACAATAGGATTAGACTAGGATGTCATAAAAATATTTAATTAATAAAAGGATATATAAGTTTATCCAATACAATCATTAACTCTTGAAATCATTATTATATGTAAGTTTTATCCACTTTGAACGGAAAAAATCGGCCTTTATTTACGGGTTTTAAGTATTTTGTTAAATAATGTATATAAAATGCTTAAAACCCGTAAATGATGTCCGATTTTTTTCATTCATAGTGGATAAAACTTACAAAAATCATACATTTTTGTAATAGCATTTGATTTTGATTTTAATAATGACTTCAAGAGTTAAGATTTTATTGGATAAACTTATTTATTACTTTATGAATTAAATATTTTTATGACATCCTAGTCTAATCTTATTCTCAATCTTCGGGCTTGTTGCTTCTCGGTATCTGAAATTGTATATATATTTCAATTAGCTGACATACAAAAGAACTCCGCTCTCGAAGAGAACAATGTGTTCTACTCGCGAGTAAACGCACTTAACAAATGCGCCGCAAATGACCGCGAGATTTTTTTAAAACTCAGATTATATTTTTAACTATGTCTTGTGTCATTGAGACTATTTAGGGATGACGAAACTCGACTTTTTACTACCCGGGTACCCGTCCACATTACCGGCGGACGCGGTTACAAAAAAATTACAATCACAAATTACACAAGAAATCGTGTGAATGATACGTTCAAAAAGTGAAAAGAGAAAAGTAAACAGAATAAGGGCTATTCTAAACCAGTGAATAACAAACTTGTCAACAAAGCCACCTGACTAGTAATAATCAATCAATTTCATCTTTTGAATCATATTCTAAAACAATACCAATTGATTGACGTTCATGGTGATTTTACCGACTTTTCCTCATTCATCATTCTTATTATTTCGTTTTTTTTTTTCAAAAGAATATGCTCAAATTGGCAGTGTGAAACATTTGACATTTGTCAAGCATTTTATTATATTTCACAGCCAGGTTTATATGCATTCTGGCACATGTTATGATATCTGCCACCTATTTCTGAAATTGACCAATCACAATCAACTCTTCAAGGTCATTTTACTTTTTACTTTTCTTTTTAAACCTTTTTAAAACCCCTTCAAGAGCTAACTGTATTTGCTCTATAACTGGACTAAAGCGGCTCTGTTCTGAGTTTGAAATAGGAAATAGTATTGGAAAATACAATGGCTGTTCAAATTACATAGCAGAAAACATCAAAAGGAAAAATTAAAATAATAAAAACATTTATATTTCATGCTTTTATCATCAAAAAACAGTTGAAATTGTTTCTCTTTTCACTTTTTGAACTTCCTAGTGTAACGCCCGCTGAACCGAGGCCATCGTGACGGTGAGGGGGGGGTGAGGGGGGGGTCGTGGGGGTGAGAGCGGAGCGATATAGAGATGGCCTTGGCTGAACCCGCTCATCCCAGACGTAGGCCCTAATGCTGTCCTATAAACAATGACGTGCTGATGAAGTAGTATTTCATTATAAGGAACACTTACTGTTCCTTCCTTGCATCTGCTTTATATCTTGTCACAAGGTCACGAGCGTTGGCACAGTGGTGGGGGGGGGGGGGGGGTGGGGCTATAATGCTGGCGAGCAGATAATATATTAAAGTGCGCTTTTGACTTCTAGCAGATTGAAAACATTAGAGAAATTTTGGTAATAATTTATTTACGCGGTATAATTGTGGAAGATCGCACGACGGGTGAGACAGGAGGGCACAGGGTGGGGAATTAACATAACGCATTGATTGTGTAGACCCCATAATATGTTGTAATGGAGAGCGACAATTTCATCTAGCTAAGGGAAATGCCTTTTTGTACTTTTTTTTTTAACGATTATGGCTATATAGTGTTATTTCGCAAATAAAAAATAGAAATTTTTACATTTCACTCTAATTTATATTTCACTCAAAGCAGCCCAGTCCATCATCGTAAAAAAAATTCAAATTGTATCTTACAGTTACAACAACAACACAGCAGTCTTTTGGCTAGGAACGAATATTTAATGACAAAATAATCTCGGGAACTCATTTAACATTTTTTTTACAGTTATTTACCATCCTGTGTCTGTAACTAAATAATAACTTGATATAAATTCCTAATTTTAGGCTTTTGTGACCCGGATATTATCATATTTTTAATTAATTAATTAATTAGGACATTTATTATTTAATTAGGTCTATCCTGAGGATAGTCCACATACTTTGGGCTGAAACGTGAACACAACCAAATATATTCGCGCGGCGAAATGTCCCCAGCAATTTATTTTAATAACAGATAAATAACTTACAACCCCAAAACACATAAATGCGGAATGATGTTTAAATACTATTGCGTTGCTTTTGTATGTTGATGCTCTCACCCAACATCATATCAAATAAATAATTGCCCAAGGAAGGCTCAGTAGTAACAATGAAATTTTGTTTCATTTAGACCTAACTATCATCCTGTAAAAAAATAAAAATACATTATATAATAATAACGTGATAAATGCGCAGCAAATACATCGCAACAATAATTTTCACCTAGCTTGGATTTTAAGCAAAGAAGCATCTTAATTTCAAAACAGCAAGTTATTTGATTTCAAATACAAATTCAAAATTTGCGCGTCATTAGTGTTGAAGTAGCTACACAAGCATGCGCTACAAGCGCTAGGATCGAATTGTTGACTGAGCAGAAGTGACCGGCAACCAATTACCTCCCTAGTTGTCTGCTAGGTTGTGCAACTATCAGTGCTAACAAACTAGCGCGCTCTAACGTGTAGGTAGCCCACAAGTGAGCAGGCTCAAGCCGGTAAAAGCTATTACTCTGAGAACACTAGTCACCCAACGGTTATATTCACATGTAATGGTTTATAGCTGAAGGGAGGGGAACGCGCTGAGCATCAAATCAGTTCCTATGCGTGTAGGGGGTGCGGGGTGGGGTAGTTTCCCCTTTCTACACTTTCTCCTTTGACCCCACCCCCCTACTTTTTCGCCCTTGCGCCGTTACTACTGAAAAAATATTTGCAGTCTCTATACCTAAAGGGTTTGCTGAATTGTGTCAAGTTGTGCAGATAATGCAGCGGGACAAACAAGCTCCATTCCCCCCCCCCCCTATTCCCTACGCACCTGTCGGTTCTACTTCCGCTCCCTCTTACTTTCCAATGATTGTTTGAAGAATATACATAACATGTAATACATGACAGCCGTGTCACGTGACATCTCGTATCTTCCAGTTACATGTTATCCTAAGATCCCCTTCAAGTTTCGAGGAGCTAAGTTCCTAGTCATCCATATCTGTTCTGCTTCCTGGTTCGTCATAGATAATGAATCATTATCATCACCATCCTTCACATTTCCACCTAAATGTCACTGGTGCTGTTTCTATATTACTAGGAAAACGCTCAAGTCCCGCCGCGTTGTTGGATGAGCGTAATTGGTGCACTAAGTTGCCATGTGTTACGCGGATTTTTACTGTTGTTCTGTGAAATAATCATTAATTTGTCGAAGATTTTTTTTAAATAAATAAAAAAAACGTAAAAATGAAATTTTCATAAGAAATAGTTATTCGATTGCGCTCAAATTTTACACAAATATATTAATTCATAAAATTAAGGTTCTGTGAAAAAATCATTACAATAGGATAAAGCATGTAGGTGTTATAAGTCAAAGAATTGTTTTAAAAATGAAAAAAACGTTAAAATTTCGATTTTCATGAGAAATAATTTTTCGATTACGCTCAAAATTCACACGAATATCTTGATTTATAAAATAAAGGTTCTGTGAAAAAATCATTACAATCGGATAAAGCATGGAGGTAAGTCGAAGAAATGTTTTAAAATTCGAAAAAAATCGTAAAATTGCGTTTTTTATGAGAAAAAATTTCCCGATTGCGCAAAAAAACGTGGCAGTTCTAAGTTCAAAGATTTCGAACGCCTCCATAAAATTTCATCACAATCGGAGTATCGGTTTAGCCGGAATCGTGTTAACAGACACACAAAAATACAAAAAAACAGAAAAAAAAAAAAAAAAACATTCCGGATTTTTTTTCCAGTGTAGTGAAATGGAATCTTCGCTTCGCTCGCTACGCTCGCTACGCTCATCCAATTATTATAGAGTTTGACTAACTAAAGTACAATAATTTCATTGTATCGAATCTACCTCCCACCTCCTCCCACCTATAATTCCTGGTGTTTGCCTTATTATGCGTTACTGCTAAGTATAGACATGCATATATAAGTTTCTAGTTAAGAGGAGAGCTCCAAAACGTCACCCACTCACAGAACCCCGAGCGAACCTCGAAAGGTTGTTGTATCCTCGGCAGCGGTGTTTACCACGTAACCAACGTTTACCACTTCGTGACTTGACGGAAGTTCGAGGATATGGGATGAATGAATGGTAAAAACGAAATTTTGAATCAACTCTTCAAGGTCATTTTACTTTTTACTTTTCTTTTTAAACCTTTTTAAAACCCTTCAAGAGCTAACTGTATTTGCTCTATAACTGGACTAAAGCGGCTCTGTTCTGAGTTTGAAATAGGAAATAGTATTGGAAAATACAATGGCTGTTCAAATACATAGCAGAAAACATCAAAAGGAAAAATTAAAATAATAAAAACATTTATATTCATGCTTTTATCATAAAAAAACAGTTGAAATTGTTTCTCTTTTCACTTTTTGAACTTCCTAGTGTAACGCCCGCTGAACCGAGGCCATCGTGACGGTGAGGGGGGGGGTGAGGGGGGGGTCGTGGGGGTGAGAGCGGAGCGATATAGAGATGGCCTGGCTGAACACGCTCATCCCAGACGTAGGCCCTAATGCTGTCCTATAAACAATGACGTGCTGATGAAGTAGTATTTCATTATAAGGAACACTTACTGTTCCTTCCTTGCATCTGCTTTATATCTTGTCACAAGGTCACGAGCGTTGGCACAGTGGTGGTGGTGGGGGGGGGGGGGGGGGCTGGGGCTAGAATGCTGGCGAGCAGATAATATATTAAAGTGCGCTTTGACTTCTAGCAGATTGAAAAACATTAGAGAAATTTTGGTAATAATTTATTTACGCGGTATAATTGTGGAAGATCGCACGACGGGTGAGACAGGAGGGCACAGGGGGGAATTAACATAACGCATTGATTGTGTAGACCCCATAATATGTTGTAATGGAGAGCGACAATTTCATCTAGCTAAGGGAAATGCCTTTTTGTACTTTTTTTTTAACGATTATGGCTATATATAGTGTTATTTCGCAAATAAAAAATAGAAATTTTACATTTCACTCAATTTACTATTTCACTCAAAGCAGCCCAGTCCATCATCGTAAAAAAAATTCAAATTGTATCTTACAGTTACAACAACAACACAGCAGTCTTTTGGCTAGGAACGAATATTTAATGACAAAATAATCTCGGGAACTCATTCAACATTTTTTTACAGTTATTTACCATCCTGTGTCTGTAACTAAATAATAACTTGATATAAATTCCTAATTTTAGGCTTTTGTGACCCGGATATTATCATATTTTAATTAATTAATTAATTAGGACATTTATTATTTAATTAGGTCCTATCCTGAGGATAGTCCACATACTTTGGGCTGAAAACGTGAACACAACCAAATATATTCGCGCGGCGAAATGTCCCCAGCAATTTATTTAATAACAGATAAATAACTTACAACCCCAAAACACATAAATGCGGAATGATGTTTAAATACTATTGCGTTGCTTTTGTATGTTGAGCTCTCACCCAACATCATATCAAATAAATATTGCCCAAGGAAGGCTCAGTAGTAACAATGAAATTTTGTTTCATTTAGCCCTAACTATCATCCTGTAAAAAAATAAAAATACATTATATAATAATAACGTGATAAATACGCAGCAAATACATCGCAACAATAATTTTCACCTAGCTTGGATTTTAAGCAAAGAAGCATCTTAATTTCAAAACAGCAAGTTATTTGATTTCAAATACAAATTCAAAATTTGCGCGTCATTAGTGTTGAAGTAGCTACACAAGCATGCGCTACAAGCGCTAGGATCGAATTGTTGACTGAGCAGAAGTGACCGGCAACCAATTACCTCCCTAGTTGTCTGCTAGGTTGTGCAACTATCAGTGCTAACAACTAGCGCGCTCTAACGTGTAGGTAGCCCACAAGTGAGCAGGCTCAAGCCGGTAAAAGCTATTACTCTGAGAACACTAGTCACCCAACGGTTATATTCACATGTAATGGTTTATAGCTGAAGGGATGGGAACGCGCTGAGCATCAAATCAGTTCCTATGCGTGTAGGGGGTGCGGGGTGGGGTAGTTTCCCCTCCTCCACTTTCTCCTTTGACCCCACCCCCCTACTTTTTCGCCGTTGCGCCGTTACTACTGAAAAACTATTTTCAGTCTCTATACCTAAAGTGTTTGCTGACTTGTGTCAAGTTGTGCAGATAATGCAGAAGGACAAACAAGCTCCATTCCCCCTCCCCCCTATTCCCTACGCACCTGTCGGTTCTACTTCCGCTCCCTCTTACTTTCCAATGATTGTTTGAAGAATATACATAACATGTAATACATGACAGCCGTGTCACGTGACATCTCGTATCTTCCAGTTACATGTTATCCTTAGTTCCCCTTCAAGTTTCGAGGAGCTAAAGTTCCTAGTCATCCATATCTGTTCTGCTTCCTGGTTTCGTCATAGATAATGAATCATTATCATCACCATCCTTCATCATTCCACCTAAATGTCACTGGTGCTGTTTCTATATTACTAGGAAAACGCTTAAGTCCCGCCGCGTTGTTGGATGAGCGTAATTGGTGCACTAAGTTGCCATGTGTTACGCGGATTTTTACTGTTGTTCTGTGAAAAAATCATTAATAAGTCGAAGATTTTTTTTAAATAAATGAAATTAAATAAAAATTAACTTTATTTTTTAATTAATCGTAATTTTTAAAAAAGAAAAAAATCGTAAAAATGAAATTTTCATAAGAAATAGTTATTCGATTGCGCTCAAATTTTACACAAATATATTAATTCATAAAATTAAGGTTCTGTGAAAAAATCATTACAATAGGATAAAGCATGTAGGTGTTAAGTCAAAGAATTGTTTTTAAAAAGAAAAAAACGTAAAATTTCGATTTTCATGAGAAATAATTTTTCGATTGCGCTCAAATTTCACACGAATATCTTAATTTATAAAATAAAGGTTCTGTGAAAAAATCATTACAATCGGATAAAGCATGTAGGAGTTATAAGTCGAAGAAATGTTTTAAAATTCGAAAAAAATCGTAAAATTGCGTTTTTTTATGAGAAAAAATTTCCCGATTGCGCAAAAAAACGTGGCAGTTCTAAGTTCAAAGATTTCGAACGCCTCCATAAAATTTCATCACAATCGGAGTATCGGTTTAGCCGGAATCGTGTTAACAGACACACAAAAATACAAAAAACAGAAAAAAAAAAAAAAAAACATTCCGGATTTTTTTTCCAGTGTAGTGAAATGGAATCTTCGCTTCGCTCGCTACGCTCGCTACGCTCATCCAATTATTATAGAGTTTGACTAACTAAAGTACAATAATTTCATTGTATCGATTCTACCTCCCACCTCCTCCCACCTATAATTCCTGGTGTTTGCCTTATTATGCGTCACTGCTAAGTATAGACATGTATATATAAGTTTCTAGTTAAGAGGAGTGCTCCAAAACGTCACCCACTCACAGAACCCCGAGCGAACCTCGAAAGGTTGTTGTATCCGCGGCCGCGGTGTTGACTGAATGTATACCACTTCGTGACTTGACGAAGTTCGAGGATATGGTATGAATGAATGGTAAAAACGAAATTTTGAATTTCAACTCTTCAAGGTCATTTTACTTTTTACTTTTCTTTTTAAACCCTTTTTTAAAACCCTTAAAGAGCTAACTGTATTTGCTCTATAACTGGACTAAAGCGGTTTCTGTTCTGAGTTTGAAATAGGAAATAGTATTGGAAAATACAACGGCTGTTCAAATTAAATAGCAGAAAACATCAAAGGAAAAATTAAAATAATAAAAACATTTATATTTCATGCTTTATCATCAAAAACAGTTGAAATTGTTTCTTTTTTTCACTTTTTGAACTTCCTATGTAACGCCCGCTGAACCGAGGCCATCGTGACGGTGAGGGGGGGGGGTGAGGGGGGGTCGTGGGGGTTGAGAGCGGAGCGATATAGAGAGGGCCCTTGGCTGAACCCGCTCACCCAGACGTAGGCCCTAATGCTGTCCTATAAACAATGACGTGCTGATGAATTTAGTATTTCTTATAAGGAACACTTACTGTTCCTTCCTTGCATCTGCTTTATATCTTGTCACAAGGTCACAAAGCGTTGGCACAGTGTGGTGGGGGGGGGGGGGGGGGGGCGGGGGCTAGAATGCTGGCGAGCAGATAATATATTAAAGTGCGCTTTTGACTTCTAGCAGATTGAAAACATTAGAAAAATTTTTGGGTAATAATTTTTATTTACGCGGTATAATTGTGGAAGATCGCACGACGGGTGAGACAGGAGGGCACAGGGGTGGGGAATTAACATAACGCATTGATTGTGTAGACCCCATAATTGTTGTAATGGAGGCGACAATTTTTATCTAGCTAAGGGAAATGCCTTTTGTACTTTTTTTTTTTAAAGATTATGGCTATATAGTTGTTATTTTTGCAAAAAAAAAATAGAAATTTTTACATTTCACTCTAATTTATATTTCACTCAAAGCAGCCCAGTCCATCATCGTAAAAAAAATTCAATTGTATCTTACGTTACAACCAAAAAACACAGCAGTCTTTTGGCTAGGAACGAATATTTAATGACAAAATAATCTCGGGAACTCATTTAACATTTTTTTTTTACAGTTATTTACCCTCCTGTGTCTGTAACTAAATAATAACTTGATAATAAATTCCTAATTTTAGGCTTTTGTGACCCGGATATTATCATATTTTTAATTAATTAATTAATTTGGACATTTATTAATTTAATTAGGTCTATCCTGAGGATAGTCCACATACTTTGGGCTGAAACGTGAACACAACCAAATATATTCGCGCGGCGAAATGTCCCCAGCAATTTATTTTAATAACAGATAAATAACTTACAACCCCAAAACACATAAATGCGGAATGATGTTTAAATACTATTGCGTTGCTTTTGTATGTTGATGCTCTCACCCAACATCATATCAAATAAATAATTGCCCAAGGAAGGCTCAGTAGTAAACAATGAAATTTTGTTTCATTTAGACCTAACTATCATCCTGTAAAAAAATAAAATACATTATATAATAATAACGTGATAAATACGCAGCAAATACATCGCAACAATAATTTTCACCTAGCTTGGATTTTAAGCAAAGAAGCATCTTAATTTCAAAACAGCAAGTTATTGATTTCAAATACAAATTCAAAATTTGCGCGTCATTAGTGTTGAAGTAGCTACACAAAGCATGCGCTACAAGCGCTAGGATCGAATTGTTGACTGAGCAGAAGTGACCGGCAACCAATTACCTCCTAGTTGTCTGCTAGGTTGTGCAACTATCAGTGCTAACAACTAGCGCTCTCTAACGTGTAGGTAGCCCACAAGTGAGCAGGCTCAAGCCGGTAAAAGCTATTACTCTGAGACACTAGTCACCCAACGATAGAAAACAATGGATGGTGTAGAAGAGTTTACGTGTAATATTTATGGATGAGATAGCATAAACAAATAAAACGATTTGCGCTATTCGTTGTTCGTTGTTCTGCACGTAAAGGGGCACTTTAGAACATAATTTTCTCCCACCTTGTAAGGACGCACTTCATATATACATCAACCGTGCAAACACTCAGTCTGATATAGGGAAATGAGCCATGGAATCCTTTTCAAAAATACCTCCTCCAGAGTTGCATGGATGGAAGATATCAACGATTTCAGAAGCTACGCCGGTTCTTGAGATATGGTTGAGCATTGAACCAGCTCCAACTGATGTGCTGTAACTCTTAGAATGCAATTGTTCACGCCAATGTTTTCCATAGTCATGTTATTGATTGCGTAATTATCTTCGTCGTACCGACATGTGCAAAATACAGACTTGTACAAATTATGATGTCAGTACAAGAGAGGATGAGAACGAAGAAAACATCGACTCAGACGTGATTGAAAATATATTTTTTTATTTAATATTATACATTTCACGTATCGAAATATGCATACCCTTTTTCTGACAAAATGTTAATGCTATATGCTACTGCAGGGATTTTGACTAGAGATAGACATTATATAACAATGTTTGAAGCAAAATGAGTTCTCTGACAACACATATTGTGAACAGACTGGACTTCTTTATTTATTATTAATCTTATAAATAATTACGTTTGCGTCATTTCTTTTTGTAGCAACAATATTTACTAAATATTCATAAAAATGATAAATAACGGTATGATTTGGCATTATGCACTCGAACCTGAAAGCTGCATGCAGCAATCTGCATTTACTGTTTGGAGGGTTTCTATTTTTATTTTACAGTTATATTGCCTTTATGTCTACTATTATATTGTGTCTTAATGTAATGGTATATTAATGGCTAAACAATGTACATGGACATGGTGTAATTGTTGTAATGACAAATGCACAATGTATACAATTTTATATATAAATATTAATTTATTTACTAATTATACATTTAGGGACCCACTTTTTGGAACAGTCTATACCTACATATTCTTTATATTTCCCTGTAACAATGCTTTTGCTTGGGTAAGATACTCTCAGAATAATATTTTAAACGCTTAAACGCTATGCTTAAAGTAAGTAATTCGGCATTGAAGTGGGAAAGTGTGAAATAAAATATGAGTGTCACCCGTTTGACACTTATTTTTTTTCAGGAATTCAACTAGTTGCATAGCCATAACCGCCAAAAAAGTATATCATGTTATGTTTTATCCCAGACAGGGGATTATTTTAACACACATAACAAAAACTTGTAGAAATACAGCCAAACCTTACACACTCAAAAGAAATGAGATCTAAAAAAAGGGCCAAGATCATCTACCCCTTTCCACATTTGCGCATTCTTAATTCATAAACGTACAGTGTCCCATAACAGCATCCTCGAAAAGCTGGCAAAATAGAATTTGCGATTATTAATTTAAACGAAATAGTTCATCCAAGTTCTTTTTTCTAATTAATTTAAAACGTAATAACATGCAAATTTTATTTTGCCAAGCTTTTCGAGGATGCTGTTATGGGACACTGTACGTTTATGAATTATGAATGCGCAAATGTGGAAGGGTAGATGAGCTTGGCCCTTTTTTTAGATCTCATTTCTTTTGAGTGTGTAAGGTTTGGCTGTATTTCTACAAGTTTTTGTTATGTGTGTGATCTCATTACTTTTTCAAGTTCCATTGCAAAATTATATGTTAAAATATAATAATTTTATCAAAGTTGATTTAATTTCTATGGTATTAGCAATAACAATATAGGATGTAAAATATCTAGACCCGGATTCATGTACATCCTGGGTATAGGTGGTATAACCATGGTATAACGACGGTATAATGACTGGACCCCAATTCTTGAGTTCGTGGGAGATGACTGTTGAAAACGCAATTTAAAAAACGAAGTCGTTTTCGTTTGACACTTTAAAAAGATATGCGTATAGCAAAGAGCTCGAAAAAGTTCTATATTTATTCTAGATGACAGTGCCTTCATAATCGAAAGACGAGTTGCGTGAAATGATTTGATTGTTGCAATTATGTAAACAAACAGATGAGCAAGCGCATATTATTTTGACACCTTGCTTCGACATTGTGTTTGTGTGTATTGTGTGACAGAACTATGTTGTGCTGGCCCAGGGTTGGCTAGGCTTGCCAAAACATGTAATGTAAGTAATAATTTTATCTAGTCCTATAGCCTAATGGAACTTTAGACCTACACTGTTGTATTATAA
Organism: Sweltsa coloradensis; assembly: GCA_024449915.1. Taxonomy (NCBI): domain Eukaryota; kingdom Metazoa; phylum Arthropoda; class Insecta; order Plecoptera; family Chloroperlidae; genus Sweltsa; species Sweltsa coloradensis. Next base: position 427,914 of record JAMZAV010001344.1, read on the forward strand.
AAATTTTCTACATCTGGGCCTAGGTCAGGGACGGTTTCTGATTTGCTTTATGAGAGTATAATGACAACTTTACTCATTTCACACATAGAAGCAACAATTAAAATGTCCGCCATATGTTTACGTATCGCACTTTCCAGCCGTACTCTGCTTATACCGTCAACAAGTGTCAAGTAACTATGGTTACTTGTTGATTGTATGCCAAGTGTTAAGGCTTATTTTAAAACCTTTATTTTGGAAGCCTTCCAACAAACTTTTCAACTTTTTTTTTCAAAAGAGACTATAATACTATAACCTTAATGTCCATGTAAAATATGAACATTGTAGTCCCACCCGTCTGGTCAGAATCGCGGGCCGACGTATTAGATGTAAGTAGCAGTAGTAGCAGTAGTAGGAGTAGTAGCTAACATCCTTAAAGTGATTTTGAGCATGTTTCAAGCCATTTTTTCACCAAGAAGGATGGTCGTACCCCAATAAAATTTGGCATGTGTTGTCAGGTACCTAAATCCCCTCGATTGTGATAGTTTTCAAGTTCACATCACGTTACATGACGGCTGGGTAACACCCCGAAATCACCCCAACTCTGCTTGGTGTATAAGGTGCTTGAGTGTGTAGCGCACCGCGGCTTGGGTGCGGCGCCCTAACGGGCACCTAGATATCTAATATAACTTACAACTAAAAACATATCCACTGGACAATTGTCTTTGCAAACGTTCATTTTCTTAAAAATATATAGCAGGGACCCACTTTTGGAAACTGACTGTACTTTTTTGTTTGAATTACATTTATTCTAATCAGAATTTGCTTTATTTGCGTTCAAGAGTGAAAAATAATGAATTAACTTTAATTAGAAGGAAATTTACAGTGATATAGTACGTTTTTCCAGACTCGGGTGCCGCGCGCAGCTTTAGGTATTTTATTATTTACAGTGTATCTGTAATATTTATGGCCAAATTCAAGATAGCTATTTTGTTGCCAACATCATTAACTATTACATTGAGCATTTTAATAATCATTTTTTTAAAAAAACTCTACCTTGCCATCAAACGAAAGCAGTGCGTATTCTTAAAAAAACGCACCTTTAGGGTATATTTGAACATGAAACAGAACTATATTTATGTATTTGGACGTAAAACAAGTACACTATATTAAAAACGTGATTAATGGTGAAAACATGGACATAAAAATGATGTCTGTAAGTGCATTTATAACAAAGAAATTCAATATTTAAGTTGTCACTGCGCGGACGAAAAAATTGAGCGTCGGTCGTGTTCATAGCGTCGCGACGCTATAAAGGCGAACGAAATGTTGAGTTAATCAAGCTTAAAATGATAGCTGTGGGTGTTGGGAATCGAATGGTATGCGTGAACCTTTGCCACCCGTTTGAGCGAATAATTTTACCTATCGGAACGACTATTAGCCGGAATCGTGCGGACAAACAGACAAAAAATACAGAAAGAAAGAAAGAAAGAAAAGAAAGAAAGAAAAAGAAAGAAAGAAAGAAAGAAAGAAAGAAAGAAAAAAGAAAGAAAGAAAGAAAAAAAAAAAAAACATTCCGGATTTTTTTCTCCAGTGTAGTGAAATGGAATCTTCGCTTCGCTCGCTACGCTCATCCAAATATCGTCGCCCATTTCCATATTTTGCTGTGGTGAGGGCTGGATCTCCGAAAGCTAAGAAGCGCATCATCGCCAGGACCCACAAATCAGTTATGAAAATACGGGTCTAGGGGCCCGCCGAGCCGCCGTCGAGTGGAGACTGGAGAGGCAACCCGGAGACGTTTATTTCGATGAGATACCCCTACCGGGGGTAAAATAAGAGGAATGTGAATGAAGAAAGCTTATTTCAAAATACATGCTATAAGCCGTATCTGAAAAAAATCGACTATTCTCGACTATGCCGTTACGACGCTTCAACGACTTCGCGACGCTTCCGCGTGGCGCTTCTCTCTATTGGTCATTGTTCCCAAAGTAAACATGACACAGAAATAACCAGGGTACCGTTGTTTAGGCGAACGATAACACTTTCCAACAATTACCCACAATAAACCACTTAATGCATTGCAATTGTTAATTTATCTTTTTCAAAAACAAGCTTTATTATCTGTTTAAATATTCGCTATTTTTTATTTATTTATTTGACGTCTATCCTATTCAGTTATAAAAACTGATTTACAAAGGAGGACAACTAATCTAATTACATAGATGCAGACACAACAATGAACTACATTTAAGTCAATATTTGAAATAGTAATATTACAACAATGCATTAAAACTTTACAAATTTGGCAACAAATAAAAAGGATAATGAATGCAATAAACGAATGAATCAAATATAAAAAAGGGTGGGAAAAAAAAGGGAAAAAAATGAAAGATATACAACTTGTCAAATGTATAACCCGAAGGACAATAAATAAAAAAGTACACTGAAATGGAAAAGTTTTACAATGCACTATTGCAATTCATAAAGTGCGAGATTCTTGTTCGGGAGGTTTCGTTTCGAATCCCACCACCGGTAATCCTAAATCAAAGATTTTGCCGAGGTTTTCTTCAGTCGTTAATACGAATAATGAAAGATATGGATTCGAATCCCTTCACAATTATCCACCTGAAGAGGGATATCCAATTGTCCCACGGCAGGTGTCCAACGAGGAATTCAATTTATTGCACTATTGCTAAAATTAATGCCATTCAATACGTATAGAGTAGACATTAAAATACCGTTGATTGAGCACTGAGGAACAATACGCCATTGTCTGCATGGTGAAGAGCGTATTGTCTGAAAACATGTAAATTAGAGGAGCACATTAAACACGATTCAAAGACAGTATTAACTGAATTGTGAATCCATATTTCAAATAAACATCGGTAACATTCACGTGATGCCTTTTCAAATCCCTGTATCGTGTACATACACCATGCTGTCGGTATCTCCAAAGAAAAGTGGTTTGAAGAAAATGAAGTTGGTAATGTTTTACAAACCCAAGTGACGTTATCACACACATATTTACAGTCTATTGTGCGCCTAGACCGCGTTATAATTGAGATGTTCATTTAATTAAGACCTTGTAAAGTGTAAACACATGTACGCACTACGCATGTGACTCTCTCGCAACCAGATGGGCGGTGTGTGATCCACAACGACTCATGTTTGAGTTGTTATTCCCTACAACCAAGAGTTTATCTTTGCGGGTCTTGTTGTTTGTATGTTTGGTGGTTGTTGGTAGACTGAACATGTTCTACACAAAAATATAACCTATCCACAAACGTGTAAATTTTGAACTAAGTAAGGGAAAAAAAGAACAGTTTTGGGTTTTTTTAAATTTAAGGGGACTATTACAATAGCTACCGAGATTGTAAAAACATGGTGATTGGGCCTGCTGTTTTTTGGATGCTAGGGACAGGACGTTTTAGCTATTATGGACTGGATGATTGGGCCATTACGGACTGGACAGGACATTTTAGCTATTATGGACAGGACGATTGGGCTACAACTTTAACAATTGGGCCTGCTATGTTGTGACTAATTTGTAAACTGTATGGGTTGGACATTTTAAGCATTAAGCTATCCACGTCTTCGTTTGATGTAACGTACGTTTGAAATGTTACATAATTGATTTTAATGAGTAAAATATACGTAGGCTAATCTATAAAAATAACGATACCTCAAGTCGGTGTACTTTTTGTAGTCTTTTGTCCACGCTTTCATTAAAACCGAAATCGCATGATTTGATTCGGAGGGTGTCTTCTAATCAATGCCAGCCACTTAGCAGTCCTGCAAGGGGTTTTAAACTTTTTTTCCGGGGTCCCCCCAAACCCCATATATTTAAAAATCCCCAAGGTTTAAATTTTCTAGAAAAATTTAGTTTCTGACTACCTAAGCACACAGGCCAGATGTGTGTACCCTACAGTGGGCTACCTTTGGTTTCTTCATTTACACATCACAAGATAATACGATCGTTTTCAGAAATGTAAAAGTTTTAAACTAAATTAAATTACGATAAATTGTAGAGTATCAAGCACTATACCGAATGCGGTTTTGTACTCTAGAGAAATTTAAACTATTGGTACATATATTATTCATTTAAATATTTTTTTCCCTTGTAAAGGGAAAGTAACAAGGCACGGGCCCTTACGTTACCCCCAGTGGCGGGTCTGGGGGGGGCCCAGGAATTTTAAGGGGGCGCCAAATAAACTAAAGTTACAAAAGTTAGACAGGAAAAAAAAAACCCTAACATAAAACTTTAAATTTTTAAATTTTTTAAATTTGGCAAAAAAATTTCCCGTAGGGTGTTATTGTTTTTATAAAAAACCCAACCCGGGAAAAAACCCAAAATCCACCCCAGGGGGGACGAACCCCGGTCACTCGACCGGAGGTTTTAATATAATAGTTTTATTTATTTAGCTCTCGATTCAATGCGGTAATTGGTAAAGTAACTCTTACTGGTCATTGCAGCTCGGAGAATTGCCTGATTTGAGTGTGTTCGTAATTCGTTCTTTGTACAGGAGTTTTTTTTCTGATTGGTTTCATGTTTGCAAAGTTTATTATCACGTTTTCAATATCAAGTGATTCGATCAGTTTTCTCTCAATATTTAGCAATGCTATTGGATACACGACCTTCTGACATGGTTGACCGTGCGTTTGTTTTAATGCCTGCTGAAACTTCTCTCAGCCGTCGCACTGCTTACCGGTAAAATATAAGTAGATTTGATATAGGTGGACAAATTTGAAAAAACTTGCATCCCGGGTTAGTTTGGGAATTTTTAAACTGTGCAAGTTTTAAGTTTTAACCTTCTTCAAAATTTAAAGTTTTCCCAGTATAAAACACCAAAGCAGGGGAATGATAAAATTCATCCCCCAAAAAGGAATGAAAAATTTAAATTTTTTTGGTTTAAAAAAGTGCCAAATCTTGGAGAGCTAGAATTTTTCTTTCATCTAAAACAAATTGGTGGTTCTAAACAGGAAAAAGAAATGTTATCAAAATCTTTAAAGTGGTCTTCCAGAAAAAAATATTAATAACTTTGAAGAAATTATGACTCCTGAAATGGTATTTTGCAGATGCAATGGGAGAATCTTCGGCAAGCTCATTATGAATCCGTTCCTTTTTACACACCCTCTTTTTTTTTACACAGTTTTTTGTCGATTCACACGATTCCCCAAAAAAAAAAAAACCCCCTCTGCTTTGTATTAATATAAAAGGGAAAGGCACATCAGAGTTTATTGCTGAAAATTTTGGCTTCGATGACTTTATTAATCAACTTGCCGGTTACAAGATTTTTTTTTTAATTTCTGAAGGTAGTTTGCCCAGGGGCAAATACAGTACTTTGTGCCAAAAACAGATTTAAAAACCCCAAAAACTTGTCTTCCTGTAGCAAATAGCAAAAAAACCTGGGGCATCTGAAACTGTGGTTGTGGGGAAAATTGTTGAGTTGGTTTTTTACTTTTTAAAAATACAACGTTGTATACTTATTGCCTTCGAAAACAAAGAATGTAAAAGAATGTATTTCCCCACCCCCCTACGGGCCCTACCCACTGGTTACCCACTAAAACACGTAGAAATTTAAACTTTTTCATTTTTTAGGGGGAATCTTAAAGGGTCTCCAGCAAAAAAGTCATAAAAAGTGCCATCAGAAGTTGACCCTACATGGCAGTCATGAACGAGGCGGGCAGTAAACTACCCCAAGTCCTCGCAGGAATACTAGGTACATTCAATTTAATTTAATTCAATTTTTTCCATTTCATAATAAATCAATCATATAGGTCCAATTTTTTTATGCTTGTACTACACACCAAAATAGTCATTCACAATCACAATCACATGTGCATACTAAGAAATGGTAATAATAATATTAAGTAACAAGGTTTTTAGGGAAAAGCGTTTTAAAATAAGAGTTTTAATGTCATGACCCTACATGGAGCCCCTACTCACCCCCAAAGGGCATGATGTTCTTTTGCGGGTAGTGAGGCTACCGTTAATATATAAACTTGCCCTTTCAAAAAATGCCAGCCTTTCCCAAAAAAACTGAAAAATTTTAGAAATAATTTTCTACATAAATAAAAAATTATTTCCCCCCTCCCCCGGGCAGTGTTTGTTTAAATTTTTTGTTTTAAAAAACATTTACCGTTTTTTTAAAGTTCTTTTATAATGAAAAAATTTTGGATCCAACAGACCCGAAACGGAATCCCGGGAATTTTTTTTGCTAGGTCCCATTTTTGGCCCAAAATTTTTTCCCCTAATTTAAAAAACATGGGAAGATATTGTTCCCGTCCCCTTGGAAAGGGAAATTTTGGTTTAAAAAAAAAAAATCTTGACCTTATTTTACGTACTGGACAAACCTTTTTTGCTTCTTTTTATTTGGGGGAAGGGGGTTTGGCAAAAATTTGCGAAATACTAAGTTGGTTTTTGGAATGTATATTCTTGCGTGTTTGACTGTATATTTGTGCACTGCTTCAAGACACGATTTTCTAAAGAACCATTTAATAGTTATGATGCTCTAGCACGTAGAACAAAAATAGTCAAATTAATGCCATTTTCACAGAAATTCCCCAAAAAAACAATTTTGGGAAATTTTGGGGGGCAAAAAAAAAAAAAGGAAATTTTTTTTTTTAAAAAACAATAAAAAACAACAATAACAGTTACAAGGTACAAATTTTTATAAACCCTTTAGTACCTCATAAAAATGTGTTTAATACCACATTATGTATAAAAAATTTTTTAAAAAAAAAACCCCAAAAAAACCGGTTTTAAAAAATTTTTAAAAGGTTATTTTTGGTTTTTTATATAAAATTTCTATACAAACGTGGTTTAAAAAAACATTTTTATGAGGTAAAAAACCCCTTTTAAAAAATTTATAATTTCTCAAAATGATACGTGTATTAGGTGGGATAAAAAAAGTTTTGTGCTTTTGTAGTTACATTTTATTGGGCTTCTAGCTTACCTTTTTTGGGTTTTAACATAGGGCTCCCGAAATACAAGTGATTTTCTCAAAATTTAATTTTCTATATCTAGAATGATAATAATATAATTCCTATTGTTTTCTTCCAGCTAACGTCGACCCTTTTTAAAGGGGGGGGGGGGTTGGGGGTTTTTAAGGGGTTGGACCTACCGATTCTGCCCAGAATGAAGAAACCCGACTCGTTTTCCGATAACTGAGGGAAGAAGGATCCTGGATTTTTTTCACCCTTTTTCCCCTGGGAGCGGGGAGTCGGCCCCTTTTTCCGGGGGGGACTTTGGGAATAAGATAGGCGGGGATGAAAAACCCCCCTTTTTTGGGCTGTAACCGTCCCCTTGCTTGGGGGTGTTTATTTCGCAATTGAGGTAGCTGTTGCATTGCCAGTATTTTGTAGGAGGTATTGTCCAAATAAAAACATTCAAGACACCAGAATATATATCGGGAAACTTAGGCCAACAAAAATATTTTATAATATGATTCTAAACAAAGAATGCAATTTTCCCAAAATTTTGTGAAAAATTTTGAAGCACAAAATGTATTTCCAAAAATACACAAACCTTTATTTTTTTAATAGTTTCCCCCTATCCTGATAGACGCTCCTTGGCATTGACATCCTACATGATGCAGGATAAGAATTTATGAAGAAGTAGAAAAGGAGCATCAGATACACGTTCCATGAGCAATTACCTGTCAAATGCACATTAAATAAATAATAAGACTGCTTTGGGCTCATAACGTAAATACCAAGTTCAAAGTATACTTTAAGATATACCCCATGATAAGAGAGTTCAACCCGCTTGAGTCTTATGGCGTACCACACACACTCTCTTGGGCGAAAATAAAAAAAAAAAAAATCCTAGATCGATCCTAAATTAAATACCCAGGGGATTTAGCCGCCCGGGCGTTTTAAACCCGTTCCTACTCGAAAAACCCGAAGTTTTGCAACATCGGGCGTGGTCAGGGGTTGAGTGGGTCGCCCCTCTGCCCTGAAAACACACGTATATCGCTTTGGCCCAGAGCAGACTAGGGTTCCCTAAGCTTGTTTTTTGGGCAGCTTCGTTCTCCTTGGCCCCCGTCTGCCGGCAGTCCGGGTTTGGGAGGAACCTATATGAAATGTCCCAAAAAAACACCGTCCTTTTTGGGTGGGACGCAAAAACCGTTGGTTTCCCCTTTTGGGACTTTTGGTAGGGGTAGGCTATGTGCCGGAACCGGGGTTTTCCCCCCCCCTTCTCTATTTAAATTTTTCACCTGGGCTACATTTTCCTTTTTTGCAAAAAGAGAACATAAATAAAAAATAGTGACCATAACATTAATTTTACAGTAATCCCCAAAAATTAGTTTACCCGTCTTATTTTTTGATTTTTGACGGGTTTGTCCCGTCTTCCCCTTGGAAAATTTGGGAAAAAACTGGGTTGTATTTAATATAACTTTAAAAAATCATTTTTTAATTTTAGGTTCCCCCATAATGATGTTTTATTGGGGTTTTTTGGGAGCAGTTTGAGGCTTAAAATTTGGCCCAAAAAATAAAAAATGTAGAATATAATTTTTTGGGCTTGGAGTTCTCATGGGCCACATTTTCCCCAAGTAGGGGCCCACATCTTACAAAAAATTTTAAAAAAAAAAAAAAACGGGATCCAAATTTTTTTACTTTTGGGTTTTGAGAATGGCGTTTCTAAGGGGGCTGGTAACAAAAGAAAAAATGAAGGATATAAAGAATCATGAATAAATATGATATATTTTCCTTTTTAGTAAACTCCCCCAGAAGACAAAAAAATTTGCCCCAAAAAAATTAAATATTAGGTTTTACTTAAAAAACCAAAATTTTCTTTAGAAAAAATCGTTTTGCTCTCCCCAAAATAACAATTTATGTACATCTTGGTTCCCAGGTCGTAAATGGAGTTGTGGGGGGGTCGGGCCCTTTCATTTTGGCGGCTATGACGTTGCCGAGTCAGTAGCCCTGATCTACGCCCGCGGGGGAAAAAATTTCCTGGTCTGGCTAGGGGAAAAAATGTGTGCTGTGGTGCCCATGTACGTGGGGGAAAATTTCCGAGGTTTTAGCAATAACTACTTTTTTGATCCTTATTCCCGGGAAGCAAGTAGGATAAAATTTTTGGGGAAAACAATTCCCGGGCCACTTTTGTGGAATATTTGTTTGGTTTCATTTTTAAATTTTTCCCATTAAAATAGTATGTTAAATTATTATGTCAATTAGTGTGACAATACTTTTCATGGCAAAACAGAAACACCAAGTTGTGACGCTAAACACAGTATTGTTCTCATTGTAAATCAACGGGTAGTATTTCAACACTCTTACCTACAATCGCATTTATTCCACCGATCAGTATAACACCATTAATCTAAGCGGGAAAATTATATGTTCTTGAAAAAAATTATGACTAAAAGCTTTATTAAAAAAAATGTAATCTTACTTTGTAGGTTATGTTTGCTTATTTTAGGAACTTTGAAAACTTACATTCATTTATTATTATATTGAAGAATATTATTAAAATTTTTAATAAAATCATAAGTCTACGAATACAAACTTATATCATGTTTGTGTTACTATGTTGAAGCTAAGTACTTATGAAGATGATCAACTTTGTTTGGGTGCAGCAGGAACGATCTGCTGTTTAGTGTCAAATTCTTCGTTGGACAACTTCTACTAATTCGTCCACGCTAGTGTAATTTATTTACAACTTAATAAATATTCCAATGTAATTTTACTGACTGACATAAATTGGAAGTGGGCATTTATAAGACCAATAAAGCAGGTGTCGCTCTTTTTGGGGGTTCTAATGGCTAATTTAGTGAGTATTCAGGGTCGTATGAGATCGAAGGACGCAGAACAATATTAGAACAAAATATGACAACGTTATAATTCCAGACTTAGAACAGAAAACTTTAGCTGATTACTAAACCAGATATGTAGATTAACGAACAAATTCTCTTATCCAGGACAGTATTCGAGGCTCCCTCAGCTCTCTCTTCAATGTCATCATGGTTGTTGGTTTCTTCTACGTATACGTCTTCGGAGCATTCGTCTCTTACTTCTGGCTGACCGTTGCGTCCATCATTCTCCCTGGCGTATTCGCCGTGACCTTCTTCTTTATGCCTGAATCTCCTTACTACCTTCTATCCCGAGGGAGGAAGGAGGATGCAAACAAGGCTCTGCAGTGGCTTAGGAGGAAGACAAGTGATGGTGTCGCCGCAGAGTTGGAAGAAATGCAGGTATGAAATATTTCATTAATTCTCTGTGGGAGGTTTTATTAATAAGGGAAGTGTATGAGAGTACCTCATGCTGAGGGGAATTCTTCGCATTCCCACCATGATTGTTGCATTGCCTTATCTCGTAGAAGTTTTCTGGTGTTAAGTAAAATCTCTGCTTCCTAGATATTTCAGCTGGTTTTCTCGTTCCCTGCCTGTCCATACGCACAGTGTTCATTTTTGTCCTATCGGTCTTTTAATCAACTACTGGAGCGCTCTAGCACTAGTGCAGTTTTAAAGAGCTGTGTTATTTTTTACCATTACTTTTTTCCGAAGTTTTGGATATCAAATAATTAATTATAAACGAATGTAACTTATTAATTTTTGTAAAAGAAATTGTGTAGAAGTTTATTTTAATAACACTATGTATTAACGAATGTTTTGTATGCAGTTTTAACAAAACAGGGCTTTTTTGGGTGTAAAACTGCGCTCTAAAGAGCTCCCGTGGAAAAATAGGGCTCTTTACAACAATTAAAAACATTTTTCGATTTGGATAGTCGGGAAACACTCCGTAGGTGGAATTGTTAATATTAATAAAATCATATAACCAAAATCAAACAGTCAAATGTGGCGTGGTCCGCGCGGACAGGCAGGTAAAGACGATACTATCCGAAATATTAAGGAGGAAATTAGTAAAATACAATCCCAAAATATATCATTTAAAGATTCCTGACCGCACAAGGAAACAAGTTTAACCAAACATAGTGAAAATAGCTCACTTATGAAAGTTTATGTTGGTATTATGTTGCACTGTGCCTGTTTTATAAAATCCCTCTTTCTAATAACTATCCTTCTTTCATTTGCAGAAATCTGTAGAAGAGTCAAACAAACCATCAGGTTCCTTCAAAGATTTATTTACCACCCGTGGAAATATCAAGGGCCTGTACTTAGCCTGCGGGTTGATTGCGTTTCTCCAGTGCAGCGGAATCAACGCAGTTGTATTTTATGCCGCTGATATTTTTCAGGTAAAAGTCGCTTATATACTTATTTACAATAAACCTTTAATTTAATTTTTTGACGAGAAGTTCGTTAGTTGAAATGTTATAATAAGTTTGTTATTGCTTATTGATTGTGCTTATAAAGATTGATGCCTAAGTATTATTGGCAAAATGATAGTCCATCTTCAAACTTTGACTGCTCTTTGGGAAGTGTGCACAATAAGATGTATTGTGGTGTGTGCATTGTGAACTTATTCTGTGTTCTTCTAGAAAACATCATGATGGTGCCATGCTAGAAGTAGATGTAAAAGCCAACACAGGCTTCTGTTTGACAGTTATATCAACTTAGTTTGGTGTTTAATCTCTAAAACTTTCTTCGTCGCTATTAGTCTTGAATGAAAAACTTAATATTATTTTATTTTATGTTCAGGAAGCTGGTGGATCTCTGAGTGACGACATATCCACAATCATTGTCGGTGCCGTCTTCATGGTATCCGGCATCATCCCCCTGCTGTTAGTCGATCGAGTTGGAAGGAGGAAGCTCATCTTTATTTCTGCAACTGGAATGACGATAGTTGAGGTACCTAATTCACTTTAATAGTATGTAGTGTTGATTCCAGGTATACTTCAGGTGAGAGACTTGCATAAGGAGAAAAAAGTTAGCAAGACGAATATTGTCATAGATTTTTAAGTGTTTTAGGTTTTTCAAAGTTGTTAAATTGTAATCATTTTCGTCATTGACGATAAGGGTCACTGAAGAAGAACTTTTCTCGGTGCCATTATGTTCTTTTTTCAAGTTTTCAAAACATGGCCTGCCCATGGCGCCTACTTGGCTTTAGTGTGTCACTGACTCACTGCTGAAACCCACAAACCCACATGGAAAAGTTGTTGGTCACAGTAAGAGTCAGTGCGATGGACCTTACGAACATACACGACGAGTAGTTACCGATGGGAGTAGGCCCTACATTTATTTCAAGTTGGCACGAGTGTCAAAATTTCCTAGCACAGAAAAGGTGGGGGGTTTCACAGCAAATCATCCAAGCACATTCTTTTTCAAATGAGAGTATGACCTTAAAGTTTCTACTGTGAAAATTGTGTCTCATGTGGGTGATGGAGGTTAGATACAGCTTTACTTCCATTTTCTCTAAAAAAATTATTCCCTTTTTTCCAGATACTTTTGGGATTGTACTTCTACATGAAGTTAAAAACGGACGTGAACCTTTCTTCATTTGAGTGGCTTCCAATTTTGTGTCTTATTTTAAATTTTCCTTTATTTAATATTGGTAAGTACTATTCACGATGTTATAATTCAATTCGTGTCTTGCAACCGGAGCACATAACTCGTATTCTTCTGTACAGGTGTCGGTCCGGTCCCGTATGCCGTGATGGGCGAGATATTCCCGACCAACGTCAAGGGCCTCGCCTCCTCCATCACCGCCTCGTGCAATTGGTTCGTTGGCTTCCTGGTCACAAAGTTCTTCCCACTGATTGTTACCAAACTTGGGGCACACACAGCCTTCTGGATGTTCGCTGGTTGTTGCATCCTGGATGTAGTGTTTGTGTTCTTTCTACTCCCGGAAACCAAGGGCAAATCCTTGCAGGAGATTCAGGACACTCTCAACCAGGGGTCGAAATTAACGCTCGCCCACTCGCCCGAGGCTAGTGAAACTTTGCTCGGGCTAGTAAAAATCCAGGGCAAACACCCGCGGATCAACGCCAGAATCAGCAAGGCCGATTCAGAACAACTTTAATTTTGAATTTTTTGTTATGTGTCTCGTTGCTAGGACGAATTAATTAAATTAATTTTTAATTTTTTAATTTTTTTAGAATTGAATAAAAAATTTGTCTTGTGTTTTAACTTTAAATTCCCATGTATTAAATATTTTGTGTGAATACTTTGTATTCATTACTGTCTGTAACAAAGTAAAGACATTATGTTTTTTTTTACGAACACCAGAAATTTGTTATGCACATTGTTCTCCGCAAGCGGCTAAGGGTGACAATGCAAGAATCGTTTTCTATCGGGGCACATCTATTGAGGATACTGCTTTAAAATTAATATAATTTCTGAATCTTAGTAAATTATTATTAACAATTCCAGCTACGGGAGTTTCCCGAATAACCAAATAGAAAAATTAAAAATAATAATTCGAAAAAGGAACTGTAGTGACAATAATTTATTGATATTTGTCTCTGCAGGCATATAAAAAAATTCTTTAAAAAAGTAGACATACAGGTATGTTTATGGTTCAGAGTGTTGATATTTCTTATTGGAACATCTTCATTACAGTGGCGGTGACCTTCTTGTATCCATCCACCATACGGCTTAAAACAATTATCATTTGTAATATTCGTTTGTAATATACTGGGTTGGCGTTTGTCCGAGGCAACTTAGAAAACTTACTTCATTTGCAAGATTACGCTACAATTGCACACGGTGAACAAGATCATAATAATGTACTTTTTCCAGAGTTCCCAATTGCCATACAAAAAATCTTAATATTTCGGAACGATAACCATAACGAGTTTCCTGTAGTAGTGCGCTACCTAGTATGGAAAATTATTCTAGATATGTAAACAAAATAAAAATCGCCTAATTTAGGCTGAATAGGCTGATTTAGGGTGAAAATCGTTTCCAGTCACTCCATATTCTCCCACAGTCACAGTCACACGTCAAACCCGGCGAATATTTTGATAAAACATTCACGTATGATCGTTTTGCATCAATATAACCAATTATTTGATTGCGGGCTTGTAAAAATGCTCTCGGGCTAGATGACTTTTGTTGCCATTAGTGGCAAAAAAGTTAATCTCGACCCCGGTGCTCTCAACAAGAAGTAGACACGAGAAGGCCTTCTGGATCTAAGCCTCAGGTGTTACTATAGTGGACATGCAGCAACGTCTGGGCATGTGACATGTATAATAACGTGCTATTTCGGTGATATGGACGTATATTGACACCGGAATTACCTTCGAGTGTTGTATGCGAGCGCTAGCTTGATATGTATACTATGTTAGGATCACGAATTCCCGGTTAATTTCGGGTGACAGCACAGTTGATTTAAAATAAAATGTGGTGTTCCTCAAGCCAGTTTATTGTGTTCCTCTTTTCGTTCCGTTTCAACTGCTACGTTGATATTCTAATATTATAATGTGTATCCCATAATATTTATAACATTTAGTCATTTTGTAATTACTCTTGTTTGCTCATCTCTCATTTCATCTCTGGACACAATCATTATAAGACTTGTGATTTTCACAAAAAAATGTTGTTTCCATAATACTAAAAAAGCTGTAGGTTTAAGGTACCAGATCTCGAAGGTCCTCTGAATTTGATCAACGTTATAGAATTTAAAAAAAAACGTTGAGCTATGTGAGACATTTAAAGCATCATGAAACATGAAATAGTATGTACACCTTTATAGATCGCTTATTTTTATTCAAAATCAAAGGTATACTATATAAAGGTTGTTCTATTTAAGCGTAAATGGCACTCTTCTAAAATTAACCTTAGAACTAAGTTATGAAACACAGTAGGCCTATGATTTACACCTTCAACTATTTTAATATTTACAGTGTAATTAAAAAATCTCTATTTTTAATACCAGATGTTGCATTACTTCATATTCATTAACGTCTTTTGTTCGTCTTCAACAATGCCTTCATGTACGGGAATATGGCTGCTTTATATTGGGAAGGCAATCTTTGACGTACGGCAATATGTCAGCCAACAATGTTTATGACGTCACGTCCATCAGTTACCCCTGACTATCAGAAAATGCACATATTAATGTTATTTTAAGTATTTGCTGAAAAAAATGGCGTAGTGAAGCAGAATCACAGAGCAAGATTCATGAATATGTTAAATAATTGGTGGTCTTTATAAAAAATAATTGCTTTAAAAATTTGTCTTGTGTTTAAACTTTAAATTCCCATGTATTAAATATTTTGTGTGAATACTTTGTAGCCATCACTGTCTGTAATAATATACATGCAGGAATAATAATATAATTAAATATAAAAAAGTAATTATGTATATATTTTTTTTTACCAACACCAGAAATTTTTTATGCACATAGACAATGCAAGAATCGTTTAATACATCTATTGTGTACACTGTTTTTTAAATCAATTAATTTCTGAATTGTAGTGAATTATTATTAACATTCCACCTACGGAAGTTTCCCGAATAACCAAATAGAGAAATAAAACAATAATTCGGAATAATTATTGTGGTGATAATAATGTATTGATTTTTGTCTCTGCAAGCATATAAATTTGGTAAAATAGTTCACCTACAGCCACAGGGTATGTTTGTGGTTCAGTGAGTGTTGAAATTTCTTTTTGGAACATATTAGAGTGGCGGTAACCCTCTTGCATCCATTCACCATACAGGCCAAACTCAAAAAACATTTAGGGCTACAATATTAGTTTTTAATGCACTAAGTCTCGTTCTTCGTTGGTAAAATTACGCTATAATTTCACAAGGTGACAAGGGCCATCTAATTCCAACTCGCAACCTTCTCGTGGTTTGGTCCGTGATTAGGGGACTTTATCTCCCTGAAACTAATGTGCGAGCACTGGGTCGTCGTCGGGGAACTTTCACCTTCCCTTTGACTACCTCCCCGACGGCGACGACAACGACAACACGGACGGATGACACAGACGGAGACGACCACGACGTGGGGGAACCCCTGCCCTCCCCATACGCTTGTGGCTGGTTCTGACCAGCACAGGCCTGTCCACCCCTTGTCCCCCCGCGTCATTCCTTACGTCCCACCCTTCATCTCGATTAGCCTAGTTGCATAAATATGAGACGTTAAGCAATATCCAATCAATCACACGGTGACAAGATCATAATAGGGGGGGGGGGACAAGGACTCCCTGCCACCTGCGTACGCTTATGCAAAATAACGCTCGTAAAGCAAAAATGTTCGTAAGGTCGCTGGCTTAACTATCCAAGGCCAAGGAGATACTGAAGTGCGTTATCCGGCCCTACCTTGTGGACTGGCCAGCTGATAACCGGTGTTATCAAGTTCAAGGTTACGCGCGGTTTTGAATATGTTTACTTCGCAGGGCGAACTTGGTTTTATCTAGGTTTATGTTTATGTGACAGCACGGATTCTATCCTCAAAAGGTAGTGATTTGAATGATCACTGTAAAACACAGAATTTTAATCGGATTTTACAAAAAATCTTACTAGTTAACATCCTATAGAATAGGGGTGCTTGGGCCTGACGCATAGGCGTGCACAGGGGGGGAGGGCAGGGGGGGCCTTGGCCTCCCCCCCCATTAGGCCTAAAAATGTTATCAAAATAACTAATCAAGTTTAATAGTTGATAAGAAAATTAAATAATTTGAAAAATGTCTAGGCCCTACTTATTTTTCCGACTCTTTAAGACCTACCTACCTATTTCTCTCATTATCTCACATTCAAATAAGTTTTATAACAAAAATGCCACAAGGTATTAAGTGTAAATAATAGCCATTCTTACTCTCAAAATACGTCCCCCAAAAACGTTAACCCCCCAAAAATGTCCCTCCGGAGACTGGGGCTATGCCCCAGACCCCCCCCCCCAAGCCTGATCCGCTGCCACCATTCCCCAGTCGGTATGGAAATCCTGTGGCCATGAGCGCCCGTAGGTGGGGGGGAGGGATAAGCGGGGAAACTCCCATGGATAAGGCACATGAAATAAAAATTTCAGTATGATATCAATTAGTTGAATTGAAACTAAAATTTAAAAATTAAAAAAGTGTGAGGAATTTTTTTGAAGGTTTCCTTTAAAATTTCTTTTCGTTTTCTCTGTTTCGAGTATCGACTGCACAAAAAATACATAATTTTGGTATTGTATTCAGCACACTACTTTTTTCTAAAACCCACCAAACGCATTTTAAAAACCTGATTTTCAAAATTTTCGCCTGCGGCGCTGTTGTTGGGGGGCCCCCCCAAACCCCCTGTGCTTGCCCAACGAAAGTACAAATTGTGAATTTTGCCTCTGACAAAATTCCTGTGGGTGCCCATGCCCGTGGCCCCCCCATTGTAAAATCTCTGCGCACGCCTATGGCCTGACGTGAACACTCTTTTAACTGATAATGTCGATGATTAACCTGCAGTGACCTCTCATTTAATTCCCAAATCGACATAAAGTCTATGCTAGTGAAGTCAAATACAATACGCGCATGTAGAACGATTTCGAACGTGGCAATATTATTATTTAATTTATAAAAAAATACATATTTCATAAATATGTGTTGAATACCGTTTTAATTAAGCAATAATAATAAAATAAAATAAGTAGTTTTGTAAGATAATTTCATTCCAAACAAATTGTTGCTTTGAATGGGTCAGTTACTTTATCGATTGACTTCTTTGTTCCAGCTTGGCATTCTCGCCATACTTCACTTTTTTACCCCCCAGCTGCAAGGTTAGACCATCTCTAAAATATTCATTTATCCCCCGAGTTATTGACTTTTGCAACAATCCACAGCTTTCAAATATAGATATCTTCAAATGACAATGATCTTACTATCAAGAGAAACATGTAAACTCTATGATTGTAGACCAACGCTTCCAAAATGTAGTGTATAGAATTGTTTTCATTTACTTTTCTGCCCTGATCTATATACAATTATATATCCATACATAATTTTCTGTTCAACACATTTTTAAAATTATAGGTAATCTTGTCTTAAAGTTACAAATTTCTGTAGTCTTAGATTTTTGTTCATATTTTTGTTGTCTACTTTTACACTTAGCTGTGTTATAATATGTGTAATTTCTACATGTTTATTATTATATTGAACGTTCTCTGGATTTTACTACAAAGTTTATGTCTGTTGTTAAATAAATACAAACCAATAATTATAGTGTCAAAATAATCGGAGACTTGTCTTGAGTTATTCTGGATTCCCGACCGGCACGTCGAAGAGGGTAGGACGTCAAAGCGGGTCCAACGAACCAATCAGAATGAAGCTGTGATTTGTAGATGCAGATCTTGTGTAAAAAGCCGCGAAGCATGCATTTTAGTGGGTTTCACAGTCACAAGCCATCGTAGCGACGTCAACGTCACGTCGCGTAGCCGATGTTGGCCACTAGGTGTTCACATGCGATGAGCGACGTTCAGATTTTAAAACTGCGATTAATTCATATTAATACGTTTTCAAGTAAACACAAGTGCACAGAACAATAAAAGACTCGCTAGAATGCCAACAAGTAGCTTCAATCTTTATTTTCGTACATATTTACATCATTTCAGGCTTGTATGCTGAACTTCCGGCGACATTCCGGCGTGGAAAATAGGATTCGGTTCTATTTTTGACGACGTCGGAAGAGGAAAGGCGCATCGCATCGTCCCGTCCTTTGATTGGTCGATAGCTCACTTCCGACGTCGCAACGTCGGCTTATGAACCCACCTTTAGGACCTATTACGTCAGAATCCGTAACAGGGGATCATCTATACGTACCTCCAAGACGCCCCTTCACCGAAACAGTGTGACAATCCTGTGAGGGACTAATAATTTGTGCGAGAGTAGGCACATGAAAGCTGAGCTGAAAACGTGATTCTTTACTAGGAAAACACTTGAGTCCCGCCGAGTTGATGGATGAGCTTTTTTGTAAATATTTAGTTTGCGTGGGACCACTTTTTCTTTGCAAGTGCTTTGTGAATGCATTGTAGGGACTATTGTCAAGTTTCTATTGTTACTTGTTAATTGTTATTATAAACCTAAAAAAACTCATATTAAAACCTTTATTCTATGGATTCTGGCTAACTTTTTCAACATTTTCTTTCAAAAAGCAATACATAACCATTACCTTAATGTACATGTTAAATATGAACGTTGTAGCCCCACCCGTTTGGCAGAATCGGCCCAAATGCCACGAAAATATCGCACTAAAAATAAAAAAAAATCGTAAAACTACGATATTCATAAGAAATATTTCTTCGATTGTACCCAAAAACAATATACCTCTAAGTTCAGAGATTTCGAAGGTCCCCTCAAATTTTCATCAAGATCGGATATGCCGTTTGCCTGGCAGAGAGTTAACAAACATACAAAAAAAAAAAAAAAAACACCCGAGCTAAATTTTTTGGGGGTCAGTGAAATTGAAGTCTTCGCTTCACTCGCTTCGTTCGCTACGCTCATCCAACAATATCTCAAGGATGCCAAGGTCATGTTTCAAGTGGTTATTTTATCTTCCACATATCAATTGTATTTCCTTCTAATTTTCTTGAAGGAGTGCACAAAAATAGAAAACTAAGATTGATCACGTTTTAAAAAAACAACATAAAATGCAAATTTATTTCAAATGTGATTCAACAATGACTACAAAACATACATGTAATACAAGTACTAAACAAAACCAAATCGTGCTTTTAAATAGGTTCTATATATGTTATATACATTAATAGTGATAAACTACAATAATACATTACCAGACAAAACCAAAAACATGCTAACGACTTGATCCATTATCTTATGATACATAGATTATTACAAAACATAATAATAGGAAAACCCAAACATGCTATTTATCTGTTATACTTATTCTAAATGAGGGAATAAACAACAATCAATGCGGATGTACAGAGCATTGCACAAGTTAGGCCTACATCGTACACCAAATCTTGACTCTTCCTTACCGACAATGTTGATTCGAGCGTTAAGCGCTCGACTTTGAATCGGGAGGTCCCGGGTTCAAATCCCGTCGAGACCGGCAATCTCAGTCGTTCATGCGAATGCAAGGAATTGAATCCTCTTAAAACAGCCCTCGGACATCCCTTCACATTTGTCATATCCGCAACATACCTAGTTAGACACCTGAAGAAGGGAATGAACTGCACCCTGGGCAGGCTTTCCACATCTTTAAAAATTATATTCACTCTTAATTCCTTTCCTCGGCATTGTCCCAAGGATATGAGGTAGTTACAATGCACTCTCATTCTCGTATGTGGAATATCAATATAATATAAAGCTTATTGAGTTATATCACAAATAATCTTAGAACGCCCACTTCTTGTTGGTCCATCTTCTGCAGGGATTCAACATAGTTTTCCATTTTGAGAATAGGGAGAGGTAGGATTAGATCGTCTACAAGAGAAGTACACTTTCAGTTTCCTGCCATGACTTCCAGTCTCATAAGAAGGAAAACGGGTCCAGGAAATCCCCCCCCCCCCCACCATTTCTACCAATATGCCCCTACTTCTTGAGAGCTTCCTGAATATCCTGCAAGGATTTACCCTTGGTCTCTGGAAGTAGGAAGAACACGAAGACGTCGGCCAGAATACAACATCCGGCAAATATCCAGAAGGCAGTGTGGGCTCCCTGTGCGATAACAACCAGTGGGAAGAACTTGGTGATGAGGAATCCGATCAGCCAGTAGAAGAAGGAGGCGGTCAAAGCTGTTGCGAAACCTTTTAAGCTCGCTGGAAATATTTCACCCATTATTGTCCACGGGATAGGGCCAAGACCTATTGAAAAAGTGGAAGAACATTTACTTTTACAAGTAACCAATGCGCACAATGTTAAAGGGAAACTTAATATAATTTACGTACCGAAACAAAAGCATAGTACAAATAAAACTAGACAAATGATGGGTAACCACCAAATTGAAGTAACGTCCATGTCTTTTTCTGTCTTCAAAAAGAAGTACAATCCCAAGATGACCTGAAACAAAAATAATCATTATTGAATTGATTGCATCATTGAGTTACTCGGTTTTATGCAGTATACGGTTCTTTTTGTTGGCGCCATGAAGGTGCTGCGCTAACATGTGCTACATGGTGGAAACGAGTTTGTAGCAGCACCTTAGCAGCACTTCCGTGACGTCACATCCAAGATGGCAGCGCCCACAAATCTCTACTAAAACTACCGTATACGTATCATTTCAATCTTTCTCACATACATATTATTAAGTATTCAATTAATATCAAAATTAAATAAAATCAGCCATTGGACGAGACATCACTCCATATCCCAAACTGTTAATTCCCGACAATGCACCCACAGTACCACCCTATTCCGATACTTATTCTGTTGCATTATCTTATTTCCGGCCACACATTCGGGCTCTGGTTCTGCCCGGCGATCCGACCATGCTGGACATCCTCAGGGGTCAGTACTCAGCCCATCCTAATTGATTTCTAAAAATCAGCATTGCTGAAACTTTATATTGAGATTGTGGTTCATTTGCTGGCAGAAAATAACGCTATCACCCACGTCCTCTTGATCGGAACAATACGTTCCTTTACCAAATTCTTCTCACAAGGGGGGCAAACAAAAAGTAAATAAATTTAATAATCATCATTTACTAGGGCTATTGCCATTCCAGTTGCGGATATCAAGAGCAGGTTTCTACGTCCCAGTTTCTCGATCACCAGCAGAGTGCAGAACCCAGACACCACGAACACGGCGCCTACGATGATAGCCGAGATGTCACCAGTCAGAGATCCCCCTGCTTCCTGAGAACAAAACATTGATTGCTTTGATTCTCTTAATCTCCTGGCAAAGAAGGCTATAAACTCTGCTATGAGTTTCAGAAGATATCGATTCATTGGAGTAAATCAGAGCCCGAGCGGCTGTTAGTTAAGATTCAGAATGTGAGATTAATTTACCTGGAAGATGCTACTGGCGTAGAACAAGACTGCAGGTATGCCACAGCATTGTTGGAAGAACATCAGGCCGCAGGCCAGGTAGATAGATTTAATATTGGCGCGAGACTTAAAGATATCTCTTAGCGTGTCGGCATTTCTTTCCGAATCTTCTAGTGATTTCTACAAAACAACATTGAAGCATCATTCATTTGGTCAAGAGTTTTCAGAAATGATGATACTATAAACAACGAATAATACATGGTTATCAACCTGCTATAGTAGTCCCCATCCTAGGATGTCCACGTAACCACGCAACCTGAAATAATACTAATAAGTCGCCGCCGAGCATCAATGAAATCCCGCCATCATCAAATATAAAAAGGGGTTTTGAAAGTATTTAGTGCAGATATACAGTCGACAACCTATAGTCAAACCGTGCTTTACTTGTGACACTACCTGAGGGAGACCCTTCTTTTAATAACTTCCGCTCCGGCTTGAGGTGAATGGATAATTTCTAGAAAATACTGGTAATTCAAATACTATTGAAGTAGTCAATAAAATCACATTTTTTATAACCTATTTTTATTTATAACATTTTTACTTGGAATTGTCTTCAGCTGACATATAGTGCATTGTCGAATCTACCACTGTTTTTGTTTTTCCTTGTTGCTTTTTTTAGCCCTTTTATTCAATTCATGTTGCAAATAAAAATGACTCGCTACTATAGAAAACAAAAAAGTGGTAGTTTCCTCAATGTACTGTCATAAACACAATTTCAAGTTAGAATTTTATAAAATATGGTAGGCTCCCGGACCTGACTCAATCACAGCTCGCCTCATACTACAGCTCCCTGGCACAGCGTTGTCTCGTCTGCTACAAATTTTCACAGCATCATTTCGTGTTGGCCACTTCCCTACAGCTTGGAAACATGCCAAAGTAATTTCAATACTTAAACCTGGGAAGCCTCCAACAGACCCGACCAGCTACAGGCCGATCAGTCTTTTAAACATTCTTGGCAAAGTGTTCGAGAGGACTATCCATTCCCGACTAAAAGTGTTTGTAGCTGATAAGCGAATTATACCGTCCTCACAATTCGGCTTCACCGAAGGCACTTCAACCGAACATCAACTACTCCGCCTCACAAACAAGATTACTCATGGGTTCAACACCAACTCTCACACCGCTGTGGTATTCTTAGATGTGGCAAAGGCGTTTGATAAGGTCTGGCATCCAGGTCTCCTCTTCAAGTTTGCAAAACAAGACTGTCCTCGTCATCTACTTCATCTTCTACACTCCTTTTTAAAAGACAGGACCTTCATCGCCACCTGGATGGGAGCTACCAGCATCCCCCGTCCAATCAAAGCAGGAGTACCTCAAGGGTCTGTACTCAGTCCTCTTTTATTCATCGTCTATACGGCTGATTTTCCGTCTCTACCACAGGGGGTCATTTTACATCTATTTGCAGACGATAATGCGCTGGCTGCCACATCTGAGTTCTCAAGCCTTGGAATCGCCAAACAACAACGCGTCGTCAACACGGTGGCGCCCTTCTACAGTAAATGGAGGCTGGGCCTCAATCCAATAAAAACAGTAGCAGTCCTCTTCTCAAGAAGACATGTGACTCAACAACCCCGTCTTATTCTTGGGGGACGCAGCATCCCCTGGTCGAAGACAGCCTTGTACCTTGGAGCAACTCTGGACTCTCGACTCACCTGGAGGCAGCACATTCGCAACACTCAACAACGCGCTGTTCGGAAAATTTCTGCATTAGCACCACTACTACATTCAACAAATATATCACGTTTGGACAGACTCACGATATACCGACAAATTATTCGGCCTTCCATCACATACGCTTGCCCCATCTGGGCTGGCGCTGCTCAGTCCAGTATGAACTCCCTCCAACCACTACAAAACCGAGTGTTAAGAACCATTACACATTCTCCCAAATCAACACCAATTCACTGGCTTCACCAGGACATTGGATTCCCCATGCTCCAAGAGCATATTACTTCCATCTCCCGTAAATTCTACCGAACCCTTAGAACACATATCCATCCTGAGGTTCGCTCCCAGTGTCGTTTTTATCCGACCAGCCGCGACTGTCATCCAAGACCAATCGCCAGCATTGGAACCCGTGCATCATTCCCTCCAAATGCGAAGAAACGTACAATCAACCGCACCTATGCTGACTCCAAATCTCCTCCACCAAACCCTGCCAAGAAAAGGCGGGTCTAAGGGACCGGTCAACCCAAACGTAGGCTTAGGCCGAATGGTTCGCCCTGGAAACGACCGGTTCCCGACGGTCCTGACTTTCTTGGTAGGTAACGTCCCAACACTACCCTTCATCCCTTACAATCTTCTCTCTTTTTCTTGCTCATCTCATGCAAAGCACACTCGCGAGTGAGCAACTTCTCAGCAAAGGAACAGCCACCATTCCCTCCCCTTCCCCCTCCTTCCTCTCCCTTCCCAGCTCTCCCCACCACTCCAACTCAATCTCTTCGTGAAAAAGAGTTTCCTCCCCAAAGACACAATCCCATCCTATCAAAAAGAGCCAATTGGCTCGGTGTGAAAATATAGCATGCACAAAAGTTAAATAAGTGTAATGCATTCGACATAAAGCATAAAGCAGCTGGTTTAAAAAGTGTGATTTTATTGACCACTTCAATATTTGAATCACCAGAATTTTCTAGGGATTATCCATTGATCGCAAGCCGGAGATGAAGTTTTTAAAAGAAGGGTCTCGCTCAGGTAATGTCGATAAGTAAGGCACGGTTTGACCATAGGTTTGGGTTGACTAAAGGTGTGTGCTTCGATTCTTCTGCAATATTTGTTATCAAAAACAGTAACACAAGTTTGTTTGGTTAATGGTAAACACCTCGTACACAACCTACATTATCATAGGTCAACTGGTCCAGGAGGTGTGCAAGCCTCCGCCCCCCTTATAAAATCTTAAAATTGACGGTTCGCGCACCACAAAGGTGCCCATGTACAAAGCATTTACAGTTATCTTTTCATAAACCAGGAAAACGCTTTAGTCCCGCCGCGTTGTTGGATGAGCGTAATTGTTGCATTGAGCTGCCATGTGTTATGCGAATTTTCTGTTGTTCTATGAAAAAATCATTACTAAGTTGAAGATTTTTTAAAATTAAATTAATTTTTTTTTTTTTTATTGTCAATCGTAATTGTTAAAAAAATCGTAAAATTGCGATTTTTAGAAGAAATAATATCTTTTGATTGCGCTCAAATTTAACACAAATATATTAATTCATAAAATTAAGGTTCTGCGAAAAAATCATTACAATCGGATAAAGCATGTTGGTGTTATAAGTAGAAGAAATTTTTTAAAAATCGTAAAATTGCGATTTTCATGAGAAAAAATTTTCCAATTGCGCTCAAAAACGTGGCCGTTCTAAGTTCAAAGATTTCGAAGGCCTCCATAAAACTTCATAGCAATCGGAGTATCGGTTTAGCCGGAATCGTGTGGACAAACAGACAAAAATACAAAAAAAGAAAGAAAGAAAGAAAAAAAAAACATTCCGGATTTTTTTCTCCAGTGTAGTAGAATGGAATCTTCGCTTCGCTCGCTACGCTCGCTACGCTCATCCAATCATCTATGAAGTTTATCTCGTATTTGAATTATGTCCTGATACTGGTGGAGATTTCTCTAGTAACTGGCAGAATTTCGTAAAGTCACACAGGATAATGTTCTTCATCGGCGATTATCTTGCTGAAGAATTATGTGGACAATCATAAATAAAATAATGCCCAATTATTTGTCCTTTGATATCTCCCCACGCTTTCGTTTAACCTAAACACGGACTTGAAAGAAAGATAAATGTCCATGATCAGAGTACCTGCATTTGTTGTAGTTCGGTCTCGACTCCTTCACTGGGCTTCTTCCTCAGCCACTGAAGAGCCTTATTTGCTCCTTCAATGTTCCCTCTGGACAACATGTAATAAGGCGATTCGGGCATAAAGAAGAAGCAGATGGCGAATATACAAGGAAGAATGATGGCTGCTATCCCAAGCCACATGTAAGGAACAAACGCCCCGATGACGTAGACGTAGAATAAGCCTAGATTCAGGAGAGCACTAAAGACACAGCCCAGAGCACCTCGGATTTTGTCCTGGGAAGAAAGAAAATATATTTGAAGTGCGTTGCAGGAACCATAATATTGATTCTTTGTGTATACAAGCTTCCACAAAATAATGATAATATTGATTATTCGTGATAATTGTCAGATACTTTCGAGTATCACTTTTACTACAAGTACCGGTTCAATTAAGCTACTTAAATTGTGGTGCTCAGCTCAAGCTTCCTAAAGAGTTTGTTAGTAGCCTCAGTAAGTTGGAGTATATTTTTGAAGATTTCACAAGCAATAAGGCCGCGTTCCCATAACTTTGGTTTAGTCTTAAGAAATTGTTATTAGTTGTTATGGTAACAAGAAATCCGATATCCTGATTGGTTAGTAATGTTTCAGTGGCCTGTCATAATGAAGTAACTCCTTTTCATTGGTCGTCGTATGGATAACAAAACGTCTGATTGGTCCGTCATAAGAATTATGGTTTTGTTATAACGATTTCTTAGGACAAAAACGTAAACAATTTAACACGTATTTCCTATCCCCTTATAACTAAACCAATTTGTGGGAACGCGGCCTAAGAGCTGCTTTATGAACTAGCACCAAAGATTAGTCATGACTAATCTTTGGTAGCACCATGTTTAACTACCGTGAAAATAATTTTAACAGTGTAAATTATTGGTTGATAATTGATATAGTATCGTAATCTGCTGTAGAAAAATTGTTATATCGCAATTTGTAGGGGGTGGTGGAATAGCCAAAGTGTGCCCCATTACGAAACAAAACTGTTATACTGTCACTAAAGCGGCTTTAGAGAATAATGCAAACAGTTAGTTCTGGCAATAAATAAGAAAATTATAGTTCGTGTTACAGTGAAGTATTTAATAATACCAATATAACCGACATCATATGCGTACGTGTCTTTTTGATCTTAATGTTATGCTATAAACATCTTTTCCCACAGGATGACAATATGGTTGATGCAATGTTACCTCCGCTATCTCCCCCACGTACATGGGCACGACTGTGCAGAGCGAGCCGAGAGCAAAGCCGATGATGACACGCGCCGCGTACAACATGGCGACAGAATCGGCAACTATGATGAGGATCCAGCCGACGAAGAAGGGAATTGTGCAGCTCAGTAGCGTCCACTTACGACCTGCGAAACACAACCAGATACCATTGAATGCGGTGGAACCACCAGTATAGATCTACAACCACATCATCTTTTCTGTCTTCGCCATTAAAATACCATGCGCATACTGGAGGGACTGCAATCAGATCGACTCAGAAACGATGATCGGCGCAATCTTGGGTTGCAGTAGGCTACTGTAGGCCTATAATTGCTATTTGCTTGGATAGTGGATCTTCTTAAATGGATATCATACCTTGTTTTCATTGCGGCTATTTGAACGGGATAGAGTTTCGTCAAAATACACGTAGGTAACGAGTGTGCGTTCCCACGCGCACAAATATATATCACCGCCATGAAGTGTAGAAAAGTAAGCAACCCAAACAAAACCTCAATAACAAACTAGGGGTAGGTTCCGTATCATGCTCTGGGCGCGCCCACAACACCCAGACTTGGCCAAGATGCCCGAGGTTTAACATTGGGCATTACGGGCGTTGTGATCGCGGCGGCGTTTACCGAATGCTATGGGCACGCCCAAGTTGCAAGTTAGCATGGTACGGAACGTACCCTTGTTGTAATCAAAGATGTTGGAATAGTATACTTATGTTGTAATGAATTGATCACGGTGTTTGTTTATTTCACTCATTTATTATATATTTATCATGTTTATTTCATTCATGTCACATCTCGCACAAAACAAATTTGATCTAGCGAAACTCGAAAGCCACGAGAGCTTCAGGTCAGAGCAGAACATGTACACATCTCTACGAGATACAGCTGTAAATGAACGTGAGCTCGACACTCGCCTATCCTGTCTGCGGAGAAGCCCCCAGCAAAAGGGCCGACTGTCGCCCCCAGGAGCAGCAGTGAGCCAATCCAAGACGCCTCCTCTTCAGATATCGGTAGAAACGAGTCTGGTTGTTTAAGCCTGGGAAGCGCCGGAGACGACCAGCCCATCGAGCACCCGCCTATCATAGTCGACAAGTTAGCTGCAAAAAATAAACAAACAATGTTTATTGTTAAACTTATTCTTGTCAACTGAATGATAGTATTTAATTTGATTACATTTTATTTTCGACATCAATATTAACATAGGCTATTCTTAGGTGACTCCCTCCACCAAACCCAATAACTGAACTGAATAACTGAACTGAATATATTTTTTAAAGTTTTTTATTGGCAATAGATTTGCCTTAACAATATCTTAAATGTATTCGATGTCCCACAAAGCTGTGATAAAGCTTATCTGTGGGTTATATTCACATTGAAAACTTATTGGGCCGGTATTAGCTTATTTGCTACAAATAACTTTCTTATTTGTTGATTGTAATACCGGCCCTAAGAGTTACTCGCTAGGTTCGGAATCCAGTATGCAAGTCATTTCCTATAGAATGGTATAACAATTTACAATATAATACTTTTTTATTCAGCAACAATATATATTCGGTACTCTTTATTCCAACAATTATTAATTTGGGTAATGGGGTGTTTCCACAATCGATCTTGGGCATCCCAGGAGTTAGTATCAGTCTGCCAAGCTAGACACACCATTTACTTGAACTACATTATCTTCGTGTATTTCTTCTCTTCTCGCGACACCAACTCTCTCTACTTTTTCCTGTCTTGCCACCATCTCTGTCTATCTCCCACCACTGACAATCCTCTCCTCTCCCCTCCACATCTGCTTGTACCTGGTCCTGCCATCTATCTCTAGGTCTTCCCACTTCCCTTTTAATTTTTGTAGCCGGTCCATGCCCATCTGGAATTTGAGGCTCTCAACTCCCACTTTTTTCCGTATCACACTACTTCGAACCTTGTCTATCTAAGTGACACCTGCCACACTGCGGATGAATTTCATCACAGCTGCCTGTACTGCCCTTCTGCTTTCCAGCCCATTGGCCATGTCACCACGCAATATGTTAATTGGTTGATTGGTAGGTAATATTGTTTATAGAGCAGCATTTTGCATTTTTAGAGAACTGCTCATTCCAAACCAGCTTACTGATCTTCTGGTAAAACTTTTCTGCCAGACTCACTCTCCGCTTTACCTCATTCCATATGTTTGCTTCATTAGTCACCATACTTCTTAAATATAGTAAATCTTCCAATTCCTGCAGTTCTACTCCCCTCAGTGTAATCCTCTTTTTATGTCTTTGAGCATTTTCCCCTCTTTCCTTCACTAATGTCTCACTCTTCACAATGCTAATCTCTTCATACCAAATATCATTTAAATATTGGTCCCACATTTGTAATAAAATCTTGAACTCTGAAGGAAGCTTTTCGTAAGTGCTTATTACAAATTTTGTCACCTTAATTTTGAATTTAGCACTCTGATATTGTTGAATGCTGAGAAGGAGATATTATATAGAATTTAAGTATAATCTGAGTTTCTCTCACTGAGGTTAGTTAAACATTGGCTGAGATGGAGGTAGTTTTTTGTCGTGTGTTGTAAGTGTGAATATTATATAATATCAAAATAAAGCAATAATAATAATTTATTGTAATATTGATTCATAGAATTTTTCAGAGATATCAGCCATCACCGACAAGCATTCAATAACTGTCGTTTAAACGGGCTGATACTAAAAAACACATGAAATAATAATATAAAACATAAACTTGCATATTTCCTATCTTGGAACCATAAAATATAGCCATTATAAGTTATGGTGTAGATGAGCATAACAATGTGCATGCGAAAGAGGCTTGGAATTAAAACACCACCTGCACCCCGTCCCGTCCCCCCCCCCCATCCCCGTGTAAACATATTAATTCAAATTCTCGATTTAGTTAGTCGGGAAACACTCCCGTAGATAGAATTGGTAATATTTAATACAATTTCAACTCTTCTATACAACACAATGTATGAATGCTTTCACTTTACCTAGGAACGATGCGATAATTTGTGGTAATTTACTTCCGGAGTCGGCCATGACTGCGGTGCCAAGTAGGATTCAATGCAATGTCTTCTGATGTGGACCTGCTTATCTGCTCAAACTAAACATACAAGATACACTAGAAAATATTGTAGATTTTACTGTTTCAGCTCAAATTCCATCATTATGAATGGAATGTTTAAATACGTGTGTAGTGAGCTGGTAGGTAGAAGCGAGATGGAAAAAGAAGAAGAGGAAGAAGAAGAAGAAGAAGAAGAAGAAGAAGAAGAAGAAGAAGAAGAAGAAGAAGAAGAAGAAGAAGAAGAAGAAGAAGAAGACACGACCGAATAGGCAAGCCGATGTTAACAATGTTTTTGTGCCTAAGAAAGTTGGTGCATTATGTGCACATATTTGCAAACAAACCTCGTAATTTACCGATGGTATGTTATGCTGCTGTTGATGATACCTCAAATGCTTCTACCCACTTTGAAGAGGCACCTGTCACGAAAAGATACGTCCTACCTTCAAATGGCTCTAAATAATCCATGTGGATTTGTTTAAATGGTTTGGTTGGATAATCCCATACATGAAATACAATCTAGTATGAATACCTCTTGTTGGTCCAAAAATTGTCGTAAGTGGCATGTGATAGGTCTCTAGAATAAAATTCCGCCCAATAAATATTGTAAAAATTTCTTTACCCCCCAATCAATGCTCAAAAGATCTTTATCCCGTTGGAAGTAATGCCTTTCATGTCTTTAAGAGTGCGTGATGCCTATACGCTATCAGTTTTTCCATCCCACTAGGTAATATTAGTAAAATCACCGCTCCTAAACCATAAGCACTGGCATAAGTTATTAATTTCAAATGTATATTTGGATCATAATGAGTAATAACTGTAGATGATGTCAGAATTTTTTACTCTGTCAAAGCCTGTAAAAAACTATCATCCAACTTGAAATAAACGTTTAAGTGTAGGAGCAAAACCCTTGGCAAATTTAGCATAATAGTTTATCAAACCCAAAATTGCTCGGAACTGGGTGATATTTTGAGGAGAGGGAGCATTTTTAATTACTGTAATTTCCTCCGACTCCACGAAAAACTCACACTTTTCCCACTGTACTTTAAAACCGCTTGCTTTCAAATGCTGTAACACTGTTTTCAATCTCTCTTGGTGTTCGCTTACCGTTTCCCCCGTTACAAAAATGTCATCTAGACAAATATGGATCCCCTTCAGCCATTAATCCATCTAAGGTTGAAATAAACCTGGAGACAAAGCTACCCCATAAGGAACGCAAATTACGCAATTGTATGTAAATAGGCCTTTATGGTAAAGTGCTTCTTGTATTGTTCATTTACCTCAATTTGTAAATAAGCTGAATAAAGATCTATCTTGCTAAAGTGTTTCCCTCCCGAAAGTATAGCAAATAACTCGTCAATGTTGGGTACTGGATACCTATCGACATCTTAGTAAGGAATTAATGTGATCTTGTAATCCCCACAAATTCTTACTCCTCCTCCTTTCTTAAAGAACCAGGACAATGTGCGTTGCCCATTTCAAATGATCTACAGGAGAAATTACGCCCAATTTTTCAAGGCGACTCAATTCCTCTGCCACTTCAGGTTTCAATGAGAAAGGAAATTGTCTAGCCTTGCAGAACTTAGGCGTGACATTTTCTTTCAAGTACAGTTTGCCTGTACCCAATTGGTATAAGTACCGAGGCCCTCTGAGAACACGTCTGGAAATACTGACATAAATGCTTTCAGTTGTGGTTCTACTTATACAAATTGAAATGGAAGTTGAACTGGAACCTGGGACTGTACCATCCATTCCCTCCCCATTTAAGGTGATCCTACCCCAGGGATCACATGAAGATGTAACATTTCTGTATCTGTATTACCTTACGCAAGTACATTTTACATGCAGTACCCCTTGCGGCACTATTTTTTCCCCCGAATAGAAACGTAAAATAAAATCGGTACTGTATAGCTTTAGTGCACTGAACTGCCTTCTAAAATGTCACTCTAGAAATAGCTGAAACTGCAGAACCATTATCTAGCTCTATTTCAAGGTCATTGTTTTCTATAGTGACATTAAACCAAAATGGTTTGCTAATTATTCCTGTTATTGGTTGCATTGAACCCGTTGGACCTTTAGACCTATACCTAAATGACACGTTATTTATTTTTGCTTGACTGTTCGAATCGCTTCCAGAGACCCTAGGTCTAGGCTTTAATTTGCCTCAGCCATGAATTTGTGAGAACCCCTAGCCTGAGAATGTTGATTTTTTTCTGAAACCCTAATTGTACGGGCATTAGGCCTAGTATTAAAACGACCACATACTCTATTGAGATGACCCTTTTTACCACAAGTGTCACACACATTCTGATTGTATTTGCATTTGCTTCGAAGGTGTGAAGCAGTGACACACACATAACATGCATAGTGTCTATCTTGTTGTGATAAGCGGCTAGGCCTAGGCCTAGGCTTGGAACTGCCCTGATGTCCACTCTGCATATGTTGAAAAATTCGTTTGCGCCCCAAATCGGAAGCAATCTTTGTTACCGCCTCCAATGAAGTGGCAATCGTCACGACGTGCTCAAATGTAGGGTTTGATTTCTCCAACAAGCGTTCTCTGATACCATCACTAAGAGGGTATGCTGAGGCTATAACGGAGGCGAGTTTAAGCGCTCAGCTTTCTGGATTTTTCGGGTAAACGGTTTATAACACCATTATCAAATTTCACAATAACGTTTATGAAGAATAAATCTATGTTATCCATTATGTGTATTCCTAAATTAATTCATTGATTTTGAATTAAAATTAGTGAAATCACCAAAATTTACTCAATTTTGGTCAATTTCGGGAATTTATTCAGAGTGTACAGATTTTTTTAACACAAATTTGCATAATGGATATCAACGATTAAATCAATGTGAACGAGCAGGTTAATTTGGTTTTATCTTAAGATAAACGGTTTGGTTAGAATTTCTAGAATTGGAATCCATGTTTTGGATTTCCCATTTTTTTACGTTTTGGACTTATGTCTCGCAATGGATTTTTTAAGTTTATTTTGTGCAACCAATTACGGATATCAATATAAAAGTACTTTACTGACATCCATTCAAAATTTGGTAATGATATTACCAACCGTTCAGCAGAAATCATCAACACCTGTTTGCGCGTATTTGAGTTGGGCCAAGCTCAGCGTACCCTCTTAATTAATCCCCAATACCAGTAAAATTCCTTAAAGGGGCTATTAACTCAAATAATTATTTTTTACCACATGATCTATAGCACAATACTACACTTAAATGACAGTTTAAAAATCGGTACTTGTTCTTTAACGGGACCCCCTTCAATTTTTTGTTAATTGTTCCCCCCATCGTCGTGCCTTTTACTTATTTCTGTTTACAATAAATAATTACAACTTGCGAGGAGTTGAATATGGCTCTGACAGTGAACTTGACTCACACGTTCAACGTGACTCAGACGAGTACAGTCCATTGGAACCCGTAGGCCTACATGAGAGCAGTCGTCGCCGTGCAGCTGACATTGACGTTCACGGACACCAAATGAACCTTCAAAACCTTTAACGTCGCTATTTTAAAGAAAGTACTTTTCCATTGACAGTCCTTTATATTTAAAATAGCGACGTCAAAGGTTTTGTAGGTGGAGTATGTTGGCGTAGGCCGTGTCACTCCTGGTGCAAAGTATGTAGCCGGAAAGGAAGTTTTCGAGGCTTTGTTCAAAATAATTGTGTTTTCCTGACCTCCTGAAACTCAGATGGAGTAGTTGTAGTAGTTATGATTGTCTATTGAAATGTTTTTACTGAATTTTTACATTTTTTGGAGGGGGGTCCCGTTAATGAACAAGTACCAAAAATCATATCTTGTAACTGTGATTTAACACGAATTTTTCATTTTTTTTATCAAGAAATTTGTTATAATTGGTGTTTTGGGGAAATTTCTTAAATCGGCTTCAACCTGCTTCTTTTTTGGTCACATAGATCATAGTACCAATCTAAAATGCCCATATTTTTTTACATTGTGTCATTTACTGGGCCCAAATATACCCTCAAACACGCAAAAATATGCATTCCAAAATCACACCTCATCTTGCGGTAATCAGCATATTTTGACCGAACTACTTGCCCAAATTACAAAACAAAATATACAGAATTTACTGAAAAGAACGTAAGAGTACGTCAATAATGACCAATATTTTTTTGGATCAAAATCCTCCTAGGTCACGGGGCATAAATATCGTCCACATGTTATTTCTTATGGGAGATTTTTGCCGATGGGACCTAGCTCGAAAAATGTCATGTTTGACAATTTTTTGGGAGGTCATGGTGGCCCCAATAATTTTTCTGTTCATTGCTAAATTCATTACTAGTTGGCCTGAATGATTTTTTTTTTAATTTTAGCGGTTAAATAACCCTTTAAAGAGATATTCATCCGCTTAACTCAAAAATATATTTAAAAAAAAAATAAGGCTAGCTAGTTATGAAATTATAAATTAAAAGAAAAGTTATTGGGTCCACCATGACCTGATTTTTTTTCAAACTTGGTGTTTTTCGAGCGAAGTCCCATCGGTAAAAAATCTCCCATAAGAAATAACAAAGGGACGATTTTTATGCCCCGTGACCTTGGAGGATTTTGATCAAAAAAATATTGTCCATTAAATAAATAATAAAATAAATAAATTGTAACTTATTTAGAGTCTACCCACTCAGTTATATAACTGATTTTCAGTGGGGGACAGTAAATCAAAGCGACTAAGCCAACCCTGTAGGCCCCGACGCAATCGACGAGTGAGCGATAACCAACCAAAGATCGATATTTTTAATAGGAAATATAGCATCAGTGGTATGGACAGTGCGAACACCCGCGAATCAACGCCAGAATCACCAAGGCCGATTCAGAACAACTCTGAATTTATTATATGTGCTTCGTTGCTAGGACGGCTCCAAAGTCACCGTTTACAAACTTCTAAGACACGAACTGATGGACTTAAGTCAAAATCAGAAGGTGAAAAACTTCTGACTTTGGCGGGAATCGAACCCTGGACCTTCTGCATTGGAAGCAATTACGCTAGCAAAAAAAAATTAAGTACTCTGCAGCCTTTTCTGTAAATCCTCTATATAATTTTGTTTATTTGGGCAATAAGGTTTGGTCAAAATGTGCTGATTACCAGCGCAGGGGTTTGATTTTGGAATGCATATTTTTGCGTGTTTGAGAGTATATCTGTGCACAGTTTCAAGTCACGATGTTTTAAAAGGATCATTTTAGATTGGTACGATGCTCTAATATCCATGTGGAACAAAAAAGAAACAGGTTAAAGCATTTTTTTTTTAAAACTCAATTTTCGGAAATTTCTGAATAAAAAATTTGAAAAATTCGTGTAAAATCACAGTATCAATATATATTTTTTAAACGGTCATTTTGGTGTAGTATTGTGCTATAGATTATGTGGTAAAAAGTTATTTTTTGGGGTAATAGCCCCTTTGAGGTTTCCTGTAAATTAGAACCGAATTCACAATGAATTGTGATACTTTTAAATGTAACCACGAAATCGGCAATTGATTCGTGTTCAAACTGCACACACCTATGGAATTTGTATCTCTCGGCAATGCAAGAAGGTTTGGGATGTTAGTGTTCCCCTACTATCTGAACAAACTCTTCAAACGACTTTTCCGACGGGCGTACTGGCTCGCGCACCTCTCTTTTAGGAGGTTATGTCTTTACTTTACACCTATGACTGCAAGCATGTGTGTGGACTCTTCTTAAACCGTTCAATATAAGAGTGTCATGTCTCTTCCACAATGTCGAAAACACCTATATTTGGGCTATCGACAGATTTCTTGTTCTTGCATATTGCCAAGGTACACAACTATAAGCACTTCTTAGTCTAGGACAGTGTTTTGAATAAGCGCATATTAAAACTAGGAAAACGCTTAAGAGGGTATGCTGACGCTAGAACAGAGGCGAGTTAAAGCGCTCAGCTTTCTGCATTTTTTGGGTCAACGGTCTTATAACACCATTATCAAATTTCACACTAACGCTTACTAAAGAATAAATCCTATGTTATCCATTACGCGTATTCCTAAATTAACTTCATTGATTTTTAATTAAAATTTAGTGAAATCACAAAAATTTACTCAATTTTGGTTCCAAGTGAACAGATTTTTTAAACTCAAATTTGCATAATGGAACCCAACGTTTAAATCAATGTGAACGCGCTGGTTAATTTGGTTTTATCGTAAGATAAACGGTTTGGTGGGAATTTCCAGAATTGTAATCCATGTTTTGGATTTCCCATTTTTTCACGTTTTGAACTTATGTCTCGCAATGGATCTTTAACGCTTATTTTGTGCAACCAATTACGGATATCAATATAAAAGTACTTTATTGGATGAGCGTAGCGAGCGTAGCGAGCGAAGCGAGCGAAGCGAAGATTCCATTTCACTACACTGGAGAAAAAAATCCGGAATGTTTTTTTTTTTTTTGTTTTTTTTTCTTTTCTTTACTTTCTGAATTTTTGTCTGTCTGTTAACACGATTCCGCTAAACCGATACTCCGATTGCGATGAAATTTTATGGAGGCCTTCGAAATCTCTGAACTAAGAACTGCCACGTTTTTGAGCGCAATCGAAAAATTATTTCTCATGAAAATCGCAATTTTACGATTTTTTTCGATTTTTAAAAAATTTCTTCGACTTATAACTCCTACATGCTTTATCCGATTGTAATGATTTTTTCACAGAACCTTAATTTTAAGAATTATTATATTCGTGTAAAATTTGTGCGTAATCGAATAATTATTTTTTATGAAAATTTCAATATTACGATTTTTTTCCTTTTTTAAATTTACGATTAATTAAAATAAATTAGTTTAATTTTTTATTTAATTTGATTTAATTTTTAAAAAAATTTCTACAAAGTTCTGATTTTTTTACAGAACAACAGAAAATCCGCAAAACACATGGCAGCTCAATTCACCAATTACGCTCATCCAACAACGCGGCGGGACTTAAGCGTTTTCCTAGTTAACATCCATGCAAAATTTGGTATTGATATTATCAACCGTTCAGCAGAAATCATCAACAGCTGAGTGCGCACATTTGAGTTGGTCCAAGCTCAGCGTACCCTCTTAAGTCCCGCCGCGTTGTTGTATGAGCGTAATTGGTGAATTGAGCTGCCATGTGTTTTGTGGATTTTCTGTTGTTCTGTGAAAAAATCAGAACTTTGTTGAAATTTTTTTAAAATTAAATCAAATTAAATATAAAATTAACTTTTTTTTTTTTAATTAATCGGAATTTAAAAAAAGGAAAAAATCGGAATAGTGAAATTTTCATAAGAAATAATTATTCGATAACGCACAAATTTTACACGAATATATTAATTCATAAAATTAAGGTTCTGTGAAAAAATCATTCAATCGGATAAAGCATGTAGGTGTTATAAGTCGAAGAATTTTTTTTAAAAATCGAAAAAAATCGTAAAATTGCGATTTTCATGAGAAATAATTTTTCGATTGCGCTCAAAAACGTGGCAGTTCTTAGTTCAGAGATTTCGAAGGCCTCCATAAAATTTCATCGCAATCGGAGTATCGGTTTAGCCGGAATCGTGTTAACAACAGACGAAAATACTGAAAGAAGAAAGAGAGAGAAAAAAAAAAAGATTCCGGATTTTTTTCTCCAGTGTAGTGAAATGGAATCTTCGCTTCGCTCGCTACGCTCATCCAATTAAGAAATATTTATTTAACCATAGTTCGAAATACAAGCCGAAGAGATAATACAAATAGTTTTAAAACGACGTGACATGTTGTATAATTTGAATATTGTTATTCTGGTATCTTCTAGGCAACGTTTACTAAAAAAATACACACCATCGTGCTGTATTTGTTGTATAGAAAGCAAGAGAGGGGATGTAATCGCTGAATAAGGCAGTCGGACACCACATGTGTTTTGGGCTTCAAGCCCTCTTCTGGCTGCCTGTCTTTGTTTTGTACATATTCAAAGGCAAATAAATAATTTAATAATAATAATAATAATAATAATAAAAAATAATAATAATAATAATAATAATAAAAATAATAATAATAATGATAATAATAATAATAATAATAATAATAATAATAATAATAATAATAATAATAATAATAACTACAGCAAGATGTGTTCATTCCTTGACTCCAAACTTGTGTTGTTGACGACCTTCTACAATCTGACTTCGGTAAGTGTACATTTTAGACCGGAGCATACTAATTAAAGATATTTTGCATTATGTTTATGATGACATAGTGCAAGTAGAACAAATACCACAAGTGCTAAATGTGTTAGCAACTACTTGTATCAACTAGGAAAACGCCAAAGTAGTTGATGGACGAACGAGTGAGCTCAAGTCGCTTTGGGAAATCGTGAGATAAGCCAACCTTGCAGGCTTAGACGGATCCCGTGCGGAATCGAGTATTGCAATGAGCAAAACATATCACATCGCCAACACCAAAGTAGATAGGTCCATTCATGCACCCAATTTCGGCTCCATATATTCTGCATCAATTTATTAAGCTCCTCGAATCAAGTCCAATTTAGTGAAGCTCTGTTAAACTTGATTTTCTGCAGTAATCTAATTTATTCTTTGTAAATTGGCAGGTCAAGATAAAAATTTGAACATTTTGTCACTGTTGTCAACATTTATAGTGGTAACATTGAGGAGAAGAAGCATTTTATCCAAAGCAAACTTTTAAGTTTTAAAAACATAAAGTAGTAACGTTTTTAATTTTGATTTTTTGTAGGTTGGATTCCTGCAAATTTTGCTGTCAATGTTAACAACACTCTTCTATTAGACCTAGACGTTGGAGTTAGATTTCGTCAAAATCGGACCAGTACTTTGGACGCTGCACGTCGAGCACACATATTGTGTAGGCCTACACAGACATAAAAACAATGAAGTGCCGCCAGAGTTACCATAGAAACTTCGTTTGCTACGCTCACTCGTCCAATTAATCAATTGAATACAAAGTGTTGGTAATTAAATTCATTGATTGATTGATTGATTGGATATTGCTTAACGTCTCATATTTATGCACTTTGGCTAATCGAGACGATGAGTGGTGATAGATGAGGATTAAGTATGAACAGAAGGGAGGAGGGGAAACCCGGTACCGGCACGTAGCCTGCTTCTTTCGAAAAGTACCAAGGGGACCAACGGCTTAACGTCCTATCCGAAAGGACGTTGTAACTTTGACAGTCATATAGGTTCATCCACTAACCCGGACTGCCGAGCAGACGTCGAGGAGAACAAAGCCGTTACACTAGCTCTCGAACCCTCCATCTGCTCTAACCAGCGATATACGTGAGTTTCAGGGTAGAGCGGTCATCCACTCTACCCATGACCACGCCCGATTCTGCTTTACTTCGGTGTTCGAGTGGGAACCGGTTAAACGATCTCGGCTAAATCGCAAACGATTGTCTCAAAATGTAATGTGGATCTTTAAGTTTTCGGAGTCGAAGGGAACGGTATAGTATTCCTGAAACTTCAATAGTCCGGAAATACTATTTACAAAATGGCGGCCATGTTCTTTTGAAAAAATACTTTTTTTCTTTTCACTCTAAAAATAGCGACAAACATGTCATGCCTGGTAGGTCACCTGAGAATGCAAACGTATGTATACAGCGGAACGACAAGTAAATAAGTGTTTAACGTCCCTAGAACTATTCATAGATTAACAAAATTGGTTAAAAATACCTACCCTCCCATGTCTCAGATATCATTTATTGCTATCTAGGTGCCCGCGTTAGGGCGCCGCAGACAAGTAATGTTGCTCTAACACACTAGCTCACCTTATACAGCACGCAGATTTGGGTTGTTTCAGAGGTGTCACCCAGTCATCATGAAACACGATATGAACTTAAAAACTGTCATAACCGGAGGTATTTAGATACCTGACATCACATGCCAAATTTGATTGTGGTACGATTATTCCTTCTGGGTAAAAAAAAATGGGTTGAAACATGGTCAAAATCACTTGGCTTTATATGAGAGTGATTGGCTACTACTTACTAATTCGTCAGTTTCAATAATAGGATAATTGGCCAGCGATTCTGACCAAACGGGTGTGGGGGGGGGGCTATAACGTTCATAATATTTTACATATCCATTAGTGCATTTTGAAAGAAAATATTAAAAAAATTGCTGGAAGGCATCGAAATGATTTTTATATTAGCCTCTTACAGGCATATAATAAACAAGTAACTATAGAAACTTGACAATATAATCACCTATAATGCGTACAAAAAGCAATTATTTGGGCCACAAGATATTGCAAGATCATATTGTTAATTGGTATTATCATAGAAATTAATAATACTTTATAAAAATAATTATAATTTACCAAAAGTCATTTTGCAATGGAACTTGAATAAAAAATGAAATCCTACACATACAAAAAAACTTGTAAAACTACAGCCAAACCTTACACGTACAGAAGCAATGAGATCATAAATAATGGCCAAGCTCATGTACCCATCCACATTTGCGTATTCTTAATTCATAAACTTACAAAGCCCCGTAACTACATCCTTGAAACGCTTGCCAATATTATCTGCAACTTTTAATTTAAACGTAATAGTTCATGCAAATTCTATTTTGCCCCAAAAATAAGAATGTACTTACAGGGAAGTAAGTTAATGAATTAATAATGCGCAATGTAGAAAAGCCATTATTTCTGATCTCATTATTTTCGGGTGTGTAAGGTTTGGCTGTATTTTTACAAGCTTTATTTATTTGTGGGATGAAATATTACTACACATATTTCTAATTTACCAGTTAGTCAGTTACGACAAACAAGAATAAGCTGGAATATGAAACGTCGATAAATTTGATGTGATTTCTTCATTAATCCCAAAATGTTTTGAATGGGGCTAATCAATTGTTTTTTTGTTATTTTAACGTCTATCAGATTCAGTTAAAAACTGATTTACAAAGGAGGACAACTAAATAAATCAAATTACATAGATTCAGAAACAACAATTAACTACAGTTAAGTAAATATTTGAGATAGTAATATTACAACAACAATGCATTAAAACACAACAATTTTGGTAACATATTCAAAAAGGATATTAAATGCAATTTAATGAATCAAATATAAAAAAGTGGTGAGGAGAAAAGAAAAAGGAAAAGAAAAGAAGATAAAATAGAAAAAAAAACATTAAAAAAGAAAAACGAAACGAAAAAATGATTTATTAGACGATCCCACTCAAACGAATATGAGGTTTCCCAAAAAATCAGGAATAGCAAATCAGGGAGTAATCACACTTTCGCGGAAGAAACCACCGAACGCGAAACTTCATTATTGTGTTCAAATCTTGATAACAATTTTAGTACATAAAAGATTTTGACTCTAATATATAATTAAATCTTAAAAAAATATACAAAATATTATGTTATACATATATTAAAAATAAAGTGTACTATGGAAGACATATTATAGATGTCACAATGAACATGCTATTTCTAAAATATTAAACATTGCTATTTTTAACGCAAAGACTTTTAAGTGCAGAGATGTAAAGTTGAACTTTATAAAACAAAACATTTTGTAAATTGTAACCAACCGTGCGAACACCAAACACAAGTTGTTTTTCAAAAAATATTTTTAGTTCACAGAATAAAGTAGACACAGGTTAACATCACCCCGCACTCTAGGATCAATATTTCACTACTGCCGGACCGTCTTCGGCGTAAAAACACATCACTAGTTGCAAGTGCAAGGAACTAAAACCAGTCATACATGACGAGACAATCATGACATTGGCCAAATTGTTATCTAGAAAGCGTAATGCTAAACAATCCGGTGAAGTCACTAAATGCATGCTATCTGATAGCATTGTCCCCGAAATAACAAAGAGGAACACTAACATCTCTTAACAACACTGCAGTAGATATTAGAACCTTTACTACTTACCTGCAAATTGGCACCTAAAAACTTTATCATTATCAGGAATTTGATTAAATTTATGTTCCAAGTGTTTCATTGCAATAATGTAATGAATTATCTGGAATGTAAACTGGTTCCTTCATTTAAGTGCAGTGTACACAATTTAGCATTATCTTGCCCATGTTGTTCTTTTAAAAACACACTCTCCTAAAAACAATGTAACTCCAGAACTATTAAAGATATAAATTGTGTTAAACATTAAAGATCTATATAATACAATACGCTTGGTGTATGTTAAGATTAACACGAGGGCCTTCCCGCGCCGGTTCTTTCCGCTGCATGATCCAATGTTGTGAAATACATTCTGACGCTGTCCCCCCACCCCCCCCCAAAGAAAGCGGAGTAAATTAACCCTTTCATCCCTGAATCTAAAAAAATCGTTTTTTTACTTATTCATAAACAATCATACCCCACAAGAAATTGTGTATTGAACTTATCTTCTTTCT
The DNA here is from genome assembly GCA_024449915.1 of Sweltsa coloradensis. Taxonomy (NCBI): domain Eukaryota; kingdom Metazoa; phylum Arthropoda; class Insecta; order Plecoptera; family Chloroperlidae; genus Sweltsa; species Sweltsa coloradensis. The sequence continues at coordinate 470,203 of JAMZAV010001344.1, forward strand.
TTTTTTAGGATTTTCGATTTTTTAATTTTTTGAAATTTTAATATGTACTACAATTTTCAACATTTTTAATTTTGTAAAGATTTTAGTTCAAGAACAAGAATCTAAATGCCAGAGTCGGTGTTGGACGAGTGAACGAGTCATGTGTTGAGTCCGGTTACCCGGGTAAATTAGTAATACTATAGGCAAAACTTGATTTTACAAATACATTCGCTCTTCTCTTATTAGGACGGTAACATAAATCGACGCGTACTCTTTGGTTACCCCTAAATAAAACTTGCGATTATTTATTTTACAGTCAACATAATCACTAACTGCAATCAACGTTTTGTCTCGTGAAACTGTGCAGTGTACATTTCACACGAAAACGACAATCGCCCAAAATTGCTTTATTATAAATATCGTATTTTCCAATAACAATTGTCAGGTATATTAAATCCGACATATTTATATAGATTAAGGTTATAACAATATATGTTTTGAACCATAATGTGATAACCATACATTGAAAGCAGATGGGTGTAGAAAAAGCCAGACGATGAAATAAAAATAAATGAAAAAACACGTAAAATTCAATCTTCTTGGAAATAGTCGATGATGAAGGAGACTATTTTCTATCTAAAATGAATGCACTTATCCTGACACGATGAAAAATTGCGCCGCATAAATCACACTCCAGTCAAAATTGTTGCTCTTTTTTTCAACCAGTGACTTTGCAAATTACAATATAATAGTGAATAGTGATAACCTTTATGCGAAATCTCGTTGTTAAATGTTGCGACCTTATACTTCAACTCCGCGCTGAAAAACCACGCCGCACTCCGAATAGAATTTAAAAAATAGTATTGCCCCACATACAAACATCAGGTTAATAAGTTCAGTGTCGTTTTGCACGCACATGATTTATGCGTTATATGTATACGTAACGTTTTGCCAACGGAAAACAAACGATAGCAGACATTTGGCAAAAAATATAGCAAAATTTTGACTCTTCTTTTAAACCAATAACATTGCCAATTTACACACGATTACATTACAATAGTGAAAACCTCCATGAAAAATCTTTTTGTTTAATGTTGCAATCTACTTCAGCGCAAAAAATTCAAGTCGAAACATAATCTATTGAACACCCCTGATCAACAATTGAATATAATTAAACGGTTTTTTCACCACACATTACTGTATTAACATTGGTTATTGGTGATAACGTGTACCTTTGACAAAACTGTACACGTAATACATTTAATTGAGCATAATTTATGGACAAACGAACAAATAAATTAAATGTTGGACTATTTGATGAAATTTGTTGTCTTTATTATAAACAACTGGAAAATAAATATGGTTTCATTCTTTTTTCAGGGCCCTAGAGATTCACACAGTGCAAGTTTAAGATTCATTGTGATAACGTAAAATTGATAACAGACTTAATTACAAAAAAGCTATTACGATGACTAAAATAATACTATGTTATGTCTTATTAAACTTGCACTATAGGGTATTTATATGAAACACATAATTTGGGTATTTTCAATAATAATTTCAATTTCACAAATAAATTAGTTCCGTTTGTCGGGCCCTTTATGCGCACGGATACGTTCATACATACGCGTAATAAATGTATGTATGTATACATGAACTGGTCCAAACTTATCAGTACAGCTGCCGCGAACTGAAAGCAATCTATATTTGTTAATAATAACTCCAAACATTCGTAAAATATGGTAACAAATGTATTTTATTTTATTTGTTTACATAATAATGTATAAATATCTTTTATTTCAGCGTGATTACGTAAATATTGTAAATGTATTGACTTCTTAACCACAATGGTCAGATGATGAACACACTCGTTGTTTTTGTAATGCAGGAATATATCTGGTGTTACAAGGTAAGAGGTCCGAAAATTCTATGGGTTAAATGCTCTTTCTGTTATTCTTGAATTAATATTTCTTGTTATTAAACGAGGGAGCGGAGCGACCGAGTGTCTCCATTCATCTCGAACGGTTCTCATTCTGTGATTCTGTCTGTCTGTCTGTACGTCGAAAATCAGCCGAACCGCTGAACGATTGGCTGAAATTTTAAAACAGACATCCGGTACGAAATTATTGAGAACTGCTAACAAAATCAACTAGACCCTTGGCATTAATCCTACAACAATAAAAATGTGATTTTTAAAATATCGATAGCATTTGTTGAGTAGCAGCTATCGGGACCACATCTACGTGGCTTGCATGGCCTATTGGTAAGCATTTAGCCTACCACACATTGGGGTTTTTCGATACTACCGTTAGCTCGAACTTTTTTATATTTTTACCCCACATATTATTTTGAGGGTGTTAAATGGGAAATAAAACTTGTGATTTGTTTTATCTCGGAAATTTGTTAATGTTTCCGCTAATACGTTTTGAACACGATTCGCATTTCAAATGTTCAATTTAAATAATGGGAATCGCCAAAGTCGTTTGTTAAACGAGTGATGAGCCTATGTTGAGTACCGGTATCATTCCATCATACTGGGCTAATCCTTAGGTTAGGGAGGAAAGGGGATGTTCCCGGGACTCAACACTTGGCTCACTCACTCACTCCTCGTTTAACAACGTATCTTTTTGGCGTTTCCTAGTAATAATGACATGCATTGCAAAATATTAATAAAATAAATGAAAATTAATCATATGTAAGTCGGACCGAGCCTTTTGGGTTTAAAAGTGGGTTCAAACCAGGCTTCAACCAATGTGGGTTTTCGGGGGAGTGGGTTCTTTGTCTAAGGGAGTGGTGACATGAATTGACAATTAGATAACTACAATTAAGAAAAACATTTATTGACACCAGAGTGACGTAGACGGCTGTATACACAAAAAACACAACATAAAGTCCTCCACTGAAAATCAGTTATAACTGAGTGGAAGACTCATAATACATTTATATTTATTTATTTTTATTATAATAGATAAGTTGACAACCGATATACGAGATAATATAAACAATAGGTAACCAAACACGTAGATGATGCGCCACGCTGACTGTTGAATAAAGGGGCGGGTTGACCAGCGTCGGGCGGGGCGGGGGGGGGGGGAGGTCGGCGTCGAATCGCGTCCACGCAGGGCAGCTCTTCACCGATATAAACACGACTCATTCGACAGGCAACCCTTCACACAAGTCCACGCACGATGACCGAAAGTGGCACTGATTTCTAGGCACACGTTCATTTGTCCTAATGGATGCTCAAAGCTATTATCAACGATGGTACGACCAGGAGCACATCCGCCCTCAGCGATAGCCCGCGAATATCTCTCCCGTCTCCAGACCCCTGTCCACCCTGCCTTCCGAGTTTGCTGCAAAGAAAATTCACAATCCGACCAACCAATCGGCAACTAGCAGAAAAAACAAAAAAAATATACAAAATACGTTGACTTGTAACTTGTAACTCGGAAGGGCCGTTGCGTTCTCGGGACGCTACCTCCCAAGTTTCACAAACCACTAAAATTTAAATTTAAATTAATTAAAATTAAAATTTACATAACTTATTAATATGAGCTATCTTTGATTTCGTTTTCCTTATACACTAGACAATAATCAATAATACTATCCCCGACCCGAAGTGGAGGTTTAGAAACACAACATAACACAATAGTACTCTTATACATATATATGATCACTTTCACTTTCTGATCACCTGGAGCTAACAACCCTTCTGCTGTCATTGCAGTACTGTTCCATCCATTCAGATCAATAATGCAACTACAAATTCAGAAGTTAAATAGTTACCGTCTCGGTGGTCTAGTCTAGTTGGCTAAGGCGCCTACCTGGAATGTGGGAGACTCGGGTTCGAACCACGATAGGGATGAATTTTTTAACTTGTGAATTGTATGAAATAATAACAATTCCACCTACGGGAGTGTTTCCCGACCAACCAAAACGAGAAATAAACCCTTGCTCATACCTGCGTATAAGGTACTGACATTATAATAATGTTTGTTTTGTCAGTTAAAAGGCAACATATATTCATTGCAGTACTGTTCCATCCATTCAGATCTATAATGCAACAACAATCCAGAAGTTAAATAGCTAGCGTCTCGGTAGTCTAGTTGGCTAGGCGCCTAGCTACCTTGAATGTGGAAGACTCGGGGGGGATCGGGATAAATTTTTAACTTCTGAATTGTATTAAATATTGCCAAGTATCATGCCTGAGTCTACTTAATTCTTGTCATCAAGTTTCATTGACCCACTGGGCTCACTGTGTATTGTCTGTTTTCACCCAGGGGTAAACAAATCTTGGTCAGAATACCACAACAGTCAAACACAACATAAACGTTTCAACATAGCAAGAGATATAGAAACTAACACCTATTACAACCACATGGCAAGCTGTCAGTAGCCCCGAAAACACCCCGGCTAGTTTTGTGTTCAAACTTTCTGAGAGGTAAATGAATTCTTCGTGGCCTTGGCATCCGTCAGTTGTGTAATGCGCTGGCGTTTATCGCTGAGCCGAGCCTAATATGACGCGCGTAGAGTGATTTGAAGCAAGTAGTGAACAGCAGATATCCGTTCTCATCATTCGGGGTCCTCGGTTTGATCTGACTTAGTTCCAGCTTCCTCAACATCGGGAGGGCATCTCCGACGGACTGCAGCTTCGCTTCCAGGAGCGTCTGCTTAATATACACCGGGAAATGGCCTATAAAGCCACATCGATAATTACCTCGTTGGTCATGGGTGGTACAGGTGTTGTCCCTTAGCAAGTAACGTAAGGAAATAGTCTGCTATTTTCAGGTTTGAAGAGCTCGTGTACACTCCATTGTACAGAGAACCCCGAACCTGTTGTTGGCGCTTTCCCCGACGCTTTCCCCGACGGGAAGCGACCCTAAATGAAGGGTGGTCCACGAACACCTCATTGAAGGCGTCACCCCACGTCTGGGCCTTTTCCTCCAGGCATGCAGTCAAGTGCTAAGTTCAATTGGAGTCGGAGAGTCAGACTTGTCTGCTCAAAGTATGACTCTTACTTCCGAATAAAACCACTGGATGGTAATTGGGCATCTTTGCAAAGGTGGGCGCTGTCCTCGTGCCATACGCTCTGGGGGCTGGGTCTGTCGGCTGAGGTGTCGGAAGAGCATTACCACACACAACGCTATCCTCGTGTCCCCCTCCATTACCCTGACCCTATTGCAGCTGTGGTGTTTGTATTTGCCTTTGCTGGGCTGCGTTGGTTGCCATCATTTCGATTAAAGATTGCTACATTTGTTGTTGAAAACAATGCTAGTTGCGCCTCCACCTTCTTGGCTCAAGCCCTTTTCCAAGGTCATTAATGCAACCGGTATGAGTATCAAAACTAAGCAGTGCAGTGTCAGGAGATCACTACTTCTTGAGAGCTTCCTGAATATCCTGCAAGGATTTACCCTTGGTCTCCGGAAGTAGGAAGAACACGAAGACATCAGCCAGAACGCAACATCCAGCAAATATCCAGAAGGCAGTGTGGGCTCCCAGTGCGATAACAACCAGGGGGAAGAACTTGGTGATGAGGAATCCGATCAGCCAGTTGAAGGAGGCGGTCAAAGCTGTTGCAAAACCTTTTACGCTCGCTGGAAATATTTCACCCATGATTGTCCACGGGATAGGGCCAAGTCCTATTGACAAAAGTAGAAGAACATTCACTTTTGCAAGTCACCAATGCGTACAATGTTAATGGGAAACATCATAATTTACTAACCTAAACAAAAGCATGGTAAAAATACCACTAGACAAAGGATGGGTAACCACCCAATTGAAGATACGTCCGTGTCTGTTTCTGTCTTCAAAAAGAAGTAAAGTCCTAAGATGACCTGAAACAAAAACAGTAATAATTTTATTGATTGCACCATTGAGTTTCAATCAGTGCAATGCAGTTTACGTATAACTTCAATCTTTCCCACAAACGTACGTACATAATGAAATAAAATCAGCCATTGTACGAGACATTACACCATCTCCCTTACTGTTATTTCCCGACAGTGCACCCACAATGCCATCCTATTTCCATACTTGTTCTGCTGGTCAAACATTCGTCGCCGTACAGATGGGCTCTGGTTCTGCCCGGCGACCCGACCGTGCTGGACTTCCTCAGGGGTCAGTAATAAGCCCACCTTAAATCATTTCTAAGAATGAGCGTTGCTGAAACTTTATGTGGAGATTGTAGGTCATTTGATCGCAGAAATAACTCTTATCACCCACGTCCCCTTTCCCTGAACAGTACGTTTTTACACAATTTTTTTCTCTCAATGGGGACAAACAACAAATATTTCTTACGTAAATTTTATAATCATAACTTACCAGGGCTATTGCCATTCCAGTTGCGGATATCAAGAGCAGATATCGACGTCCCAGTTTCTCAATCACCAGCAGAGTGCAGAACCCAGACACCACGAACACGGCACCTACGATGATAGCCGAGATGTCACCAGTCAGAGATCCCCCGGCTTCCTGAGAACAAAACATTGATTGATATGGTTCTCTAAAAGCTAAATCTCCTTGCAAAGTTTACTCGAAACAGGTTTACCGAAACCCTGTTGTGGGTATTAGAAGACATTGATCCACGGAAGAAGATCAGAGCCTGAACGGCTGTTACTATTCAGAATGTGAGATTAGTTTACCTGGAAGATGCTACTGGCGTAGAACAAGACTGCATTGATGCCACTGCATTGTTGGAAGAACACCAGGCCGCAGGCCAGGTAGATAGATTTAATATTTGCGCGAGACTTGAAGAGATCTCTTAACGTGCCGGCATTTCTTTCCGAATCCTCTAGTGATTTCTACAAACAAGATTGCAGCATCATTCATTTGGTCAAGTGTTTACAGAAATGATGCGACTATAATGCTACGTATGATTACTAGATATCAACCTTCTATATTCGTTCCCACCCTAGGATGTCTAAGCTACTAGAAAGAATTTGTTTCATTCGTGGCCCAGTGTCAATAAAACCCATGCATCATTCAATAAAAAAAGGGATTTTGAAAAGATTTCGTGCAGGTACTGTCGACAAACTAGGTGGAGTTGACTTTAGGTGGTGTACGTGTGCTTCGATTCTTCTGCAAAATATTTTAGATTTGTTGTTATCAAATAAAATAAAGTAATGTTTTGTTTGTTAATGGTAAACCCCTAGTACACACCCTACATTATCGTAGGTCCATTGGTCCAGGAGGTGTGCACCCTCCCGTTTCCTTTAAAAGTTATTAAAAATGTGTTTCCATCTAAATAGCTAAATATCTGCCTTCAATCAGGTAAAATAATACATAAACAGTCAACAATGTGAAGATATTACTGAATACGGACCTGCAAGAAAGACAAATGTCCATGATCAGAGTACCTGCATTTGATCTAGTTCGATCTCGATTCCTTCACTTGGCTTCTTCCTCAGCCACTGTAGAGCCTTATTTGCGCCTTCGATGTTCCCTCTGGACAACATGTAATAAGGCGATTCGGGCATAAAGAAGAAGCAGATGGCGAATATACAAGGAAGAATGATGGCTGCTATCCCAAGCCACATGTAAGGGACAAACGCCCCGATGACGTAGGCGTAGAAGAAGCCTACACTCAGGAGAGCACTGTAGACGGAGCCCAGAGCGCCTCGGATACTGTCCTGGGAAGAAAGAATATACCTTAAAAATGCGTTGCAAGAAAAGTATTAATTAGATATGTATACAAGTTGGTCCTAATCTTCGTCAGTCTCGGAAGTAAAAATATTGATTGTTCATGATAAATGTTAAGATAAATCTTCTCTACTAGTGCCGGTTCAATTTAGCTACTTACTGTTGTGGTGCTCAGCTAAAGCCTCCTAGAGAGTTTGTTAGTTAGTGAGTTGGAGTATATTCTTGAATATTTGAACTAGCACCATGTTTAACAATCTTTAAAATAAATTCTAAAGTCTAAATTAATGGTTGATAATATAGTAATCTGTTGTAGAAAAATTGTCATAATCATAATTTCATATTGAAGTATTTTTAGGGGTTGGTGTAATAGCCAAAGTGTGTCCCTTTAGGAAACGAACCTTTTATACTTTCATTAAAGCCACTTATAACCACTTATAATAATACAAACAGTTCTGGCGATGAACTGTTTTATGATACCAACATAACCGACATCAATGCGAGCTTCTGATCCGTATGTTATGCAATAAACATCTGTTGCCACAGACGGGATGACAATATGGTTGATGCAGTGTTACCTCTGCGATCTCCCCGACGTACATGGGCACGACTGTGCAGAGCGAGCCGAGAGCAAAGCCGATGATCAAACGCGCCGCGTACAACATCCCGACAGAATCGGCAACTATGATGAGGATCCAGCCGACAAAGAAGGGAATTATGCAGCTCAGTAGCGTCCACTTACGACCTGCAAAACACAAGATACCATTTAATGGGGTGGAGCCACCAGTCACCAGTATAGATCTACAAACACATCATCTTTTCTGTCTGCACCCACCATTATAATATCATACGCATGCAGGACTGCATTCTGATCGAGTCAGTTACTGGTCGAAGCTAATTGCAGTTTTGGGTCACGCAGCTGGCTACAATTGCCTAGAGAGAGAATTTTCTAAACTTCCAACTACTGCAATCGCGGGTTGGATTTTTATGGTACTGCGCATGCGCACATTCGTTCTGCTCACTTATGGTTGTAATAAAAAACTGTAGCAAGTTGGTAGCATTATCCATGTTCCAAAGATCGATGTGGCCACTGTATACGCTCACCGAATGCACTGGTAACTCAGAGGCTAGGTGCATTCGTCCATGAGAGTATTCTTTCTAATTTACTGTATAATAACATCAAACTGTGACATCGTATTTATTCCACTCTTTACAAACTAACTTAATTTTTGTGAAGATCGGGGGAGTGGGAACCAGGACCACTATTCGATTGTTAGAGAGGGTCAGCATGCGACCTTATATGTCCAATTTCAAGCCTCTTACCCCGTAAAACTTTTAAGCACATATTAAACGAGTCCACTAGAAAGCCTCAGTTGTTGCTAGACAAGTTGTTGCTGTCGATTGGCATCGAGAGTGTCAACGTTTAAACAAGAGAGAACTGCCACCATGAAACAATTTTATCATACCAACTCTATCCCTCTGTATTTGCCTTCCTTCTTGCGTTAGTGGATCGATAATGTTACTGAGAACCGACAACGTTAGTGGGGAGGCAAATGCGGAGGTATACAAGCCATTAACTATTAGAGCTTCTTTACTAAAAAATTTTTTTTTCTGCCAATGTTCAATTATACTCAAGTAAAACAACTGTATACATCAGTGGTAAGTTAGTAAGAAATTGCTATTTATTTTGGTAAGATACATGTTTGAGGTGGCAGTTCTCTCTTGTTACAAGTTCGACAGTGAGTAAATAGACCCCCCGGTCAGGCAGGACAGAAGTCATCACTCGCCTATCCGGTCTGCGGAGAAGCCCCCGGCAAAAGGGCCGACTGTCGCCCCCAGGAGCAGCAGTGAGCCAATCCAAGACGCCTCTTCGTCAGATATCGGTAGAAACGAGTCTAGTTGTTTCAGCCTGGGAAGCGCCGGAGACGACCAGCCCATCGCGCACCCGCCTATCATAGTCGACAAGTTGGCTGCAAGGAAGACACAAACACTGTTTACTATTAAACTTATTCTTGTCAACTAAATCATAATAATTAAATAATTGATTACATTCTATTTTGGACAACATATCACTATAGGCTATGCCTCGGTGACCACTCCACTACTAATAACCCCCAAATAAACAACAACTGTATAACTGAACTAAATATGTTTTTTTTTCTCCTGTCAATAAAGTTGTAAATCATTATATTCGATGTCCCGGGAAGCTTTGGTAAAGCTTGTCTGTGGGTTATATTCATATTGCAAATTTATTACAGACTAAAAGTTACGTGCTAGATTCGGAATGCGAGAATTGTACAATAATATAAGTATAAAGTTATTTTTTAATGTAACTACAGTAGGGGCCTACCAATAATAAAACTTATATATTAAAAAACACGTTATGGTGTAGATGAGCATAATTATGTGCATGTACAGTCAGGGTCATATATAAATCAAGAGGTCTGAAAGATACCTCTTTCACCGACATCTCGTGGTCAACTCTTGGTGCCATTATTTATATTGCCTGTGAATTGCATTATCGATCGATGGAAGTTCCCAAGACTATTGATGTTATTAATATTATTTAGGAGTTTGAAAGACTCTTGGAACAAACATAGTTCAATATCTAGAAGGCAGTCAGAAGAAAACATACAATTTTAAACAATAAATCTATTAAAACAAACTTTGTGGTTTCAAAGAGACATGACAGCTAAATAGCAAATTCGAAATTAAACTGAGAAACTAAGTGCAAATTAAGAACTAAGGAATAGTTCTAATGCTATGCCTAGGCCAAGGTATCGATATACAATGCTCTTTACCTTCCATATTATATTTCTTCTAGCTTGATAGTTCTCTGGTAATAGGAGAATTTCCTTTGGAATTATCAGCCATGTTTCTAATTTATGTTCGACAATGCAGTTCACAGGGCGAATAAATAATGACACCAAGAGTTGACCAACGAGAGTCGGTGAAAGAGGTATCTTCAGACCTCTGTGATGTATTAAGCCGGCTGTACATAAAGTTTGAAATATAAATATCAATCACTGTTTCCGTGTTTTTGTCAAACATAAAATATTAATTTTATTTTTTACAACACAACGTATGTATCATTTACCTAGAAATGATGCTATAATTTGTGGTAATTTACTTCCGGAGTCGGCCATGATTGCGGTGCCAAGTAGGATTCAACGCAATGTCTTCTGATGTGGACCTGCTTATCCTGTCTCAAAAAATACGATAATAAAAAACGTAGTTTACTTTTGTCAAGCATAAATCATGATTATAATAAATTATTTTTTACAACTACAACGATTGTAGTCAGCTGTTAGCTAGAAGATGATGCTATAATTGGAAGAAGTTACTTCGGAAGTCGGCCATGATGCGGTGCCAAGTAGGATAAGAAATGTTTCTGATGTTGGACTGCTATCTGCTCAAACCCAACGAGAGTACAAGATAACCTAGTAAATGATTTGGAGCTTTTACTTTTTATCTTCACATTCCATGATTTATAATAGACGATTCATATGTTTGATTGTGATGGTAGTGTGAGCAGGAAGAAGAACAAAAGAAGAAGAAGCAAGGAAAGAAGAAGGAGAAGAAATAACTTACAGATCTAATATGGCTAGATTGCTTCACTACTCAACAAACTGACCGCACAGTGGCGCGAGCGTGACCAAATTTGACTATTCAAGACTGGAGATTGGCTTAAATTGTTAATGCTTCACATTATGTTAAATTGAAATTAGAGATAACATTTTAGGGTTTTTTTTGTTATGGTTTTATTAAGCTTGTGCACATCCTACTGGGAATACAAACAAAACATAAGATTTTTGCATAGGTATTTGTAAATAATATTGGGTGTCAATGTGAGCGTGAATATGCATAACACTGGTCAACCTAGAAATGACATCTTGAAAAATTATTGGGCTACCATATCGACTTTCACCTGGGACTTAAATACAAACGACCATCAAGGGCTTCAATTTGACCGCCCGGGACGTAATGGACTGGGGATTAGCCTACCTGATCGATGTTAGAAATATACAATTGCCTTGGACCGTGCAACATCGAACAAGAGAATAGCATCAACATATTTGAATTTTTATTTGTTTATTTATTTATAACATGCATTCACACATAATTCTCTACTTTCTTTAATGTGAATAAAATTCAATTACGAAAACTTCTTCTTTGTATTTTTGTCAAAGTAGAATAAAATATGAATGGATGTAAATTTTGAAGCGTGAAGAATTTGATAACAGTATGGTTGCTTAAACATACAATGGTGTATCTTAAGACACTGTGCTTAAGATCTAGAGTTTGTAAATGATTGTATACTATCAAACACAACTATTCTCGCGCGCGTACGTACTTTTTATGTACGTTTTCCCCCCCATACATCGCCCGCAAGAATGTGTCACTTCCACCCGCATGTATAACGCACGTTTTAAAATGGAATACAATATACCGGGGATGCACATTAACCGCACGGAAAACACTATCTCTTCGGCACTCAGTAATACTTTGCCTGCACCTCGCATCGTCTGCAGGGAATAACACACGGGTAACACACCTCAATATAGGAGACAAATACATACGTTTTCTAACGTGCGATGGCTGTGGGGTATATGTGCGGTCAAGCAACGCACAAGCAGTGCAGTGCCTGAACGAACGTTGCCCGCACGGGTAACACACCTTAGTATAGGAGACAAATATACATACGATTTCTATCACGTAGAGTACGTAAGGGCCTGTGAGGATATGCGTCAAGTTCAACGTATAGCAGTGCAGGCCTGAACGCACGTTGCCCCACGAAATCCTCATATGTTCAAAGACATATACCTTACTAACCGATACCGTAATTAGTGTGTAGCAAACGAACAGTTACATACGTGTGACACTGGGTGTTTGGCGGCATTCGGTTTATACGAGTACTTATCTTAGGCTTACAAATAATGAGTTCAAACCGACATGTGTTGGATGAGCCGTCGAGCCGCTAAGCGCGCGACGTCCTGATTCGGGAGGCCCAAGGGTTAACAATCGCGTCGAGACCGGACAATCCTGATGAACGTTTTTCTGCGAGGTTTGTCCTCAGTCGTAATGCGTAACGCATAACAGGTGATTGCGCACGTCTTGACCAGCCTGGACACACCTCTTACAAATATACTACATTCCATACCTGTGGTAGAGAGGGCATGCATTGCATTTCAGCAACCCTGGGCAGGTTCTCCTTGCAAAATATCTAAAGGACATCAACAATAAAGTAGTCTACATATACTATTGTTTCAAAAAGGAAGTGTTTTTTAATTGTATTAAATGTTATTATTTTTACGTTTATAAGGATCAAACCACAGTGTGACTTTAAATTGTTGAAGAGGTTCAAAGAGGGCTCTGGGCCACCATAGCAAATGCTTAAGACTGATCCCTTCTTAACAACTAAACTAACAATTGCTAAACTCAATAACATGTTTGAATAAAAATTGAGAGATTTTAAAATTAATTAATAATTGTTGTAGTATCAAAATGTGATGGAAATATTTTCTACATCATTTCTGTCATAGGTAAGGTACAAGGTTTCAACATTGTTGAAGAGACTCCAAGACTGGGTTGGCCTAGTCATATTTAGGACTGTCATTTAAAACTAACTGAACAATTACTAGAATAAGAAACATCTTAAAAAAATTGGGATATTTAAATTATTAATATTTTAGTTACAAAATTGAGAAATTGTCTACATCATTTCTGTCATGGTAAGTACAGGTTCCCACATTGTTAAAGGACTCCAAGACTCTGATGGCTAGTCATTTATTTGGACTGTCATTGTAAAGTTACGACTTCTGATAAGGATCCTGAGGATTTTGTTGTTATTAGCTATTATAACAGTTTCTTACGGCAAAAAAGATTTAATCCGTAAACATAGCCCGTTATATTACAACAACGACCGGGCGTTGGCGTTCTCAGAATTGGTTTCGAGACATTTTATTTATTTCCCCTCAACCCCACTTCCCCCACAATGAAAGTCAAATCTACCCTTGTCTGGGATCGGGCTAGAATTTGGTCCAGAGCATAATTCTGCTAATCGTAAAAGACGAGGAAAGCGTCAAAGTCCATAACGCAAACATCAGCTGGTAAGGCTACACTGTCGATTTAGGTAGTTTTGAATTTAAGAAAATATTGCGAGAAGGGAATGACCCAGCAGTAGCACACAAGAATGTTTTTGAGGACTTAAGTCACTTGTATTCGCATAAACTAGTGAAGATATCCTTGAAAAAAGGCATCATTCAGGTTTGCCGTTGGCGGGTATCGAGCCGAGACCTTCTAAATCATGCAGATGGTATCTCGCTTTGGGCTTGACATACATTCGTGCAAAAATTCATACCATGTATTTAAGCTTTCGAAATGAAACTATATTATATTTTACAGTATTTTAATTTTGTCCTTTCAATTTGAAAAAAACAGTACCAAATCCATTGAGGTGGTCGACTTCCTAATAAAATTTGAATTTTACCAGATATTCCCAAGGTATGAAGCACTTCTTATTAATTTGGGCTTTCGTGCTTTGAACTGGCGCATTTAAAAAGTAAGAAACAATTTTAATTTCAACATAAGCAGATAAACAAATATTTTTAAACGGAGATGACGTGTTTTCATTTCAATATTGTTATTCTGTATCTTTCAGGCAACATATACATACTAAAATAATACACACCTTCGTGTTGTTATTATTGTATAGAAAAGCAAGAGAGAGGATGTCATTGCTAATTGCTAAACTACAGCAAGATATGATCATTTTTCTCTCAACCTTTTGGCCTTACCTTGGCTGCGAACTTGTGTTGTTTTGTTGGCGACCTTCTGCTATCTGACTTAGATAAGTGTAAATTTAGACCGGTGCACAAGTTTACGTTAATTTGCATAATGTTTATGATGTCATCGTGCAAGTAGAAAAGTGCTAAATGTGTTGACAACTAGCATACTTGTATCAATTATTAAACCTTGTTAATTAAAGTGGATTTGACCTCTAAAATTCAAAATAATAATATATTCTTCAGGCAACTAGTTATGAATTTATAAATTAGCAGAAAAATTATTGGGTCTACCATGACCCGAAAAAATGGTCAAACTTGGTATTTTTTAGCTAGGTCCCATTGGCAAATATCTCCCATAAGCAATTAATAACATGGGACAATCTTTATACCCCGTGACCTTGGAGGATTTTGATCAAAAAAATATTGGCTATTATTGACGTATTCTACAGCCTTTTCTGTAAATCCTCCTCTATATATTGTTTAATATTGGCAAGTGGTTCGGTCAAAATATGCTGTTACCAAGAATGGGTGTGATTTTAATGCATATTTTTGTTGAGGGTATATTGTGAATTTTAAGACCATTTACAAGCATTGATTGTCATACTAGCATTTAGTTTGGACGAACAGAGCAGCAACGGAGGAAATTTAAAAATTTTGTCCAATCTCAGATCGAGATATAATATTTAAACGGTAAATCAATGTGATTAATCCTGTCTAACGGTCTTGATATAATTTGTGGGGGTAATAGCCCCCGTGGTTAATAAAAAATTGGTGTTTTTAATTCCCATAATGCTGATCTAGACATTGAATAATGAATAGTGACATTTTCATTGTCTGTATTCAAAGGCAACGTTATGAATTATAAATCTGAAAACTATGATTCGGAACACATTACCGAAAATAATAGCCATTTCTTTTGAAAGCTATTAATTTTCTTTTCTCTAAGCAATTATAAATTCATCATGCGTCAATATCCTGCCTCAAACCAAAAGTAGGCTATTATTGACGTATGTACAGCCTTTTCGTAAATCGTCCCATAATTGTTTTGTAATTAAGGGAAGTGTGGTCAAAATACTGTTACCAAGAAGTTAATTTTAAAATGCATATTTTGCGGTTGAGTTATATTTGCCCATTTTCAGACACATATTCTAAGGGCCATTTTAGATTGGTACGATGCTGTAGTAGCAAATTTACGGAGAAAACAAAATTGGAAAATTTGTGTAAAATCACAGATGCGAGATATAATTTTTAAACGGTCAGGTAAATGTAGAAATATCATGTAGAATGTGTTAAAATATATTTTTTGGGGGTAATAGCCCCTTTCAATTGAATATAAAGTAATGGTAGTTTAAATTCATAAATGCACTGACCAAACGATTGCTTCAAAATGGAATGTGCATCTTTCAGTTTTCTGAGTCAAAGAGAACGGTATATAAAGTTCCTGAAACTTCATGAGTCCGTAACAACAATTTACAAAATGACAGCCATGTTTCTTTGAAATACTACTTTTTTTCTTTTTCTCTAAGAAAATCGTCATAAATTCATGCCTGGCATCGAAGACGTCCGCTCAAACACACATGTAGGCCTAGTGGTAGCTCACCTGAGAATGCAAACGTATATGTATACAGCGAAACGACAAGAAAATAAGGGTTTAACATCGCTAGATGTAAGTGTAACATAATATAGATGTAACAGAATATTAGATTTAAAAAAATACTTACCCTCCCATGTCTCAGGTAGTCACATTAATTGTCACATATACGAGTTATTACTACAAATATTTCTAATTTACCAGTTGGTCAGTAAACGAAAAGCAAGAATAAGCTTGAATTTGAAAAGTCGATAAATTTGTTGTGATGTTTTCATAAGCAAATACTCAGAAAATAAAGCATGCTGTGGAAGTCATGTAGATGTCACAATGAACATGCTATTTCCAAATACTAGGAAAACGCTTAAGTCCCGCCGCGTTGTTGGATGAGCGTAATTGGTGCATAGAGCTGCCATGTGTTATGCGGATTTTCTGTTGTTCTGTGGAAAAATCATTACTAAGTTGAATTTTTTTTAATTAAATTAAATTAAATAAAAAATTAACTTTAATTTTTTAATTTTTTAAAAATTAATTGAAATTGTTAAAAAAAGAAAAAAATCGTAAAATTGCGATTTTTATAAGAAATAACTTCTCGATTGCGCTCAAATTTAACAATTATCTATAAATTCATAAAATAAGGGTTCTGTGAAAAAATCATTACAATCGGATAAAGCATGTAGGTGTTATAAGTCAAACAATTGTTAAAAAAAAGAAAAAACCCGTAAAATTTCGATTTTTATGATAAATATTTTTTCAATTGCGCTCAAATTTCACACGAATATCTTAATTCATAAAATTAAGGTTCTGAGCAAAAATCATTAAAATCGGATAAAGCATGTAGGTGTTATAAGTCGAAGAAATTTTTTAAAAATCGAAAAAAATCGTAAAATTGCGATTTTCATGAGAAATATTTTTCCGATTACGCTCAAAAACGTGGCAGTTCTAAGTTCAGAGATTTCGAAGGCCTCCAGAAAATTTCATCTCAATTGGAGTATCGGTTTAGCCGGAATCGTGCGGACAAACAGACAAAAATACAGAAAGAAAGAAAGAAAGAAAAAAAAACATTCCGGATTTTTTTCTCCAGTGTAGTGAAATGGAATCTTCGCTTTGCTCGCTACGCTCATCCAATTAAACATTGCTATCTTTAATGCAAAGATTATTAAGTGCAGAGATGTAAAGTTGAACTTTATAATAACAAACATTTTGTAACCAACCTTACGAAGACCAAACACAAGTTTAGCTATTATTATTTCAAATGTTTTAAGTTCAGAAAATAAAGCACAGACATGTTCAAATCACCCCGCACTCTACGGTTATTATTCCACTACTGCTAGTCCGGTCTTCGTAGCCAAAACACATCACTAGTTGCTCGGAACTAAAACCAGTCAAAGATTTCAGACGTGACATAATAATTACTATTATCTAGAAAATCGTAACTCTACTACAATCAAACCCTTGGGTCATAAACTAAAACAAATCCGTGATAACGTTTTTTAGTTGGCAATTTGCAAGTAAGTAGAGAGGTTCTTATATCTACGACGGTGTTTTTAAGAGATGTAAGTGTTCCTGTTTGTTTTTTCAAGGTCAATGTTGTCAGATAGCATACGTTTAGTGTAACCCTGTGTAGACACTAAACGTATGCTATCTGACAACATTGACCTTGAAAAAACAAACAGGAACACTTACATCCTTAACAACACCGTCGTAGATATAAGAACCTCTCTACTTACTTGCAAATTGCCAACTAAAAAACGTTATCATGGATTTGTTTTAGTTTATGACCCAAGGGTTTGATTGTAGTAATGAACATTTTACTACTGCATTGACAACCACCACAATTTTGCCTTATCTGGCCCATGTCGTTTATGTAAAAAGTAAAAACACACTCTTGTAAAAATATGTGACTCCTGAACAAAAGATAATAATTGTGTTTACAAATTAAAAAATTTGTTACTACTTAAAATATTATAATGATAAGTTTACTGTATGTTTTAGATTATAAAATTATTTTTAATAATAACCAAAATCGGCAAATATGATCAAATATTATTTTATTTTTACACAAAATTATTTATAAATTTTATTTCAGCGGAAATATGCATTTTATTTAAGTTAAAATTATATAAACATATATTTATAATAATAATGATCAGATGAATATGAAACATTTGTTTTTAGTAGATATATAATTGCAATTTGAAGTACGAAAGTATTTGCTACATGCTCTTCTGTTATTATTGAATTATAAAATGATGAATGTTCAATGTTATAGTAGAAAACATTGATGCAAATTTTGAATAAATAAAATAAATTATTATGTTATGTTTGAAATTATAAAAAATGTGACATTATGTTTTGTGAACAGAAATTATGGATGTTTTCCCTACATAATACTTATTTGTTTAACTGGAAATATTGCATGTATCTCTTTCAGTTGTTAAGGATGTAATTTTAATTATTCAACGATTGAAAGGATCAAGCCATGTAGAGTATCAAATACAATGTTTCAATACAATTTATTCTTGCAGATAAATAATTAGAAAGAAACGTATTTTATCGTCTCATAAATGTAATACCAATCATTGGCAGTGGGAAACCATTTTTATAAGTAACATAACAAGACGTTTAACTTTTTTTAAAGCCTGTATTTTATTACTTAACACGCGGTGCAATATTCGAATACCTTTAAATATTATTGTTGCAGGCAGCAAGCCTTTATTCCAGCATAAGTGTGTTGTTATTTCAAATTGTTTTAAGCTCGACCCATGTGGTCTCTCAACAGTGTTTGGTCAGCAGCAAAATATATTGTTTTTCTCTATAGTCTAGACCATACATAATAATACAATAGAGTGTGGTGATAATATAAAACGCACATTAACTTATTATTTTAGATCTCTCATCTTGAACTCGATTAAAAGAATGTTATGGGTACAGATTGACACATTTATTTATACCAAATACTAAAACATAATTCAAGTTTATACAAAATGTATACAAAGAGAAACGCGTGCAATACTATAGTACGTCGTGGACGTGGCTAATAAAAATACTAGTAGTATATCCACGATTCTATGTCCACGATTATAGAGCTGTCGTACTGATGGTACTGCCGATCAATTGCGATTAAAGTTGGCTTTTCTTTTGTCCGACCTTTCGCTTGGCCTTATTGGTCCAGATTCGCTTCGCTTGTCTATTTTGTCTCTATGAAATGGAAACTTCAACATATAAATTGCGCACGATAAATTATGTTTCAGCCTTGCCACTTCTAGCTAAGCAATTAGTTGGGGCTAATACTAAATATCCTACAAGGATTTACTTTCGATTTTTGGAAATGGAATGCACTTTGTTACAAATTGGGCATTAGCTATTTTAATAATTATGGAAGGGTTCATTTCTTGTTAAGAGTGTCCTGAATTTCCTGCAAGGATTTGCCCCGGGTTTCCGGAAGTAGAAAGAACACGAAAACGTCAGCAAGGATGCAACATCCGGCGAACATCCAGAAGGCAGTGTATGTTCCTAGGTTGATAACGATCAGTGGGAAGAACTTTGTGACTAGGAAGCCAACCGTCCAGTTGCACGAGGCAGTGATGGATGTGGCGAGACCCTTTACATTGGTCGGGAAGATCTCACTCATCACGGCGAACGGGACTGGACCGATACCTGGAAGAGATGATTTAGTGCAAGAGGTTCAATTTAAATCACTTTCAATTCATGAGTACTATTTGTATTATGGGCATGAAAAAACCTTTACGTGAATGATTTAGGACTACGAGCAAAGAACTTACCAATGGAAAAGCAAGGAAAATTGACAACTAGACACACGATTGGAAGCCACTCAACCGAGGATAGGTCAACACTTGTTTCTGTCTTCAAGTAGAAGTACAATCCCATGAAAATCTATAGAAAAACAAGAAGATTGTTGTTAGAGGTTACCACGTAGCTACTCTTCTCCAAGGCCTTCTTTTTTCAGAAGTGAACTCCTACGTTAGTAACTCTTGGAGGTCCATCCATCGTTGCATACCACAAAGTTGCAAATGTATTCCAAGCAGTAACAATTAGTCATTACGAAATTGTTATTATCTTTATCAGGACGGAATAATTAAGTGGCACATATCACACTAGTATCTAGTTTCATCACCTCGATATTGTTTACTTTATGAAGAATTGTGCCACAGTTCTTGAAGCTTTCTCTTCGGTGTCATATAATAACAAAGTTTGGCAACACTTGAAGATTTTGATTTTGCAGAAGATGGAGATTGGACGTTTTTGGAGGATTATTGCAAAATAATGTACAATAGGCTTATATCTTCTATATAGTTGCTTTGCCACGCAGTGCGACTAAAGATTCAAGTTAATAACATAATTTAATATTAATTGTGCTCTATAATACCCTTGACCTAGCTCAGGGGATAAACATTATATTGGTTATTTTCACACAATACGATGGTATAAGCTGTTTAAGTGCCTCTCACAGCATTTAAATAGGTAAGGATGTAGATTATCCATGACTGCACGTATTGAATTAAATGTACATTTGCTTGTGGCAGTAAACTGGAAACAATGTTATAATATGGATTTGCTGAGTTTTAGGATTTCTCAATGTGGTGTTTTTTGAAGCTATACAGATATTCGTCTTTACTGACAGGTTGCCGACTCCCAACAGGATAAGTAATTAAAGATAAACTGCACTCCAAAATTATTGTTTTGGAATGCTAGTTTGGCATCTATCAACAATTGTTCAGTTCTCTTAGGTGCCACCAACCACCAAATGGGTTGCAGGTATACCTGAGCTATTGCCATTCCAGTGGCAGATATAAAGATGAGCTTCCTTCTTCCGACTCTATCGATGAACAGTAGGGGGAAGAATCCAGATACCATGAAGACGGCACCGACAATGATTGTGGAGATGTCGTCACTGATCGTTCCACCAGCTTCCTGGTAAATAAGACTGTTCATCACATAATACTCTTCGACAAAGAAAATTAGTTTCATTGCTAATTAATTACATCTTATTTGGAGGATCATGCACGTTTCATGTGCGTATTCAAGTCGCTTAACTAAGCTGACAATATGGAATTATAAATTTTGCGTGTATATTACCTTCCAGCGATGTGCCATCATTTTGTGCCCGAAGTATGAAACTCTAATCCAGGAACTCAAATTTCAATGTATTCTTCTGGATTTGTCAATATAATTCGAGCATCGGTCATTTGGGTAATTGTAGATATCTAATTATAATCATATTTCTCCGACAGTGTTGGCTCGAGCGTTATAGCGCCTGACTCTGATTTGAGAGGTCCCACGTCCAAATCCAGTCAAGACCGGAAATCCTAGCTTATTGAAGGTTTTTCCGAGGTTTTCCTCAGACGTTTTAATGTGAATGCAAGGGATTGAGCCCTATTATAAACAGCCCTCGGACATCCCTTCACAATTGTCCTAACTTTAATATACCTAGTTAGACACCTAATTGGGGGCATGCGTTGCACCCTGGGCAGATTACTCACAAAAAATATATTATATTCATATTTCATACATGAATTCATATAAATAAATTAGTTAATTCATTTTCGTATTAAGAGTCTACTTACTCAGTCATATAACTGATTTTCAGTGGGGGACAGTAAACGAAAGCGACCAAGCCAACCCTGTCGGCCCCGTTCAAATGACAATTTGACAACGACGCAGAAACAAAACTAATAGTTATTGCATTTTCAGTTCATTTTCATTCATTTTCAGTCTTGTTTGTGTGGCTCGTTGGTCTTGTGGTTAGTGTATCTGCTTCCAATGCAGAAGGTCCAGGGTTCGATTCCAGCTAAAGTCAGAAGTTTTTTAACTTCTGATTTGGACTTCAGTCCATCAGTTCTTGTCAACGGTGACTTTGGAGCCGTCCTAGCAACGAAGCACATAATAAATTTCAGAGTTGTTCTGAATCGGCCTTGTTGATTCTGGCGTTGATTCGCGGGTGTTCGCACTGTCCACACCACTGATTGCTATATTTCCTATTAAAAAAAACGATCTTTGGTTGGTTAACGCTCACTCGTCAATTGCATCGGGGCCTGCAGGGTTGGCTTGGTCGCTTTGATTTAAAGTCCCCCACTGAAAATCAGTTATATTACTGAGTGGGTAGACTCTAAATAAAATTAATTTATTTATTTATTTATAACCAAAACAGAAAACTATACTTATGTTCTGATGTATACCTGAAATATGTCAGCGGCGTAAAAGAGAACAGCATTGATACCACTGCTTTGTAGGAATGCTACCAGCCCGCAGGTCAAGTAGAGCGCCTTGATATTTCCACGACTGGTAAATAGATCTTTCAAAGAACCTGATTGCTTGCTTGACTCTTCCACAGATTTCTGTAAAGGAACAAAGTAGTCTTAATAAAGTTGAAAATGAATTTAGTACTTGGACACTTTCTTGTATTTGTCCAATCGCCCATTAAATTTAAGGTTCCAACTTGGAAATCATATAAGTTATCAATGGTACTTTAAAAAAAATACTTGCATTCTTATTCGTGCAACATTTAAAAAATGCAACATTATAAAAATGAATGCGACAATGACTATAATACACTTCGTTAGGTTTTGTTGCCTAGATGTTTAACAATATCATCATAGACACCGACTTCTTAAAATCTCAGGGGGGAAGGGGCTAAAAATCACTCGTTGCATCAAAAACTGAGGACATGAAGTTTGGTTTTGATTAAAGCCTTTTTTCCCCCATGGCTATCTACAGTCAGATAAACTTTCTTTTTCTATTTTGGATAGCCCTAGTGCCTAAATTAAACCTCCCCATTTTTTAAAGATTTGTGGGGGGCTCAGCTCCCCTGAGATTTTCAGGGGTGGCTCTAGCCACTGATCCCCCCCGTAGTCGGTGCCTATGAATATTGATCATTGATGTTATTTTAAAAATAACTAGCTGTTAATGCTGTGTGAATTTATGTTATCTCATTAACAATTACGAACTGTCCATGTAAGTACATCAGTGTTTGTACCTTAATTGGTTAGACGATAAATAAGTAAATATAATAAAATGACATAAGTTATTGAAACAAATTGTGAAATAGTTTCGGGTATGACAGATTTATTTCACGCTTTTTTCTATGTTCATAACTTGGAACAATGAAACACAAATAACAAAGAAGTGCGACAAACACGGTGAGAAAGAAAAGTTTACGGTTCAATAACAGGTTCATTCTAATAATTTAATTGGGTGCTGGCCATATTGAGTGTTTTTCTTTAAAAATACAACATCCCATCCTTACTGGATTAGCAATTAAGCTACTATTGTGAACAACTGAATATGTGGTGGAGCTTTTTCATTCATCATGATTTATTCAGTCGAGCTTCGATCAAAAACGAGCTGGTACGTGGTCAGTTACACCATTGTAATCTACATGGAAATGTGAGAAAACACAGAAATTTCACTGATCTTGAGTTGTAGCCCGCTCAAGTTTCTGAGATTCTAATATGACCCACTTCTAAAATAGTTCGAGCACCACTGATCTAACTGATAAAATATCAAAAGGTAATATTTCCGAACAGGATTGAGCACAAAACATAGCTCAGAGAAGGTCTGATTGCTAAACGAATAGAGCCAGAATACATAATTAAGTTTAGAGTTGTAGAGGTAAGCTAGAACTATGCTCCTATGCTATTCAATTTTGTTCAGTACCTTTGAATCTGTTTTCATGTGGAGTTTGAAAAAGTTCATACATTGTTTACAAATCCTCCTCTATAGGGCATACAAGCATAGATTTTTTTATATACTACAATATTTAGAAACAAAATAAAATACAAACATTTACAATTAAATTACAGTAATAATTAATAATAAATTAATAAACAATTTTACGATTAAATAAAAACAATTACACCTACGGGAGTGTTTCCATAACCAAATCGAGGAACAAGCAAAGATGTAATCTTAATAAAGTTATTCGTTTGTTGTATAACGCGTTATCTTGAATCATTCGTCAGTCAGATCATTTTTAGTTCAGAGTAAGTTTTTAGACAAATAACATGTGCAAGATAGGGCGAGCGTTAGCGGGAAGAACCATATCAACTATGCATACCTGCATTTCTTCTAACTCTGCAGCGACACCCTCACTTGTCTTCTTCCTGAGCCACTGCAGAGCCTTGTTTGCATCCTCCTTCCTCCCTCGGGATAGAAGGTAGTAAGGAGATTCAGGCATAAAGAAGAAGGACACGGCGAATACGCCAGGGAGAACGATAGAAGCAATGGTGAGCCAGAAGTAAGAGCAAAATGCTCCGAAGACGTATACGTAGAAGAATCCAATGTTGATGATGACGCTGTAGAGGGAACCGAGGGAGCCCCGAATACTGTCCTGCGTGAGAGAAACACATGCCACATACAGGGAGCCGTTTAAGAATCACGATTTAAGTCTACATTAATAGGGATGTTTGTTTTCTGGAAAGGTTTGTAATCATTTTAATTATATCCGTTCGTCTGTCCAACAATTTCCTGCTAAATTTGTCTTTCGAATAATATTTTATATTCTTTAAAAAAATCATATTACTCAGTTGAATATAAAATATGTTTACATTTATTGATCACTAACAACAGGATGTTATACCCACAATTTTCAAGTAACTAAAACTAAACAATTTAAAATACAATTTAAAACTATACAAATTCGTTATTCAAATCATCAAATCAAATCAAATAATTATAATTATAATATATAATAAAAATGTTAGAATTGTGTGCACGAAACTCTTTGAAAGTAGGAAATAGCTGGTTTGAAAAGAAGAGGTGCAAGCATAAGATAACAAGATATGGATATGGAGACGAGGATACAAGGCACGAAACCATTATAGATTATATTTGTGTGGGGAAAGGAATAGAAAAGAGGTTAGAAGATGTGTGGGTTGTACCATCAGTAGCATTGGATAGCGACCACAGATTGCTAATAGCTGAAATCTATGAAGGTAAAAATGTAATGAATAATAGAAGATCAAAGAAGACGCGAATTAAGGTGTGGAAGATACAAAGAAAAG
Source organism: Sweltsa coloradensis (assembly GCA_024449915.1). Lineage (NCBI taxonomy): Eukaryota > Metazoa > Arthropoda > Insecta > Plecoptera > Chloroperlidae > Sweltsa > Sweltsa coloradensis. The sequence continues at coordinate 495,216 of JAMZAV010001344.1, forward strand.
AAGAAAGAGAAAAGTTTAGGCAAAAGATACGAGAAATGTTGCCATGTGGAGACATTCAGGGAATCGAAGAAGAATGGCAAGGATTTAAGGCTGCCTTTGTAACTAGTGCAGAGGAAGTATGCGGAAGAGCAACGGGGAGAAGAAAAGAGAAGGAAACACCGTGGTGGAATGAAACAGTCAAAGAAGCTGTGCGCGATAAGAGACTGGCGTGGAAAGAGAAGATCAAGAATTATACAGAGGAAAATGTCATAAAATATGTGAGGGCGAAACAAACGGTAAAGCAAATAGTGACTAGAGAAAAAGAAAAGAGTATGGAGGAGTTCGGAGAGAAATTGGAGGAAGATTTTCAAGGAAATAAAAAATTGTTGTACAACATTATCAAGGAGAAAAGGGGGAGAGTTTTAGAATCAAATTTCCTACGAAAAGGAAACGGAACCGTCACAAACGACTCGCAGGAGAAGAAAGCGTTATGGAAAAAATATTTTCAGAGTTTGTTAAATGTAGAGGATTTAAGGAATGGAAGACTAGACTATTACCGAAGATAGCCCTAGTGAAGCAGGAGAAGACGAAGTAGAAGATGAGGAAGAAGAGCTCTCAGAAGCGGAAGTTAAATTGGCACTGAAGGAAATGAAAAACGGGAAGGCACCCGGGGTAGATGAAGTAGTTGTAGACATGATTAAAGCAGCAGAAAAGACGGGGAGTACTGGATTTTCAGAGTGTTGACTGCAGCTTGGAAAGAGAAAAAAAGATTCCAAAGGATTTGGGAAAAGGGTATTATAGTACCAATATTTAAAAAAGGTGACAACAAACATTGAAGTTAATTTAGAGGTGTCACTTTCCTTTGCCATTGTGCCAAGTTGTATGAAAAAGTGCTAGAAAAGAGAATGAAAGAAAAGGTGGAAAGAGGCTTGAGGGAGGAGCTACATGGTTTCAGAAGTGGACGGTCAACCATGGACTTGATTTTCTCAATAAGACAGCTCATGGAAAGAGAAAGGGAAAAGGGGGAGGAGGTATGGATGGTTTTTCTGGATCTTACAAAGGCCTATGACAGGATGCCCAGAGAGAGAGTTTGGGAATGCCTCCGAAAAAAGAAGATTGATATCAGATTGGTGGAAAGAGTACAGAGTATGTATGTGAAGAATGTGAGTTGCGTGGAAACAAAGGATGGCAGAACGGATTGGTTTGAAGTCAAGACAGGTCTTAGACAAGGGAGTGTACTGTCACCGATGCTCTTCAATATAGTACTCGACGAGATATTGAGGAAAGTGGAGAGGGGTGGGCCAGAGTCGTCTAGAACCTTAATATATGCTGACGATATACTCATATGGGGGAAGTCATGGGAAGAGGTACAGAAGAAAGTGGAGAAATGGAATGAACGTACAGAAGAATTTGGACTAGAGATAAGCATTGACAAGAGTGAAGTGATGGTTATGGGGAAAAGTAAGACAATCTGGGAATAAGAAAAAGATTGTACTTCGAGGGGAAGAACTAGTAGAGACACATATGTTTAAATACCTGGGCAGCATAATCTCCGACGATGGAAAAATAGACGCGGAGATTGCAAGGCGTACTGGTATCGCTGAGAGTTTCTTCCAGTTAGTGAGGAAACTGCTTTGGAAAAAAGAAGTGCCAAGGAGATGCAAACTTTTAATATACAAAGCATATTTTGTACCGGTACTCACATGGTGCAGTGACATGGCCAGTTGGGGGTAAAGAAGAAAGACAAATTCAAGCTGCAGAAATGAAATTTTTAAGGAGTGTAATGGGAGTTACGAAGATTGATAAGATGAGGAGCACGAAGATAAGGAAAGAGCTAGGAGTAGAGAGTTTAAACTTTAAGCTAGGGAAAGAAAGGCTGAGGTGGTTTGGACATATGAAGAGGATGCAGAAGGACAGGATCCCTAAGATACAGTATGAAGAAGATGCAGGAAACAAACAGAGAAAAAGAGGGAGGCCCAGACTGAGATGGGAAGAAGTTATAGCAATGGATTTGAAAAAGAGAAATGCAGCTTGGGAAAGGATTAACCAAGAAAAATGTTGGGAAGAACGAAAAACATGGAACAAACTGGTGGAGGTCCCTGAGGAAGAAGACAGAGGAGAGGAAGAAAGTGAAGTTGATGACGCAGAGGAAGAAAAAGATGATGTGGGAGAAGCGTCAGGCATGGCTAGCCGGCTTCGATAACCCCGTGGAGCCAAGAATGTGGTGGGACCCTACCACCCCCTACCCGACTTAGTTGGAAATAGGGTTTGATATTAATTAATTAATAAGTTAAAGTTTTACCAAATTTATTCTTAAGTTACTTGCCATCGGTTTAGTTTAGTGGTTTCAAGATTGGGTTCTGACACTTGAAACCGTTCAGTACATGCATCGTGTAACAGCTATAGATGATTGAAATTCAATTTTTATTGTAAAAACATTGATCCCACAATACTTTTTTAATGTATTGATTGTTGTTAAGGAAAAGTTGATTGGAAATTAAAATATAGACAAAATAGAACAACTTCTGCCGAAAATGTTCTTACTCATAATACCAATTTCCTCCTTTGTAAATCAATTTTTATAGCTGAATAGGATAGACGTTAAATAAATAATAAATAAATAGGGTTTGTTGTTGCCTTACCTCGGCAATTTCTCCCACGTACATGGGCACCACAGCACACAAAGATCCCAGAGCGAGACCAGCGATGATGCGCGCTGCGTAGATCATGGCTACTGACTCGGCAAACATGATCAGTAGCCAGCTCAGAACGAAAGGGACAGACAGACCCCACAACGTCCATTTACGACCTGGGAACAACGAAAACACAATTTGGATTACATTCGGACAAAATAGACAATGCTCCCCACCGACATTGTTGGCTCAAGCATTAAGCGCGCGACTCTGATTCGGGAGTCCCAGATTCAAATTCCGTTGAAACCGGCAATACTGACAGGTTTTTTTCCGAGGTTTTCCTCAGTCGTTATTAATGCGAATGCAAGGGATTGAGTCCTGCCAGCCCACGTACATCCATTCACAATAATTGTCCTTACTCCAACTTTAAGCTACCAGTGAATTGCACCCTGACAGGTTTCACCGACAGTGTTGGCTCGGGCGCTAAGCGCTCGACTCTGATTCGGGAGGTCCCGGGTTCGAATCCCGTCGAGACCGGCAATCCTGACTGAAGGTTTTTTCCGAGGTTTTCCTCAGTCGTTAAGGCGAATGCAAGGGCTAGAGTCCTCTTAAACAGCCCTCGGACATCCCTTCACAATTTTCCTATCCGCACATACCTAGTTCACCTGAAGAGGGGCTAATTGCACCCTATAACAGGTTTCCCACGATAAAAATTTAAAATTTTGACAGGTTTTCCCTACTTTTATAAACTAATAATAATAGTTTTAATGTTTTCTAATACAACCAAATATGTGTAATGTTTTTGACAAAGACAACGCTGAAACCATTTTCTTTCTTGGTGGTAGTGAGGACAATCTACACAAGATAATGTGCCCACCACATATTTACCAAATACGAAGGTAAAATAATATTGTGATTATCTCTCACCTATCCTGTCTGCCAAGAAGCCTCCAGAGAAAGGCCCAAACACAGCACCCAGGAGAAGAAGCGATCCTATCCAGGATCCTTCGTCCTCAGTTATCGGAAGGAACGAGTCTGGTTTCTTTAGCCTGGGCAGAATCGGTGAGGTCCAACCCATTACACAACCAGCTATCATAGTCGATAAGTTGGCTGTAAGAATCAAATATGAGGTTATTGATATACCTATGATTATTAATTGATCAATTTTAATAATTTATTCATAACAACGAGCTAAGTCCTTATAAACACAAATTTATTGATGTCCATTAAAATAAAAGCCAAATATACGTACATACAAATGTTAACAATAATTAACATTAATTTACTTTATAAAACCAATAATATATACAAAATAGGTAAATGTTATGAAATAAAACTGTTTAACAATAACAATCTAAAGAAAACAGTGTCAATTTTAATACAAATTAAGACAATATTTTTTATTATAACATACGTAGTGTTAAAATGTATTAATGTTGTTGAAACTAAACACAAATTTGATAGAAACAGCATTATGAAAAAGCTAAGTTTAAAAAAAAGACTTTAATGATAAAGACTATAGTAAAATTTTCTATAACAGATAGAAATTAATTAAAACTGAAGATAGAAATGGCTGGTGTTATCTTCTATACTTGTTAATCCTGAAACAGGTTGTTGAATTTGAGTGCACTTACGTCGTCTACAGTTCTTGCAAACATTTGGTTTTGCAAAAGAACGATCATTAGCTTACATCCCATCTTCAAGTCTTCACGGTATACTTTTTCTTAAGTCTGCGAGTTCATTTTTTTTTCAAAATAAACATTGACAGTTATTACAGAGTAACTTTAATTATCTCAGTCTTTTGAAAGACAATATTTTGGTTAGGGCATTTTTTGGTTACTACTTTTATGAACGATTTTATGTTAAGTTTTGGAAGATGGCTGATGTTTGTATTATTTAAAAAAAATTATCACCTTTGACTATGCAATGAGGTATTTTGAAATGTATAGCTCTCGTATCTTAAGATCCACGGGAATTTATTTTTCTTCTGGCTGTGCAATTACTATATAAACGTACCGGAAAATGTAAAACACTATAAAATGCATCGTATTTAAGATACTTACTTCAAAGTACCTCATTGCATAAAATAAAATAAAATAATTAATCTTTTTAAAAAGACTGTGATTAAAGCCTTGATGGTAATTGAATGTATTGAACGGAGAGCACGGGAATTTTTTTTATCTGTTCTACATTAATTTAATTTTTTTGATAAGACAATATGACAATATCTGTATAAGTTGGAGCTGTTTCCTCCGTACCTAGGACACCTGCCAGGAACTGTGGTAGTTTACTTCCCGTCTCTTCCATGGCTGCGATGTACGATCAACTTCTTGCTGCACTTGCCTTCTCCGGCGGATTCGACGAATTATCTGGTCCAGTTTATATTCCTGAAAACAAAATTAGTTGAACCGTTAAATAATCTAGAGAACTTAATCCAGGACTATTTATTTATCTACTTATTTATATATTTCAGGTTCATCCAATTCAGTTATACTAACTGTTTAATAAAGGAGGACAATTAACTAAATACAATTAAGTACATAAAATCACAAACAATAATTAAATGAAATTGTGCAAGGATTGAAATAATAACACAATAACACCAATTTGTTATAACCAAAAAAATTTGATGACATATATTATTCAAATTATATAAGTATGAAGTGAAATGAATTGAAAATGATGAAATATAAAATGTGAAAAAAATAAAAAAATAAACAAAAGATAAAAATAAAATAAAAAAAGTGAATTATTTACTAGTCTTGTATCGTATTTATATCAAACTTAATTATTGCAATGTGATCATGCCCATACTTTGAAGTTACTCAAATCTTTTATCGAAGCTGAATTTGAAGAAGTATTGTTGCCTTCCTGATGTGTGTAATGTAGTATAGTCCTAGATTTTGAAACATGTTTGACCGGTATTCCTGTGAAATATGCCGATTAAGACAAAAATTGATTGTTTATTGATCGAGGACTGGCACATCAGTATTTGATGAACCGTTCACGGTATTAATTCGTTTATCACTACTGCAATTGGTTGTGCAGTGTTTTTATTTTGAACAACCTACATCTTCGTATCTCCGTGATCAGCTGATTATATGGTACTCATAATTTGAATGATAAGCATAATCGTGATAAACTAGGAAATAATCTGGTTTGTAAACGTTGTTAGTCGTACTATAAATATTTAAATAAATTGATCATCAGTCAAAACTCCCTTCCCCCCTCAAACGCACACCGCTCAATAGAACAGAAAGAAAATTTGTGGATTAACTGAAGCATATATTTACCCTATTATTGAGATTTCGCCTACGAATTTAAAACCACTATTTAAATTTTAAATGAAATAACACATTAAAAATATCAACAAATAACAAATAATAAAACAAGCAGAATAAAAAACAAAATATGTTGTACATACCTTGCAGCGTTCAAAAAATGTCAACTCTTGTTGGAACGATACATTTTTCTAAAACCTCTCACAGTTTTCCAACAATACCAAGTACCAATTAGCCATGACAAAACTCCACGCCGACTACAAGATAATACGTGCGAATGTGGATCGGATTATTTATCAGTTGGTTGCAACTTGTGCGGCAGGTATACGCTGATAAAGGTTATACAGTGTTGTCGTCTTCTTTATCTTGATATGCACGACTCGATTATATGACTCAATTCAGCCGCACAATAAAATACTATAAACGTGTTAGATAACGTCATTTTGACATGCCGAAATTTTTGCTATCTATTTTTATCCTCTATTATCTGACCATACGATACGCCTTATACGTTTATTAAAAATAATAATCGAAAAAACGTATTTAGAGCCGCATCGAGCGAATAATGGCCATGATTAGAGACTGGCATGTTTAAGTAGAAACACAGATCAAGCAAGCTGGACACGATTTCACCCGCAAGCGACGCTATAATCGGCAAGGAAAAACCTTCTAGACTAATGTAACATTACTATGTGCCTCGTTGAAAGGTGGGCTCCAAAGTTATCGTTTACACAATTTCTTAAAAACATTAATGGACTCAAGTCCACATCAGAAGTTTTAAAAACTTAGGTCTAAGCGGAAATATATAGCTGGACCCTTGAAGCCGAGACGCTAACCACAAGACCAACGAGACACACGAAATAATAATATATGTGATATCAATAAGACAAAATGGATTTCTGTAATAGCGTTTTAAATTAATTTTTTCACAGGCTATAAATACGAATTAATTACGAGATTATTAGGCTAACCAGCGGTCGAAAGGATATCACAGAAATTCGCTTAACCTTATATTAGGTCATACATAAAGGTGTGAAACCAGTTACTATTGTAAATCCATGGTGTGAATAATCAATATCAAATAATGGTTTGGTGTAGTATTTTTTTTTCACTTTGGTAACAGTGCTAAATAATTTTCATAAAAAGTCTCATTGTAAGGTTTTGACCTACCCAAAATTGTTTTGAAAAATATCATTCGTTGCAAATAAAAGTCTCTTTATAAATAATTCTAAATTGTCTCTAGGATTGTTTAGTAATCACACCGAGGTGACTGGATTGAAAGCCGTCATGATAGTTATTTCACTGGTGTAAAATGGGGGTGCAACGTACAATAAAGTTGGATAAGGAGTGGAAAGATCCCACCAAATTCTTGGCCCCGATTCTATCAAATTCGGCTTTAGGCATATGCCGACGCTTCGACCATATTTTCTCATTCTTAGGTCTTCAATATCATAGTTAAATATACTATTATGTTCAACAATGTAATTAAATTCGAGCGAACTTATACTAAAAAAATAAAATCAAAGGAGTGAAAATGATAACGGGTTCGTACACAGTATAATTTGTTTTGCTTCAAACCTATACTTATCCACACAAATAATTTAAACAGTAATAGACTTACACACTAAATGTATGTGGGATTATCAGCATGATAGTGTTTGAGAACGAATGTACAAGAACACAATGACCTGGTTTGAGGGATGACACATTTTATTGAAATCAACAGTCATGTCTCCCGAATTAGCCGGGAATTTGGGATCCAAATACAACTTACTCTACAGCACTCATAACATCACTCATAGGAAGTTCCAATGGCAATAAACGTCCATATCCCCGAAAGAGTACATTATTATACATGCCCGTTGAGCCAAGAGTTGCTGCATGTCCACTATAGTAACACCTGAGGCTTCGATCCAGAAGGCCATGTCACTGTCTACTTCTTGTTGAGAGTGTCCTGAATCTCCTGCAAGGATTTGCCCTTGGTTTCCGGAAGTAGAAAGAACACAAACACTACATCCAGGATGCAACATCCAGCAAACATCCAGAAGGCGGTGTGTGCCCCAAGTTTGGTAACAATCAGCGGGAAGAACTTTGTGACCAGGAAGCCAACGAACCAGTTGCACGAGGCGGTGATGGAGGAGGCGAGGCCCTTGACGTTGGTCGGGAAGATCTCGCCCATCACTGCATACGGGACTGGCCCGACACCTGTACAGAAGAATACGAGTTATGTGCTCCGGTTGCAAGACACGAATTGAATCATTACATCGTGAAAAGTACTTACCAATAGAAAAGCAGGGAAAGTTGACAATAAGACAAAAAATTGGAAGCCACTCAAATGAAGAAAGGTCTACATCCCTTTGTAACTTCAAGTAGAAGTACGATCCCATTAATATCTGAAAAAATAATTATTTTTGAGCTTAACTCCCTCACCCAAATTGGACACAATTGTCACACTAGACACTCTGAGGTCATACCCACATTTGAACATAAATTAACTTATCACTTGCTGTAATGTCCCAACCTGTGCTGTGGTAATTAATTTTGACACTCTTATGCCACAACAAAATAACATTTAATATAGTCCAATCGGTAATACTCGTTGCTTTATATTCTCTCTTCTCTATCTGATATGTTTTCTCAATTTATCACCCCCGCACTACCCTACAAACCATTTAGGAACATACTCATATTTTGCCGCTTAAAAAATTTGTTATGTATTAATGGATAATTAAGCTCGGGATGGACTATAACATATTCAGACAGCAGACTCTTAAGTGTACCATGTATACCTCAACTATTGCCATTCCAGTTGCAGAAATAAAGATCAGTTTCCTCCTTCCAACTCTATCGACTAATATTAGGGGGATGATACCGGATACCATGAAGACGGCACCGACAATGATTGTGGATATGTCGTCACTCAGAGATCCACCAGCTTCCTGAGAATAAAAAAATATATATTAAGTTATTAATTTAAGACTTTGCGACGAAGAAAGTTTCATAGATTAGTCGCCAAAGTAAGTTTATTTAACTGTCAAAATGAAGCTTGTGTTTGGTTTTTACATCTACTTCAAGCATGGCACCATCATGATGTTCACTTATTGTGTATACTTTTTAAAGAGCAGCAGAAGTTTGCAGGTGGCCTAAAATTTTGCCAAAACTGATTAGGCATTAATTGTCTCAGCACAATCAATTAGCAATAGCACACTTTCTTTATATTACAATTTAATGAAACAAATTCTCGGCAACAAAAGTTAACTTAAAAGTAAATTGTAAATAAGTTTGTTAGCATCTAGTACCTGAAAAATATCAGCGGCGTAAAATACAACAGCGTTGATTCCGCTGCACTGGAGAAACGCAATCAACCCACAGGCTAAGTACAGGCCCTTGATATTTCCACGGGTGGTAAATAAATCTTTGAAGGAACCTGATTTGTTTGACTCTTCTACAGATTTCTGCAAATTAAAAAAGAATATAAAAGGGGAATTTATTAAACAAGTTACCTTAATGTTATATATAAAAATCGAAATGTCACTGTGCAATATTTTTAGGGTATATTTAATTTTTAATTCACTGCAGTGTTTGGTTGTAATATTTTACTTGTTTTCTTATGCGGACAGGAAACTTCATAATATGTATTTTGCGATTTTATTTTATCGCCATTCCGTCGGAAGTCTGCAGATGCTGACGTCACCGGCGGGCTAATTCTAGCCAATAAGCGGCCTCTAATTTAAAATACTGATCGCTCGTTGGCCCGCCGATTACTCCAGCATCTGCATTCTTCCGATGAAGCAGCTAGAGATAGTTCAGCTAGTTTCCTCCTTCACTGCCAGTCCACGCAACAACTTTTGATTGTTTGATTTGGATGTTGCTTTTTATTGTTGTGAAGAGTCATTCGCCTAGTTGACCACGGGAGTGCTATTTAGCGCTAGTCTACACCTCCAAAAGCCCTGTTTTATTTAAACTGCATTCATACATTTTCGTAATTTGTTAAGCGAGCGAAGCGAGCGTTTCCATTTGACTCTGCCGGAAAAATTTGTCACTCGTTTTGTTTTTTGTTTTTTTTTTTTGTTTGTTTGTTTTTTTGTTTGTATGTCTCGCCATAACGTTCGAACGGAGGCTCGGATCGAGTTGAAATTTTGACCATCCGCAAGCTTTGTTCTCGATTGAATGCCATTAGTTTTGTGGCAAAATCGTTCAGAAAGTTAAAAAGTTACATTAAAGTTAATCGAAAGTTTTTTTTTCAAACTAACCGGCGACAAAATCTGAGATAGCCAAATCATTTAGAATGTCCGTCCGGTCACGAATATGTTAATTTTAGTTTGATCCGATAAGTAGTGTAGATGGAAATTACATTATAACAAAAGTAACGTTGCCATGGCAACGAAAAGACGCGCGAAGTTTCTAATGCACTGCCACCTAGAAGTAATCAAAATACTTTCGAGGAAGCAGTCTATTATTTGTCACCAAAGAATTTAAATATTTTTCCCAATGAGTCAAGGTCCTCTAGATGGCGGTGGATTTTATCCACAAAGTAAAGGTTTACCCACGGGCTTACCCAAATATCTTGCTAATAATAAATAATATTGGAAACATGGCCCCGTGGACTGCGAACGTCGCAAATTTTAAAATTTAAAAAAATGTGCAATGTGGGTCTAGCTATAGCACGTGCTCGCTTATCAACGCGTCCAACTGAGCGTTTTCCTAGTTACTATATTAATACACTAGGAAAACGCTAAAGTCCCGCCGCGTTGATGGATGAGTTTTTTAAAAGTTTTTAGTTTGCGTGGGATATCTTTACTTTTGCAAGTGCTTTGTTTTGCTGCCTACGCATTGTAGGTGACTGTTGTCAAGTTTCTATTGTTTCTTGTCAAATTGGTATTATTTACCGTAAAAAACTTATATTAAAAGCTTTATTTCTATCAATTCTGGCTAGCTTTTTCAACTTTTTCTTTCAAAAGGTACTACATCACCATAACCTTAAAGTCCATGTATAATATGAACGTTGAGCCCCTCCCGTTTGGTCAGAATTTGCCCAAATGGCACGAAAATATCGTACAAAAAATCAAAAAACTTATATTAAAAGCTTTATTTCTATAGATTCTGGCTAACTTTTTCAACTTTTTCTTTCAGAAAGCAATACATCACCATTACCTTAATGTCCATGTGAAATATGAACGTTGTAGCCCCACCCGTTTGGTCAGAATCGGTCCAAATGTCACGAAAATATCGCACTAAAAATCGAAAAAAATCGTAAAAGTACGATATTCATGAGAAATATTTCTTCGATTGTACCCAAAAACAATACACCTCTAAGTTTAGAGATTTCGAAGGTCCCCTCCAATTTTCATCAAGATAGGATATGCCGTTTGCCCGGTAGAGAGCGAACAAACAGACGGAAAAAAAAAAAAAAAAAAAAAAAAAACACCCGAGCTAAATTTTTTAGGGGGTCAGTGAAATTGAAGTCTTCGCTTCGCTCATCCAATTACCTTTACTTTTACATAATTCAGAAAATATTATATAAAAAATAACCATTTGATATACCAAACATCGGAAAAACCTAACAGTAAAAACACAAAACAATATCTCTCAAGAGTGTAGGTTACATTAGCGCTAGAGCGCTCTTGTCGCCGATTATGGAGACTAGGACAAAAATCAACACTGCATATTGTCAAGGAAAGTAAAAAACAAGCCGAAATATCCCGGAGACAGTGATTTTACTTATAATCAGAAAACTTCAACACTGGGAAAACGCTGAAGTCCGGCCGCATTGTTGGATGAGCGTAATTGATGCATTGAGCTGCCATGTGTTATGCAAGATTTTATGTTGTTCTGTGAAAAAAACATTACTAAGTCGAAGAATTGTTTTAATTAATTTTAATTAAATAAAAATTAATTTAAATTAAATAAAAAATTAACTTCAATTTTTTAATTATTCGTAATTTTTAAAAAAGAAAAAAATCGTAAAATTGCGATTTTCATAAGAAATAATTATTTGATTGCGCTCAAATTTAACACGAATATATTAATTCATAAAATCAAGGTTCTGTGAAAAATCATTACAATAGGATAAAGCATGAAGGTGTTATAAGTCAAAGAATTGTTTTAAAAAAGAAAAAACCCGAAAAATTTTCGATTTTCATAAAAAATAATTTTTCGATTACGCTCAAATTTCACACGAATATCTAAAATCATAAAATTAAAGTTCTATGAAAAAATCATTTAAATCGGATAAAGCATGTAGGTATTATAAGTCGAAGAAACTTTTTAAAAATCGACAAAAATCGTATAATTGCGATGAGAAATAATTTTTCCATTGCGCTCAAAAACGTGGCAGTTCTAAGTTAAGAGATTTCGAAGGTATCCAGAAAATTTCATCACAATTGGAGTATTGGTTTAGACGGAATCGTGTTAACAAACACACAAAAAGAAAAAAAGAAAAAAGAAAAAAAAACATTTCGGATTTTTTTCCAGTGTAGTGAAATGGAATCTTCGCTTCGCTCGCTACGCTCATCCAAAAGTAAGGCACTGAAACAATCGTATGTAGTGGGAGTGTAAAGAATTCCCCACAATGAGAGGTTCTCTCATACACTACCCCAATAACCAAAATCTCCCCACAAAGAATTTGAAACATTTCATACCTGCATTTCTTCTAACTCTGCGGCGACACCATCACTTGTCTTCTTCCTGAGCCACTGCAGAGCCTTGTTTGCATCCTCCTTCCTCCCTCGGGATAGAAGGTAGTAAGGAGATTCAGGCATAAAGAAGAAGGTCACGGCGAATACGCCAGGGAGGATGATGGACGCAATGGTAAGCCAGAAGTAAGAGACGAATGCTCCGAAGACGTATACGTAGAAGAAACCAACAACCATTGTGACGTTGTAGAGAGAACTGAGGGAGCCTCGAATACTGTCCTGAAAAGAGAATTTTTACTTAGTCTACCGACCTGGTTTAGGAACAGCTAAGTTTTAAGGGTTGTTTACGGGAATATAAATTTTAACTTCGTCATATTTTAAATGTGTTATAGATGTTGTCCTATGTATGTTGATCGCTCACCTCCTTAAATAATCACAAAATTAACTTAATACCCCATAGAGTGCCTGCTTTTTTGGTCACATAAATGGCCATTCCCAATTTATGTGAGTCAGCAAAATTACGTTAGAATATTTATAATGAGTTCTTAATAGATTAAACAATCAAATATTGCACAAAGGTGGTCGAAAAATATATAATTTCCAACAGAAATGATCCTATACTTGTTCCGCAGCAAGAAGGCCGATGCGCGCGGTTTCGGTGGGCCAATGAGCGATCAGTATTTTAAACTGGGGACCTCTGATTGGCTGCAATCCACCCGCCGACATCAGCATCGGCTTACTTGCTTCGGAACAACTCTACTTGCTTCCTTGGAAATAGGATTAGTTAATGGCTTACCTCGGCAATCTCTCCCACGTACATGGGCACCACAGCACACATGGTTCCCATAGCCAGACCAGCGATGATGCGCGCTGCGTAGATCATGGCTACTGACTCGGCAAACATGATCAGTAGCCAGCTCAGAATGAAAGGGACAGACAGACCCCACAACGTCCATTTACGACCTGGGAACCAAAATGTATACATGATAACATAACATAATTATAATGGTGATTTTTTCAATTGTGTCTACTGTGGTGTATACATAAATGCCATCTGAACCAAACTAAATGAAATGGATAACTTTGTAAATGTCCTAATAAAGCTTTTGCTCGTTTGTTGAAAACAAGCTAGAATACATGAAATTGATATTTAGAAGGTACTTAGGGCAGTGTGAAACAAGATAAACGTAATAAGAAATAAATATATTAATATGTAGACTTCATTCTTCTTTGATTTAAAAAATTAAACCTCTTAATCCTGACTGCCACACGCAGAATTATTTTTTATAACTTCATGATGACAGGTTAATTGAACAGACTGGGAGACTAAGTTTGGATTACTTACTCTAAGAATTGATGTCAAGGTCACTATGTAGGATTCGGTTTGGGGTATGTGTTATCTTCGACAAGTTTGTGTGTGTGTGTGGTACGCCTGAAGACTCGAGTGAGATCAACTCTTTTATCATTGTGTTGATCGTGAGCTATACTTTGATCGAGATCTTTATGTTGTGAGATTAAAGCAGGCTAATTAAACTTTTATAATGGGGTTGATCTTGAGGTATCTTTTGAACGTTTGTTGCAAGACTAAAACAGTACTTTATCTGATGTGCATTTGATAGGATAGCTCATGAAAAGTCTATATCATGTTCATTTACTACTCCTTCAACAACTTTCTGTTATAACGATGTAGGATGTCGATGCAAAGGATAGCATTTATCAGGATAGGACTTTTACTAACAGTATTAACTGATGAAGGTGTGTATGACGTTGAGGACTTCATGCTTCATCATTTACTTACGGATTGTTTTGTATTCTTTAATTATGATCTTATAATAAAATGCTTTTATGAGGCCAACGTTTCGCAATATAATCTGGATGTCTGGAATGTTTTTATTTAGACAATCCCTCCGACAATGCTGGCAATACAACAGCTACTCAACTGTGAATTCCAGGAAAAAAGTGCACATTACATCCACCAAGCAAGGACAGTACTGTCAAAGAATATGCTCATCCCTCGCCTATCTTATCTGCCAAGAAGCCCCCGGCAAAGGGACCGACTGCCGCTCCCAGGGGAAGAAGTGAACCAATCCAAGATCCTTCATCCTCAGTTATCGGAAGGAACGAGTCTGGTTTCTTTAGCCTGGGCAGAATCGGTGAGGTCCAACCCATTACACAACCCGCTGCAAGTGTCGACAAGTTGGCTGGAAGAAAAGAATATGAATATATTTATATCATTCTAGCTAATATATTTAATTAAACAAGAAAATCGTTCTTGGATGGACTCGATTATCAAAGTTAGCCACCATATCCAACTACAAAATACAAAACTGACATATCTCGTTTCTTCCACCTTATATACTCACTAGATTATTAAATTAATTTTCGTTTAAGCGTGAAAAAATATTTAAGGAATAAATACATATAAAATATCTGAAAAATGCCATGCACACTTACGGAATAACGAAATTATACAGAACCTAGTTTAAGCCATTTTTCGATTTTGAGTAGATTGAAAATTTGTTTTTAGATTTAATATTGGCAGCAGTCTTTCCTCTTATAAACAAAGAACCTTTTTATAATTTGTTGCCTAGAAGAGATTATAATAATATTTTGTTTGCGACGATGTTTTTTTTATTTATCTGTCTATGAAGTGTATACTATTCTTGTAGAGGAACTGGTAACGAGGCAGCTTGTATAGAGTGGCAAAAGAATGGGAAGAGATTCGAGAGAGTGTTGGAGAGGGATGTTATGAGGAATTTCGTTAGCAGGATATGGAAAAGGGTTTGCTGTAAATGTGAAATGGTTAGTTGATGACAGATTGGACAGATGCTCAATTTGATGTGATTAACAAAAATCTTATGTACAAACAACATAATAATAATTTTATAAGAACTGTCAGAACTATTTCAATGTACCTAGTATTCCTGCGATGACTTGAGGTAGTTTACTGCCCGCCTCGTTCATGACTGCCATGTAGGGTCAACTTCTGGTGCACTTTGATGTCTTCTGCTGCCGATTTGTGCGATTCCCTGATAACAAAAATATGAATGAAAGTTCGTATTTATTTATTTATTTATTTATTTATTTATTTATTTATTTATTTATTTATTAATTTATTAATTTACTTATTTATTTATTTATTTATTTATTTATTTATTGTATTATTTGTATTTTGTCATTTTAAATTTAAATCAGATGTACATAAAACCATAAAAGAATGTAAAAAGTATTATTATTATTATTATTATTATTATTATTATTATTATTATTATTATTATTATTATTATTATTATTATTATTATTATTATTATTATTATAAAGAGTTCAGCGTCGAAACATAAGATTTGTATCCGTACCACAAGGAGATACATCGTTCAAATTTCTCTCGATTATTGTAATTTATTAAAAACTTTTATATTTATATGTATACTTGAGGTATCTTTAATTTTTGTTCATATGTTTATTGTGACGTGAGCATACGTATATTTTACACATGACAATTACACTTATTAACATTTCAAACGTGTGCGACACTAAACAATGATACAGCAAAAAAAAGTCCCAACTCGTCCTGTTTTCAACCATCGTAAAGTAGTAGGCCCAACCGTCCAGTCCATAATATTCTTAAATTAGCAGGTCCAAAGTTTAGTTTATTGGTCAATTTCGTAAAATACAACACATGTTGTTTATTTGTTTTATAGTGATATTGTTCGAGTTCGGTGTTGTGTCAAGTCATGTCTTGGTGTGTTTGGTTTCGTGTTTGAATGGTGTGTATATTTTTCTTAATGTGAAGTGCTGCTTCGTATATGTATAAACTGTAGGCCCAAACGTCCTGTCCAATAATTTTAAAGAAGCAGACCCAACCAATCTGTTAATTACAATCTTCTTGTAGGAATTGTAATAAACTCGTAATAAAGAAATTACAAAGCTGTACTTACCTTACTAAGTTCAAAATGTACACTTCTGTAGAAAGGTTATATTTTTGTGTAGAACATGTTCAGTTAACCAACAATATAAACTACAATGATCAACTCTTGGTTGCAGGGAATAACCGTCGAGTGAATATTCACTCAACGGAATAACAACTAGATCATGAGTCGTTATGGATCAGATGCATCACCCATGCTGGTTGCGAGAGAGGCACGTGCTCACAAGGTTAAACTTGTGTGCGGTTTGTCTTAATTGAACATCTCAATTATATAACGAGGGTTAGGCGCACAATAGACTATAAATGTGTGTTTGATAACGTCACTTGGGTTTGTAAAAAACTACCAACTTCATTTTCTTCAAACCACTTTTCTTTTGTTATATTGACAGTGTTGTAGAATGTAGAGGATGTAGAAATTTCGAAAAGACATCATGTGAATGTTACCTATGTTATTGGAAATATGGACACGATATCGTTAATACTGATTTCGATTCGTGTTTCATGTATTCGCAAACAATGGCATATTGTACTTCAATGACCAATCAATGGCATTTAAATGTCTTTTTTACGAATTGAATGGTATTTAGCAATAGTTCAATAGTTTAAATTGTTCGTTGAAAATCTGCCAGATACAATTAGATTTCCCTCTTCATGTGGATGATTGTGAAGGGATTCGAGGGCTGACTAAGACGACTAAATCCATAACTTAAATTCGCTTTAACGACTGAAAAAACCGGTAGCGAGATTCGAACACTAGACCTCGCGAATAAAAAGATCGCACTTACTTTAGGTCTCTGTCTGCAGCGACGAGTGCAATGCTTTTTGTAATGTTCTTTGTAAATCTGTTCAAATAACTGAATAGGATAGATGTGTTGAATAAATAAATACATAAATTATAATTTAGCACGTGGAGACATAGACACTCAAGGTGGTAAATAATTGTCAAGCGAAAAAATAAACCTCAAATGTAAGATAAACAATATTTTAGACAATGTTACTGGCAAATTTATGTGAACATGCCACACGGGATAAATCGACATAACTACATAATATTGCAAACACTTGTACCCCATACTGACAGAAGTATAGCCCGGAGATTCCGTGTGCCTGTGATGCCTATGATATAACTGCAATGTGTTTATGTTTGTATTATAATTGTTTTGTTTTGTTTTGTTTTAAGAACCGACAGACGTCGCTCAAGAGTAATGCGCGAGACTGATTCGGGAGAACGTGGGTTCTATACCACCGCAATCCTGACAAATTTTTGTCTTAAATTGGAACACGGTCATAAAATGTATACATTAATATTTAATTCAATTTGAAAAACAAATTTAATTACTTTAAGAGTCAACTATACATATTTGAAACCTTGTTGGGGAATTTTTTCTGCTTCCAGTTGACATCCGATCGAGATGCAATTTTGCGAAGGTCACTCTTCTATAGTTATAGATTACCAAACATCATTGCGCATTACGTACAAAATAAATTCGGAAATTTACCAATTTTAATGACTACAAAAATCATAACCTAAAAATCAATTTAATTTTTAATCATTTTTGTGATGGTTTAAACAAAATTAGCCTCTATATAGAATACTTCATATACACGACCATAACATATGGGCAAAGGCTGGTAACAATCAGATAAAAACTGGCTTCAGGAAAACTTCCAGAAAAAAATCACTGGTATTGCAGACTCTTAAGATTGTAACAAACGAAAAACAAGATTAAAGCCTCTAGATGGAAAAAGTACAAACAGAATTTGAGGCTCTCGAACCAATTAATTGATAAAAATAGCTTAGATCCAAATTGTATTACTAGCTTTGTAATAATATAAACTTCCATCTAATCCAAATAAAAGTTTTATTTAAAATTATTTTGAAAGGATGGTCATAGTTCGTGTTCGTTATAAAGGCGAGTCCAGTCGTGTATACTTGCCCAGTGAAGTAGAGAAAGCCCAAATACAGATATAAACTGTTTGGGTGTTGTAGAGACGTGTTGCCGATCAAATTAAACGCCCACAAATCACTAATAAGGCACAGCAATCAAGTCCAACAATCCTCCCAAACCAGAGAATTATTAGAAAGGGATCGTTGCATAAATATGATTCCAATACCATGCTGCTCGTCCAATAGATCCGCGATAACAATGATTTATGTGAAGTGAATGCTTTCTATCCTAGAGCTTGAAGCCTGGGCCTAATAGCAGAGATCGCATAGATAGCAAACTTTAAGGCAGGCTTTCAAATGAATTCGTAATTTACACGTCCTGGGGTTAGGTAATTAAGAATCACCGTAGTTCTAATTTTAGGTAATGATACTTTCTACTTTTGAAATTACGTATACGTTTTCAAAGTTATCAAACTCGCAATGAAAGTCATTCACTTCATAATTACGTAATCGAGAACAATGCACGGGTTTTTATTTTCATTAATTCAATTTAAAAATGAGTCTTAAAATAATTATTCCTATACAATTCAGTGGCACGATGCATGAAGATCAGGTGCGTAGGAAGGTGACCGCCCAATTTTTCCTCCCCCCCCCCCCCCCCCCCCCCCACAACCACTCAGAATTTTAAATACCGGCTACGACTGAAAAACTAGGGTTCCTAGGGTGTGCTGACTGTGGGTAATTGGAAGGATGCAGAAGCAAAAAATAAAAACAAGCGAATCAGCTCATCCATTTCCGCATTCCCCCCCCCCCCCAACACACCCATTCGAAAAAGAGTTTCTACGCGCCTAATGAAGATTAATAATGTACACATAATGCATAGACAACATTAGCTATTGCTGCCAGAAGTGGTTTATTATTATACCTAACTGCTACACCTTCATTAGGCAGACCTAATTTAACTGAAATTAATTATTATTACTACTCCACTAGTAGGGAGACTATATCTGGCTGGATTCATGACATTATGTTCAACTTTACTCTCCACTTTACATATTATTACTATCATATTTTATAACATGCATTTCATGAAACAAAATGCCATGTCACGCATGCAAGAGCATTATTAATTTAAATTCGTTCTGCAATTGCAGCAGAGAATTTGACATCTCCATTCAATGAACAATAGGAAATTTGCATAATATTATTGTAAGGTTCTACTGGGTTAAGGCGGCCTTCCTTTACACAAAAATATCTTATTTTCTTGATTTTGAGAATATTTTCATTAATCAAATAAGGGTGAAAGTTTCCAACATATTTTGGCGGAAAAAAACGGGTCATACGTCACCAGTCTTCATGATACAAATCAACCAATCACGAACCGACAACGACAACGACATTTTTTTTTATTATTTGTTGTTGACAGTAATATTGGGGTTTGGGCCCCATTGCGTACGATCGAGTCGACATGCCGAGCAAGCAAGGGGTATACCGAGCGTATCCTGTCACACAACTGTTCAACATATGCAGTATTATGAGCTGAAGACAATATTCATTATTATAATGTTGCGGTTTATAAAATAAAACCCCACCCATACCTATTTCCAAAGGCAAGAAGCAATTGAATTACAACAATTTTTCTGAAACGCAGATATGTACAATCAAGCAGACAAATAAAGTTAACAAATTATGTAGATTTAAGTTACTTGTTATAGTAATAAATAATCTTGCTTTACATTTAAAGAGAAATAAAGAAAAATATGAATTGATTCCCCGTTGAGACAAACTTAACAGGTGACCAACGTGTAAAATATATGAGACGTTAAGCAATATCCAATCCAATTCCAACAAAGATTACTAATGCAAATGTCAACAATAGGAGAGGTATAAAGTTATTAGTATACCAATCGAAAGATTACATACAACGCTTTGATTTATATAGGCACAAACTGTGATAGTGATATTTAATTTTAATTATTGAATTGTAAAAGTATAATAATTGATAATAATCGTTAAGTATATTTTCAAAAACATCGAATGGTTTAAGGAAGTAGGAAATTGTTGTTCTACACGTTCTGATGATTAATTATAAAAACACACAATATCACTAATTATTAGAACCAAGGAATGCACAACGCACAACGCCTAGCAATCACGTAAAAGACTAATTCTAAGGCAAGAAAGTGAACTGTATGATTCTTCGGATCGTGACAGTTTCAATCTAAGGATTGTAATTAAGAAGGTTATGTACATAGATGCATCAATGTATTGCACTGAGGAAGGGAAGATGAGGGACCGGAGAAAGGGGTGATGTGTATTTCTTATAAATACTGGCTGCGGGTTCATTGCCATGTCAAAACGATTCAACCGTCGTAGTGACAAACATCAAGGGAGCTAAGATGAGACAAGTAAGTGATGTTATTATCTTTATTTTATACAGTTGATACAATGTTGCAATTAGGTTATGTCAGTGCATTAACATTGAATATTATTATAGTTAACAAATTATTAGAAGAGTGAGCGCAGCAAATGAGTCTTACAACGCAGGTCGAAGGGAACGGCAATCATTGTCAGAATTTCTGTTTGTCTGTCTGTGCGATCCCATAAGGCCATACGGCCAAACAGATTGAGCTGAAATTTTAAACAGACATCCATGACCAGTGAACTGAGGATTACTAACAAAATGAGCAAAATCCGTCGCGATTAAAAATTACAAGAAATAATAAATTGAAAAATAGGCTGCAAATGTGTAAAGTTTAATTCGCTCTGTTAAATTTAACGACAATTTGCTTTTGTTCTTCAAAAAATAATTTGTATCGATTCATTTTTTTAATGTAGGCGGTGACCAAGGTGTATCTAATCCTGCACGATCAAGGTCACCCAAAATTCCACTCGGATACCTTGCAATCTTTAGGCTACTCGTATTTCGTACTGTCTATTTTTTTCCATAGTACTGTATATGCATTTCAAAACACATTTTTTAATTTTTAAGAAATAATAAAATAATCCAGAAATAAAAAAATCTATCCCGATCGTTGTTTGAACCTGGGTATCTCACATTCAGGGTATAAAGGCGCCTTAGCCGACTATAGACTATAATGCGCCACTGTATCCTGGGGGATATGGAGAGGAACGTCCCATGCTGGTCAGAACCAGGCACGGGTAGGGGGCGAAAAGGGGGGGGGGATTTTCATTTAGTGGTCGTCATCGTTTTTGTCATCATTCGTGTTGGCTTGGTCGTCGTCGTAGTTGGGGTGTTGGTCAAAGTAAGGAGGAAAAATCCCCGACAACGACCGCCAGAGCTCGCCTTCTGTTTCGGGTATTTAAAATCTACCCTTCTTATCAGCTGATGTTTGCATTTCAGTTGATTGATATATTACTTATAAATGATAGGGTTTTGAGTTGGTATAAGGACAAGTCAAACGAAATGCCATAATGCGCCATATTGCATAATGCATACCAAAGATTGCAGATTGGATTTGTTTGAACCATTCATACAGCTATTAGCAACAAGAAACGATATAAACTTATTATAATCTTTCCAGTAATGCAGCCCTCCAACCTATAATAGGCTAGGGAGGAAAAACCCATGCTGTCTAGATACAGCCTTAGGTAGGCGAATGAAAGGTAATGTTACCGTGTACTCAACACATGGCTCACTTACTCGTCTAACAACGACTTGCCGTTTTCCTAGTTAATAATGAGATGTTCTAGTAAAATGTATGTATGCCTATATGAATTGGATCATGAGAATGGAAATCATGTATACTCTTCATAATTCATATTGACTCAGTATACCTATGAATAAAAAACGTCAAATAATTAAAAAAATATAAAATAAATAAAGTGACTTATTTACCCAGAGATACACACATGCAGACTATCTCTCTCCCAGCTCGAGTAACAAGATCCTACGCTTGGTGTGCATCTTTACTAGATTTTTGTACACTTGTAGTGTAGGCCTACTTTGATGAGATTAGGGAGATAGGTAGACTAAATACCGGGGTTGTATCTCTATAGGTGTCGCCCAGTGCAGGTAGACCATGCTTGAACCTAATAGATTTGTAAAACTCTACTGTTTGTTTAAGGGCGTTGCCCTTCTGATCCTACTGCTGATCAATGCAGTTTGCTCTGCAGAGGAGGCGAAGTCAGGCATTGCAAATAAGAAGCGAGGCACTGGAGGTCTGGGAGAACTAGCACCCTATGCCAACAACCATGTACACAGGTAAGATTAACCCTGCATTACTTGCGCGTTTTTATTTAACGCCAGTACTCGCGTGGGGTATATATAACCCCATAGTTGAGGTAAAATACCTGTATTTGGAGTTGTGATGGTGTTTAGATGTAGGGTTCACATACTTGACTACTGTTCACCAATTAAGGAATGTTTGTGAATGAAATTGGTATTTTATTGAAACTTAACATAATTCGCTTGGAATTTATGTAGTACGTCCTCCTTTTGAAAAATATTAAATTTCCATAGTGCGATAATTTTTGTAAATATTTTTTCATTTTAATTTGTTGACATATCTTGTACTATAATAGACACAAGATAAAATTTTGATACCGATTTGTTTTTCAACTACACCAAACCAACTTTGATATTTTTTCTGCTATACCTAAGAACCCCAACTAACATGTAGTTGTAAAAAAAACATCAAAGAAAGAGTAACTTGAGAAGACACAAAATGGGAAGGCGGTAAGTTTAAACACTACTGAGAAACACAGGATTTTGTAGCACTGGGGTATATATTACCCCACCCGAGTAATGCAGGGTTAACTACTTTATTAGATGATATTAACGCACTAAGGCTATTCGAGACGATAAGTAGTGAACGATGAGAATGAAGGGTGAATAGAAGGGAGGAGGGGAAACCCGGTACCGGCACGTAGCCTAGTCCTTTCGAAAAGTACCAAGGGGACCAACGGCTTTACGTCCCATCCGAAAGGACGGTGTAACCTTGACAGTCATATAGGTTCCTCCACTAACCCGGACTGCCGAGCAGTAGTCGAGGAGAACGAAGCCGTTACACTAGCTCTCGAAAACTCCATCTTCTCTAACCAGCGGTATACGTGAGTTTCAGGACAGAGTGGTCACCCACTCTACCTCTGACCACGCCCGAAGTCGCTTAATTATCGGTGTTCGAGTGGGAACCGGCTATGCAACCGCGGATAAACCGCTGGCTTATTATTTTATTAATGATATGACAAACATACAGAAGTTGTATGTGTATGTTGTCGTAAATCGGTTTTGAAGCATCGTTACAAAAATGACAATTTACTTAAAGGGGTATTTAACCGCTAAACTCAAAAAATATATTTCATTCAGGCTAACTAGTAATGAATTTAGCAATTAACAGGAAAATTATTGGGGCCACCATGACCTCCCAAAAAATTGGCAAACATGACATTTTTCGAGCTAGGTCCCATCGGCAAAAATCTCCCATAAGAAATAACATGGGGACGATCTTTATGCCCCGTGACCTTGGAGGATTTTGATCCAAAAAAATATTGGCCATTATTGACGTACTCGACAGCCTTTTCTGTAAATTCTCTATATTTTGTATTGTAATTTGGGCAAGTAGTTTGGTCAAAATATGTTGATTACCAAGATGGGGTGTGATTTTGGAAAACAAATTTTTGCGTGTTTGAGGGTATATTTGGGCACAGTTTCAAGACACGATGTTATAAAGGGGCATTTTAGATTGGTACTATGCTCTTGTATCTATGTGGACCAAAAAAGAAGCAGGTTAAAGCCGATTTCCAAATTGGAAATGGAAATTTTCCAAAACACCAATTTTTGCCAATTTCTGGATCCAAAAATAAATAAAAAATTCGTGTTAAATCACAGTTACAATTAAGATATAATTTTTAAACGGTCATTTAAGTGAAGTATTGTGCTATAGATTCACGTGCATAATTACATGCAGATAATAATAATCAAAACTCATTTCTAAAAACGTATATTATATAGATATTATTTAATATCTGTTTTCTGTTTTGAATACTTTTTCCGAAACGTGACTGGTTAGTGGTTATGGCAGACTCGAAAGTATCAGATTTTTGTAACTGATGAGTAGGGGCCTAATGAGTTAGATAAGACATCCCGAAAAAAATATGTTGAAATTTATATTAAGACAAACTGTGTGCTACAAAAAAAGGTATAAGCTTTTAGTTAAGAAAATATTTTGTTTTTCCTCTCATAAACAATTATTGTATGTATGATTATTATTATCAATGTTTCGCATTTCTCTTTGCTTCGTAAAAACTAACACTATTTAAAAATTTCAGCTTCAGCGGACGCCCCCCGAGTCCTACCTACACAGACTTCACCACCCCCTCCCCCTTCCTCAGCCACCCACCACCAACATTCTCGGTAGCTCGACCCCACCCCACCTCCAACCCTCGCCCCTTCACCGCTAACGTGCCGACGTACGGAGTACCGGGCCACAAACACTACCCAGTGCACGCGCACCCACCGCAGCCCTACCCGGCACCGCTGCCAGCCTTTGGTACTCACTACCCGGTCCACTCGAACCCGCCAGTCCTACCCGCCTCCCGACTCCCCCGGGCATTCAACGCAGTGATTGCAAGGGTTCACGATCAATGGAGACAGAATAAAGGATATGAAGGCCCTGTCAATGGTAATTATAATATATACGTCATACATAATTTAGTCAAATGTGGTAAATAAAAATATAAAATTACATCATACATCATTTTGTCACATTAGGTACAGAGACACCCCTTTGAAGTTCAGTTCAAGCCCCTAGATCTGCTAACCTTTTGGCAATACGACTTAAATCGGAGTTAAAAGTTAAAGTTGAACATCGTTAATGCATAGAGACACAGACACTCATTCTTTGTAGTCTGATACAACTTGAACGGATCTTTTTGTTTGAGACTGACATCCAAGTAAACAGTGAATTGATGAATACATTTAACAAAAAATTGAGGGGGGTCCCGTTAATGAACAAGTACCAATTAATGAAATTGAGAAATGTAAAAGAGAAGTTAACAAAAACACCATTTACTTTTTTAAGATTATGTCCGGAAAGTAAAGCTACATAATATTACCGTCGAAATTAAAAAAAGTGAATTAGTACATTTCACATAGGTTACAAGATAAATGTAAATCATTTAGCATTTGGCAAATAGCTACTGGTTCAGGCAAGAAACATCCAATGTATAGAAACTTTGCATTATGTCGATCAAAGATATATGGACAGCCCCTCATTATCAATATTAATCGTTGATTAGCCAGAAACAGTTTACGATTAAGGTCAAGCTTTGACTTTTTTTTAAAAATTTAAACTAGGGGTCATCGATGTGTTTTTATTGTTTACATAAAATCATTTTGATCAAATTTCTGCTTCCGTGAGCACTGTGCAAATATTTTAACAATTGTGATGTAAGTTAGCCGAGCAAACATAAATTTGCTCTAAACGCATGTCCTATATAACCTCTTTAACACCCTGGACAATTCCTTCAAAATATTACTACTACCCAACTGAAAGGGTCACCCCGGGGTAAAAAAAAATGGCTCCTACGAAAATGCTTGGGTGACGTGTACTGCGGGCTGTGTTTGAACCATAGAAAAAACTAAAGCTCTACGATTTAAAGATGGTTCAAAAATCTATTTTATAATTCAATGATTACAGGTTACAGCAGTGGCTACGACTCCAGCGCTGTGCACAGCTATGGACCAGGAGGTGCTGACTTCCATGGTCTTCCACTTGCGCCACCGATGACGGTGTCTTACACGGCTCCATACACCTCATACGCGCCAAGTATGACCATCTTGTTTACAATAATTTTAATATGTCGTTTAGATTGCAAATATATGTTACTTCACATACTTTGCATTTTAATAAGTTTATGATCGCTAGTGTAAACTATTGTATAAGATCGAAACAATTTTTTAATACTTTTTTTGGAAATAGCTAGGGGACATTTTTGTTATTCAGACGATCTTATACTTTTGAAGCTGTTTAAATTTCTTATCCTTATATTAATTTTATCTTTTTTGATCGTTACCTCAACTTTAAAATGTTCAAAATACAAAAAAAAATTTACGCCCAAAAGACTCACAACGATGAAACCAAGCTTTAAAGGGCTTTCATCATATCCTTTTGTTTCCTATGTTAAATTTTCCGATTTAACCTGTCGTTTTTCATCTAGCCTTTCCACTTTTGGATGACCCACTTGCATCACTTACCTTTTATCGCTTTCCCACTGGCTCTACATGATTACAAATGTCAGTTTTCTCCAAAAATTTTATATTTTCTTTAAAACCATCTTTCTCTGGGGTTTTACATGTTTCTCCACCTCCTCCCATTAACCAGTTCGTTTAAAAAGCTCAACGACTTCCCCCCCTTTTTTCTCCAGATCCCACTGGTCTTCCAGCCGAAAAAATGAGCCTGATATCGGCGGGTCTGGCTGCCCATCCAATTCGCCCCTTTGCCGCGCATCTGCCCCCTCACAACATCATGGCAAACTGAACGCTTATCAAGGCCTGAGTACAGACCCATATTCAATTCAACTCAATAGGTTTCTTTAAAGAATCTTTCACTTTAAAAAAGAAATAATTTATCCCCGAAAAGAAAAAAAATGTTCCACCCTGTTGCCAAAAAGGGAACCCATAGCACCACGCGTTAGCTAATAGGGTTTCCAAGAAAAAAGCCAACGGTCCCCAATGATTACCGATTAAAATCACCAAAAAAAAGCCAAAAATAAGCACAAAGGGGCCTTGTGTCAAAATCTTCCCCTTGGCAACCTGTTTTCAACCTTAAAAATCCCAAAAGTTTAACCCCAAAACGCCAAAAAGGGGCCCAAGGGTTGCCCCAAGGGTTTCCAAAGTTTGCCAAAAGATGCCAAAAAAGGGTTTTCACTACCCAACTATCCTCCTCGTGTTATCAACACTGTACAACGTAAATTTTAAATAGGAAAACCTGTCGAGCACTGCATGCTAACGTTCACTGTTTTCCTCGTCTGGACGCAATTTCAAAAACAAGCACCTCTTTGCGAAGGTCACGCAATCATTTCAGTTGTTTTGTGATTTAGACAAAGAGCAATAATTTTTATTTTGGGCTTATAAGTTAATACAAAAATTCATTTCTGAAAGATTTTCCCCAAATATTGTATAAAGTAAAAAAGGGTGCCCTTGTGGTGCCACAAAAAAAACAAAATCTTTTTTTAATTATAGGGGGCAACAGGTACCTCGAAACTCTTCTACGAAATATGCACGGGAAAAAATCATACCTCTTGCTCCTCTACTAAATAGTATGCTTATTTATTTTCGTCCTTTGATTATTTGGGTTCAGTAATTATTAAACGAGGGAGCGTAGCGACTGAGTCGTCTCCATTAAACTCAAACGGAGCTCATTCTGTGAGTCTGTCTGTGTGTACATCGAAAATCAGCCAAATCGCTGAACAGATTGCGCTGAAATTTTAACAGACATCCGGTTCGAGTTTACTGAGAACTGCTAACAAAATCAGCTAGATCCATTGCGATTTAAACGCACAAGAAATAATAAATTGAAAAATAGGCTGTCAATGTGTAGGAATTATTTTAACGACAATGGTTTTGTCTTTGAAAAAATATTTTTTGTTTGTTATTTGCCTGGCTGTGAAATGCCGTGCCCAAGGTTTATCGAATGTTGCACGTCAAGGTACCCCCAAATTCCGCTCGGAGATTGAGTAGACTTTGCAATCTTTATATATATTTCATACTCGATATGTGTTAATAGACCTATTTCTTTGGTTGCAGTTCCTGGAGGCCCCACCAGAACCGGCCTCCTGGCAGCAAGATTAGCTGCGTATCCCGAGATCGCCATAGCAGCCGCAGCAGCTGCGCACAGACATCACGCGCAGCCAAACACCTACACAAGGGGTCTCATCGCCAGCCACCCCGACATCACCACCGCCGCCCTAGCCGCTCAGCACGCTCACCACGCACACACAGGCAGTGACTTTATAGCGCAGCTAGCCGGCGAGCAGGCGAACTACGCTACAGCTGCGGCGGCTGCGCATTTAGGCTACGGCGCACATCCGTCTGCGCACGCAGCTGGTAGTAAGCTGAGTCAATTCTTGAATGGTCTGGATTATGATGCGCTGCAGAAGTTTGCTGCGCACATATCATGAAGTTCGTTAGTTCCGCGGAAATGATGCGCAGAGATATGAGCGCGAGTCCCAGATTTGCTGTTTTCTTTGCTATTGTGAGTATGCACATTAATACTTACTAATAAGTGTGTCTATACATTTTTTGTAAACTAGGAAGCTTCACAAACGCTTTTTCAGGCGCGTTGCTGGATGAGCGTAATTTTTTTAGCGAAAAAAGCGTAAAATTGCGATTTTTATGAGAAATAATTTTTTGATTACGCTCAAATTTCACACGAATATATTAATCCATAAAATTAAGGTTCTGTGAAACAATAATTACAATCGGATGAAGCATACAGGTGTTATAAGTCGAAGAAATTTTAAAAATAGAAAAAAATGTAAAATTGCGATTATGAGAAACATTTTTTCGATTGCGCTCAAATTTCACACGAATACAAATTTATAAAATTAATATTCTTTAAAAAAATCATTACAATCGAAAAAAAATGTAGGTGTTATAAATTAAAGAAATTGTAAAAATCGAAAAAAATCGTAAAATTGCGATTTTCATGAGAAATAATATTTTGATTACGCTCAAATTTCACATGAAAATATTAATTCATAAAATTAAGGTTCTCTGAAAAAAAAACATTACAATCGGATAAAGCTTGTAGGTGTTATAAGTCGAAGAAATTTTTAAAAATCGAAAAAAATCGTAAAATTACGATTTTCATGAGAAATAATTTTTCGATTGCGCTCAAAAACGTGGAAGTTCTAAGTTAAGAGATTTCGAAGGCCTCCACAAAATTGCATCGCAATTGGAGTATTGGTTTAGCCGGAATCGTGTTAACAAGCACTCAAAAATACAAAAAACAAAAACAAAAAAAAACATTCTGGATTTTTTTTTTCAGTTTAGTTAAATGGAATCTTCGCTTCGCTCATCCAATGACTGTTTTTGCGTTTACTGAGTGATGATATTGTTTTTGGCAGATAACATCATACACTTGAGTGGGGTTTAAGGTTAGAAGGGAGTTCGTTACATTTCAATCTCTGTTATAATAGCATTGTAATCAATGTCACTTGTTTTGTTTAGGTTTACTACTTGCGGAGTGGAGTAATGTGTAGTCCTACATTTGGTTTGGTTATGGTTGGTCTGAATTCAGTTGCACAATTTTGTAAAATACGTGGAGATTTTTCATTAGATAGAATTGAATATCATTAATTAATGAATGATACTCCTACATTTTATTGCAACAGCGTTAAATTGGCCAAATATAAGTTGCACAAGCATTGTCAAATTCTGTTCTGGAATGGCACATCATATAAATAATATATTTCTCTTGATTTTTTACTTTAGTGTAGCTATTTCTAGAATCTAGAGTGTGCATGTGGCATTTAAAAAAAAACATTTAAAATTCTTGTTATGAAAACAAAAGTATGTGTGATATAAACAATAGCGAAAGTTGTTTAATGTCCCCGATTTTTTTCTGACTGTGTGATACTCATTTAATTTTAATAATTTTTTGGTTTGGTTCATTTGGTCAAAATTCTTACATTTGATTAGTTTCGTAGGACAGCTGTCGACATATTATGAACTAAGGGGAAGGCATAGACATAAATTTTACACATTACCTTTCACCAACTTGTTTTTCAATACTAAAACTGGTGACTGTTTATATTAAAGTTAAAAATTATTAAGTAAGCTTAACTTTAAATAATATGTTGATATACATCTCAACCAATCTTTATTTTTCATGAACTCAATGTTCTATGGGTGCTTTCGATTAAATTTTGTATTGTCCACTGTTCAAAATAGTTACATTGTTTTACAAGTATTACAAGTGTGCTTGGTATCAAAATTCAATCTTGAATAGTTATTTTGAGCTGGCAAATCTAAAAACAGCTAAACTAAAAATAATGCACAACACTGTAAAATGTCTATGCTTATTGTTACATAAAATTGAAATAAACACATGACTTTGGAGAACGCTTTTATGATTATTTTTATTTATTATTTTATAATTTTGATGGAAGCAGCAATACATTATTCATCCTAATGTTATATTATTTAGAGTTGGATTTCAATTTTGACATCATCCAGGGCCGCGTGTTGAGAGGCGACGATAGTAGGCACCCCGCCTTCAACCCCCTCCGGCCAAAGGAGTGCTCGGCCGACGTGCTTTTTCTTTCCGAGTTCATGGAACGACCTGCCGCCCACCATCAAAGACTGTCCAGCGAGCCACTTCCCTTCCCTGTGCAAGGAGCGCCTATGGGAGAAGAGAACCAGCTACATGTGCCGTGTTAGTGTCACGTGCTTCAGCAAGGCTCTTCGCGGTACGAGATTTCGACATTGATGTTGTGTTTTAGCAAAATATTTGCTAGCGTCGACGCCGTTTCTTGTTGTTCAATGTACAAGGAAAAAAAAAAATAAGAAGTACGAGTTCAAGTGTGAGTACACTTACAGATCGAAGGCTGACCCTGTGTCACGGATAAAGACGAAAGCAACAGGCTGTGAGAGTATTCGATGAACGTCCAATAAGTGCATTTAAGAAAGTGAAAACCTTTCATTATGTCAACATTCAAAACATTTTAAAGCTACAACGCGGATTAACAATCTCCCTTTACGATTACATTCTAATTATGTTCCACTTTTCGTTAAACGTGGAATACAATGGAGTCTGTCGAAGAAAGTCCGTGGTTCTACCTGCGATGCTTCACTGCTTATCTTAATTATTATAAATAAACATGTTATTTACGTATACCACCATTCACTATCCTGACTTCCACCTTTATAGTTGTGGGTGTCGGAGCATATGAATTACTTTTTAAACGTAATGCCAATAGAGAGACCACGTTATCAAGGTTGCAAGTGAGTAAAGACAAAATATCAACAAAATGCAATTTTTTAGGGATTATTCACAATTTACAATATCTGTCACGTTTATTTTGTCCAATCAAAAGAACCGTATTAATTAAATTGAAATGAGTTTCATACTTTCAGACGCCTCTATTGTTGTTTTTGGTATTCCCATAAAGATCAATGCAAATCGGAACTTCATACGTATAAAATATATATTTATATTTTAATGGCCAAACGAATGTGGAAGAAAATCGGGGCTCAATAGATCATCCATGCACGTTCAACCATCAACGTACAGTGCGAGCGTTCGGCTCAGGACAACAAATAAAATATTAGCAGAAAACAAGACGAACAGTCAGAAAACAATAATTTATTTATTTTTTACAGTCAAATCACTGACTGCAATGATAGCTGAGAGCCTCAGAAAAACTCGGCGACAATCATATTATATGTGAGGGGGGAAATTTATTTACAAAACTGAATTGTTAAAGTTATTAGAAAACATAAATTACAAATTATTACAAGCATTAATTTGGCTTATAGTGGGTCTAGGCTTTGCACAGTGAATTTGTGACAAAACTACACTATAAAACGGAACGATCGGTATACTAATGAGGTTTTTTTCTTACAAGCGTTTCTCAAACTTACACACTTGAGAACATCGAAGTGAGTGCAATGCATCAGGCAATACAGTAAGTAAACGATAAACTAAAGCTATTACAGATAGCTTATTGCCAGAATAATGCTAGCTTCTCTATGTAAGCTTAATGACTTAAAAGCTATGACACAAAGACATATTGGGTCCCTTAAATAACACCTATTGTGACATTAGCAATCATTGGAGCACATGTCCTTTGGGCATAATTCTTGAAACCGAAAAAGGTTCTAGTGGCTCTATAGGCCTTCATTAGACATAAATCTGAAGAAAGTCGTTGAAACTATTACAAACATTTTTGTTATTGATCACAGTGCTGAACGTAAAATCTTGTTTTCTGTGGATGTTTGTAATTGTAACGAATGAACGAACACAGCGTTAATATAGGGTAGCGTACAATTACAGGGTAATACGTCTGTGCCCGGGGTACAATTCTTGCTGTTGATCGTACAAGGCGAGGAAGGAGGCAAATACCATCTAGCAAACATAAGCTTGAAATCTAGTAAGGGAGCACTTTGTTCCCCAAACAAGAGGCGAGCTCTGGCATTACTCGTATAGTCGGAGACACCCCCCAACCCCGTTACTATTCGCTTTCCGACGATGACGACGACGAGTGGCTAGAGTGGAGCATCATGACCTTGCGTTTGAAGCGTTCATAAACCCAAATATTATAAACATTCCCAAGTTTTCTACACTCTTTTTTAGTGGATATGAATGCGTCTATAGTGCCAACTGGTGTAAAGAATCAATTACACAATGGTTTGTTTTATTTTATACATTTTAACATATTATTGATCAAGGAACCATATACAATCACATAATCACGCTCACTATTTATGGCAATATAACACCTAATAATAAGCAAGTAATCTTATTTCGTTGTGAGAAATGTAAACAAATCATTGATTTTAAACGTGAATTCACAGTAATAATACATTTTACCTAAGTGTTAACTTAATTATATATTTTAGATCTTCTAGATTTCCACCATTCAGTACTGCATAAAATTAAATTATATTGTGTAATGGTGAAATCCTGCAATCATTATAATAATACATCAAAATATGTACTCAAATTTTAATTTTATTTGTGTGAATTAAAATAATGTCTTGAAGAAGGAATGTCTTGATGGGGATTATATACAAATGTTTTCCTCATTACGATACAAAATCCACGCTCATCAATCTTTAACACAAACTTGGCATATTACACTAGAATTTTAAATAGTTATAATAAACTATTCATCACAAATATTTATTAAATAATGTAGTTGTGTGTTCTATATAGTGACATGTAAGTTTGCAGATAAATTTTAGAAAATATTTTCAAAATCCAATGTTTTTTTATGAATTGGGAAAAAATCTTTTAATACTTCGTTATAAATATATAAACCATCGTCCTAATTTTATAAGAGAACTTTTAAAATAACTTTACAGTCTTCTATATAGAAGTATAAAAATACTAAATACATAAAATTGAAATTTTGTGATTTTTTGTTTTTTTTTGGGGGGGAGGTCTTTGTGTCGTTCGTATTATTAAAAGAGACAGTAAAAATGTTTATGCTGTTTATAATAAAATAATATAGTGATATCTACAAATTTTGATTATCCAAAGTTTATACAGCATTTAACCAGCATGGTCAATCTCTTCTTCAAATGGTGATTTGTTGATTATTGTAAATGACGACACAGCTCCAGGTTCTGTAGCCAGAAGAAGTTTTCTTATACAAGAAGGACAATAGGCTGCCTGGGGGCTATGGAGATGCCGTCTCGTTGATTGCGATAGTGACTGTTCACCACAAGGACACAATTAACAATCACTCCTGAAACAAAATAGGAATTATTTACACAATGTACTATTTATTAACCTGGATATATTATAATAAACACATTTTTAAAACTTGACACAGCTAGGTTATATTTTTTTTTTTTATTTGAACGATATTTCAAAGCTACTCCAGCTTTTTCTTCAGGTTCTAATTCTTCTGTTTACAGCCTTGCAACTTCTTTATTTAATGATTTTTTTTAATGATTTTTTTTAAAGATTTTTTTTTTTTTTAATGTATGATTTATTAAAGATATGCTAAAGAGGAAATCAAAGAAGCCGCCGTAATAAATAATAATTTAAATTCAATCAGTCAACCAAGCTTTGACTTACCATTGCTTTGGAATACAATTTTAAATCAAGAAGTTGCAAAGGCTGTAAACAGAAGAATTATAACAAGAACCTGAATAAAAAGCTGGAGTAGCTTTGAAATATCGTTCAAATATAAAAAAATATATAACCTGTGTCAAGTTTTAAAAATGTGTTTATAGAAAATTGAATTCATTTAACCGTGATTTATTTATGTTTGTCGAATAAATTCAAGATGTATTACTCATCATAGGGTTATATAGATAAATAATTCTTTATGAGATGAGACCTACAACAAATTAACACAAGTAAATATATATGACTTTACACGAATACACAATACAGTACACACACACACAAACAAAAGCAATCAGTTGTACAGCACACAATAAAAACAGAACAAAAATCACGTCGAAAAAAAACGTATTTAGAGTGTACCCACTGAGTCACAAGTAGTGTATTAAAAAATAATTAGTTCCTTAGTAGTTCATGTCCCAATAACAGAGTCTTAGATAGCTACGTACGTCGTACACATAAGCGCAAAAAGAACGGTTAGTATGATTGTGAATTGAACAAGGAAGGTTATATTTTTTAATAAGTTATGGGTTAGTTAATTGAATACAAAGTGGTGTTGGTTTGTAACTGAATTGCGTGGCATAGCTTTCAACTTTGTGTGATCTAGGTACGAGTTTCATTTTAGGGAAAATTGTGATTTAATTGATGTCCTTACACCTGATAATGGTTTCAATGAGTTTTATTTTGAATGGGGCGTAGCGAGTGAAGCGAAGATTCCATTTCACTACACTGGAGAAAAAATCCGGAATGTATTTTTTTTCCTCTTTTTTTCTGTTTGTATTTTTGTGTGTTTGTTAACAAGATTCCGGCTAAAACAATACTCCAATTGGATGAAATTTTCTGGAGGCCTAACTTAGAAGAAACTTGGAACTGCCACGTTTTTGAGCGCAATCGGTAAATTGATTTCTCATGAAAATCGCAATTTTACGATTCTTTTTAATTTTTAAAAATTTTTCTTCGACTTATAACATCTACATGCTTCATCCGATTGTAATGATTTTTTCACAGAACAACAGAAAATCCGCATAACACATGGCAACTCAATAGTCAATGCACCAATTACGCTCATCCAACAACGCGCCTGAAAAAGTGTTTGCGCAGCTTCCTAGTACAAATAACATGACACATATTTCCACATTGAGCGTACTATAAAATACGTTACAATCAAACTCCGTACAGCGAGTAGTGTGGTCTTACCCCATCCAAGCAGGTAGAAGGGTATCAGCCACAGAGAGACGTGTGACGGCAGAACTATCAGGCTGTTAATCATCGCTACAATGATGAACACGGAGTACGCAGCGTAGAATATGATCCAGACGAGGACGAATGTCAGCCGCTCCTGTTGACATTCAAGACTACTAATTATACATGTGTTTCGAGGGAATCTTGCTCAATTATTTAAAAAAATCACTTTGTGTATAAGATGCATGAGAAGTTGGGGGAAGGTCCAAGGGCTACTTGAAAGGACTAGAGGCGTTTGTTGAACAATTAATTGAACACAAATTGCATTTATTTCCTTTTTTTAGATTTGGTTTCATAAACAGCTACAATAATTGCACATAATTTTTTGTGTTGATACTTTATAATATCAGTACGTTTAAAGCGGCTGTCACACGATTGAGAAAATCGCGCGAGGGGGAGTAGGCCTACACTTGTTTACATGGAACTCACCGCCTCCCCGTCAGACGGTGAGCCAGCGAGCGCGAGCTCGCGCTCGCTACGAAAAATGTCCAGCTTGTTCAACTTCCTAGCGAGTCGAGGTAGCGAGAGCCAATCAGAACCCACCACCATAACACGTGACCAGTGAACACCAATAGGTGGCGTTGTTGTTACCTTCATTGTCTGTCGGTGTGACAAGGATGGTAATAAACTCGCGCGAGCCAACTCGCGCGATTTTCTCAATCGTGTGACAGCCGCTTAACGTGATATAAAAGCTAATTAATTGTATACCTAAGTATTAGAATCCCTGGCACTCACTTTTATTGGATGAGCGTAGCGAGCGAAGCAAAGATTCAATTTCACTACACTGGAGAAAAAATCCGGAATGTTTTTTTTCTTTCTTTTATTTGTATTTTTGTCTGTTTCTTAACACGATTCCGGCTAAACCGACACTCCGATTGCGATGAAATTTAATGAAGGTCTTCGAAATCTCTGAACTTAGAACTGCCACGTTTTTGAGCACAATCGAAACATTATTTCTCATCATAATCGCAATTTTACGATTTTTTTCTACTTTTAAAATTTCTTCGGCTTATAACTCCTATAGTGAGAGCTGTTAGCGAAAAATATTGCAAATCCGGATACCAGCGCCAAATTTTGCATGGGGGTAGATAAAAATATCAGAATTAAAAATCCGCCGGGAGGCAAGCGATATCTCACCCCCAACACCCCCTAAATCATCCCCTAAAATTAGAATAATTCATAGCTCTAACCCAAACATTTTTTTATTCAAATTAGTTATTAAAATTATGTTTTAATGTATTTTAACCCAATCGTCCTATTCTCATTTCCTAAACCACATTTTTTCAACCCCCATCCCTAATTGTTTATAATATTTTTACCTTGATTTCCAGCATTTACCAGTGAGGCACCTAGGGAGTTATCAGCATGAAATTTGGCATGATGGTTCATAATAACCTGAAAAATAATAATCCGCCGGGAGGCAAGCGATATTCCACCCCTTTTGTTCTCTACCACCCTTAACTTTGGGAAAAACGTAAGGTAGTATTTAATACATTTTGAATATTTCAATTGATGATTAAAATTATGAGTCGATGTGTTATAGTCCAGTCAACAAATCATTTATACAAAACAAACAATTTTTTCACCCCCAACCCTAATAATCATACTTTTAGTGACAAACACTGTTTAGTAAGTTACCAACATGAAATTTGGCATGGTGGTAGATGAGAAATAAGGTTGATTGGATCGAAACATGCTTGAGCATAATATTATTGGATAATTTTAATAATTACAATGTATTGAATACGACCTAGTACCAATTCCAATTTTAAGGGATGATAGAGGGCACAAGGGGTGAAATATCGTTTGCCTCCCAACGGAATAGTAATTCTTATATTTTTATCTACCACCATGCCAAATTTCATGCTAATAAGTGTTGATAAAAAAAATCACTATTAGGGGTGGGGGTAGAAAAAACATGAGAAATTAGGTTGATTGGATCGAAACATGCTTGAGCATAATATTATTGGATAATTTTAATAATTACAATGTATTGAAAACGACCTAGTACCAAATCCAATTTTAGGGAATATAGAGGGCACTAGGGGTTTAATATCGTTTGCCTCCCAACGGAATAGTAATTCTTATATTTTTATCTACCACCATGCCAAATTTCATGTTGGTAACTTACTAAACAGTGTTTGTCACTAAAAGTATGATTATTAGGGTTGGGGGTGAAAAAAAATTGTTTGTTTTGTATGAATGATTATTTGACTGGACTATAACACATCGACTCATAATTTTAATCAGCAATTGAAATATTCAAAATGTATTAAATACTACCTTACGTTTTTCCCAAAGTTAAGGGTGGTAGAGAACAAAGGGGTGGAATATCGCTTGCCTCCCGGCGGATTATTATTTTTCAGGTTATTA
This sequence comes from Sweltsa coloradensis, assembly GCA_024449915.1. Taxonomy (NCBI): domain Eukaryota; kingdom Metazoa; phylum Arthropoda; class Insecta; order Plecoptera; family Chloroperlidae; genus Sweltsa; species Sweltsa coloradensis. The sequence continues at coordinate 532,999 of JAMZAV010001344.1, forward strand.
TGAACCATCATGCCAAATTTCATGCTGATAACTCCCTAGGTGCCTCACTGGTAAATGCTGGAAATCAAGGTAAAAATATTATAAACAATTAGGGATGGGGGTTGAAAAAATGTGGTTTAGGAAATGAGAATAGGACGATTGGGTTAAAACACATTAAAACATAATTTTAATACTAATTTTTAATAAAAATTCTTTTTTGGTTAGAGCTATAAATTATTCTAATTTTAGGGGATGATTTAGGGGTGTTGGGGGTGAGATATCGCTTGCCTCCCGACGGATTTTTAATTCTGATATTTTTATCTACCCCATGCAAAATTTCGTCTTAATTTTATGAATTACTATATTCGTGTAAATTTGTGCGCAATCGAATAATTATTTCTTATGAAAATTTCAATATTACGATTTTTTTCCTTTTTTTAAATTACGATTACTTAATTAAAAAACTTTAAAATTTAAGTTATTTTTTTTAATTAATTAAATTAAAAAAAATCTTAAACTTAGTAATGATTTTTTCACAGAACAACAGAAAACCCGCATAACATAATTATGGCAGCTCAATGCACCAATTACGCTCATCCAACAACGCGGTTACGTACTTTGTTACTTTGATACGTTATGCACTGAGTGCAGGTCAATGGACATATTTTATTTTAATGTATTTTTCTCGCCACTCGGCGACAAAAACAGATATCTACCCCTAACTGTAACTGACCAAAATGAGCGTGAAACGCAGAAACAACTAATCTTAAGCAAGTAGATAATATGAACAATGAGTGATTGTTTTCACACGAATTAAATTTAGAGTAAGGTTGTATATTATAATAAAATAGTGTTACTGAATAAATGTAAGGAACTCTAAATCCACGATTGGGCTAGGTCAAGAATACAATGCGGATGCTTAGACGTTGCAATATTCATGTACTCATTATATACATACCGTGAGTATTCCAAACAGCATTGACAGATTGACTAGGGTTGCTATGAGATTTGTTACTGCTTCCACTGTGATGAACCACAGGGGCACGTAGGCATCTAAAACACGAAAACACAGATAATATACAAGACAATTTCCAGGAAGGGTTGGTTTGATAAATAAAATTGGTTTTGTTATAAAAGTGAGGGGGAGAGGGGGGGTGAATGTGAGAGAACAGGAAAAGCAAAACTACCAAGATCAGAATATGAAAGAAGAAATATGAGTTTTTGAAGGACTGGTAGACCAAGATTGAAGTAGGATGACATTAGAAATTATTGGATGAGCGTAGCGAGGGAAGCGAAGATTCCATATCACTACACTGAAGAAAAAAAAACGGATTGTTTTTTTTTCTTTTTTTTCTGTATTTTTGTGTGTTTGTCAACACGATTCCGGTTAAACCAATACTCCAATTGCGATGAAATTTTCTGGAGACCTTCGAAATCTTTGAACTTAGAACTGCCACGTTTTTGAGCGCAATCGAAAAATTATTTCTCATGAAAATCGCAATTTTACGATTTTTTCGATTTTTTTAAAAATTTCTTCGACTTATAACACCTTCATGCTTTATCCGATTTTAATGATTTTTTCACAGAACTATAATTTTTTGAATTTAGATATTCGTGTGAAATTTGAGCACTATCGAAAAATATTTTTCATGAAAATCGAAATTTTACGGGTTTTTTCTTTTTTAAAACAATTCTTTGACTTATAACACCTACATGTTTTTATCCGATTGTAATGATTTTTTCACAGAACCTTAATTTCATGAATAATTATATATTCGTGTGAAATTTGAGAGTAATCGAATAATTATTTCTTATGAAAATCGTAATTTTACGATTTTATCCTTTTTTAAAATTACGATTAATTAAAAATTAAAATTAAAGTTTATTTTTTATTTAATTTAAATTGATTTTAAAATAAATTCAACTAAGTAATGATTTTTTCACAGAACAACAGAAAATCCGCATAACACATGGCAGCTCAATGCACCAATTACGCTCATCTAACAACGCGGCGGGACTTAAGCGTTTTCCTAGTCTAGATTATACGTATAATAATACACAAGAAGACGTATAATAATACACAAGTAGATATAAGTATGTATAATGAACACAAATGAATCAAGGATAAGTGTCAAGAAATTAAAAACTAAAATATTTAAGACAGCTGTTGTCCAAAGAGGCTACAAAGTACAAGTATCTACAAGTTCATATTTAATAATGTTGTAAATAAAAATAAAACGGCAAGTTAACTAAATGACGAATAAATATAACCAAATATCAACGTCCTGCATTATTCTAAAACAATGACCTTAGGATGCAATTACAACAACACATTGCAAGTATATTTATTTTATTGTAAAAGTTTCAAGAAAAATTAGGTAAAGGCACTATATCAATTTAACATTTAGATAGATTGATTGATTGATTTGTATGTGCAAATGAATGCACTAAGGCTATTCGAAACGATGAGTGACGATGAAGGGTGAATAGAAGGAAGGAGGGGAAACCCGGTGCCGGCACGTAGCCTACTCCTTTCGAAAAGTACCAAGGGGACCAACGGCTTTACGTCCCATCCGAAAGGACGGTGTAACCTTGACAGTCATCATATAGGTTCCTCCACTAACCCGGACTGCCGAGCAGACGTCGAGGAAAACGAAGCCGTTACACTAGCTCTCGAACCCTCCATCTCTAACCAGCGGTATACGTGAATTTCAGGCCACAGCGCTCACCCACTCTCGCCCTAACCACGCCCGTTCGAGTGGGAACCGGCTAAGCGACCGCGGCTAAACCGATGGCGCATTCATTGTTTGTGAGATTCAAATATTCTATGTATCTTTCAGTTACATTGTGTGTAACATATTATGTATTTTGATAAAATACTATTTGCTTATCGATACTACTACGAATTTCAGGCTCACGTTTGTACCTTTCCCTTAAATCAAGGTAAAAAATAATTTTCCTATAGTATTGTTCTTGTCGTATGTATAATAAATTTGAAGGTTAACCCAAAAATGAAGTTCATTTACAACAAAACTATTGACAATGAGTGCATACATTATCCTCCTATTATTTCACCCTTGGCACCGGCAATTTAAATTATAAGTTTGTTTTGAAATTGCCTTAGACACTGTCAAGTTAAATAATGTAAATGGATGAGCGTAGCGAGCGAAGCGAAGATTCCATTTCACTACACTGGAGAAAAAAATCCGGAATGTTTTTTTTTTCTTTCTTTCTTTCTTTTTTTTGTATTTTTGTGTGTCTGTGAACACGATTCCGGCTAAACCAATACTCCAATTGCGATGAAATTTTATGGAGGTCTGTGAAATCTCTGAACGAAGAACTGCACGGGGGGAAAATCGATCAAAAAATTATTTCTCATGAAAATCGCAATTTTACGATTTTTTTCGATTTTTAAAAAAATTCTTCGCCCTATAACATCTACATGCTTTATCCGATTGTAATGATTTTTTTTACAGAACCTTAATTTTATGAATTAATATATTCGTGTGAAATTTGAGCGCAATCAAAAATTTATTTCTTATAAAAATCGCAATTTTACGATTTTTTAAATTTTTAAAACATTCTTCGACTTATAACACCTACATGCTTTATCCCATTGTATTGATTTTTTCACCGAACCTGAATTTTATGAATTAATATATTCGTGTGAAATTTGAGCGCAATCGAAAAATTATTTCTCATGATAATCGCAATTTTACGATTTTTTTCAATTTTTAACATTTCTTCGACGAATCACACCTACATGCTGGATCCGATTGTAATGATTTTGTCACAGAACTTTAATTTTATGAGCTAATATTTTCGTGTGAAATTTGAGCGTAATCGAAAAATAATCTATTAAAAAATCACAATTTTACGCTTTTTTTCGTTTAAAAAAATTACGCTCATCCATCAACGCGGCGGACTTAAGCGTTTTCCTAGTAATTGAGAAATTGCTTCTGGATGTTCTTTACCGTCTGTCCAAATATCATCACATTCACACATAAAATGGGTAATGTAATGTAGTCAGGTTTAAATTCTACAACAAACATTGCAAATTTCGTCATCAAATAAATCTCTGGAATAAAAATTATGCACTGGATTTAAACTGGCAATTACAATTCGGAAGAGTTATACACATACACATAAAATGGGTAATTGGATGAGCGTAGCGAGCGAAGCGAAGATTCCATTTCACTACACTGGAGAAAAAAATCCGGAATGTTTTTTTTTCTTTTTTTCTTTCTTTTTTTTTGTATTTTTGTGTGTCTGTGAACACGATTCCGGCTAAACCAATACTCCAATTGCGATGAAATTTTATGGAGGTCTATGAAATCTCTGAACAAAGAACTGCACGGGGGGAAAAATCGATCGAAAAATTATTTCTCATGAAAATCGCAATTTTACGATTGTTTTCGATTTTTTAAAAAATTCTTCGACTTATAACATCTACATGCTTTATCCGATTGTAATGATTCTTTCACAGTACCTTAATTTTATGAATTAATATATTCGTGTTAAATTTGAGCGTAATCGAAAAATTATCCATTAAAAAAATCGCAATTTTACGCTTTTTTCGTTTAAAAAAAATTACGCTCATCCATCAACGCGGCGGGACTTAAGCGTTTTACTAGTGTAATATAATGTCAGGTTTAAATTCTACAACAAACATTGCATATTTCGTCATCAAATAAATCTTTGGAATAAAAAATATGCACTGGATTTTAACTGTTAATGAAAATTCGGAAAAGAGTTATAATCACACATAAAAAATGGGCAATGTAATGTAATGTCAGGTTCAAATTCTATAACAAACATTGCAAATTTCGTCATCAAATAAATCTCTGGAATAAAAAATATGCACTGGATTTTAACTGTTAATGAAAATTCGGAGAAGAGTTCTCGGAGTCAGTCGTGATATTACTATCTAAATGTATAGGCTATTCATATGTTTCACTTACCATTCTTTTCATTGGCAGGTACAGTACTGTTAATTTGATACTCCTCTATTGCGAACTCGGTCAAAGATAAAATCTGAAACAAACAAAACAATTAATTATTCAGGTGTGGTTTGACATTAAAAGTACGGTAATATGAATTTGTAAAGTTATATATTTAAACACATTAATAAAACAATATTAATTTGTTACGTTATTTGTAGAAAATTTCGAATGCAGTGATTCAAAGTGAGAAACAAATAAATACACAAATAAATAACATAGGCTTCATTTATAATGGCTCTTGGCACACGTGTTCTAGGGACCATTTCCTACGAATTTTGACGTGGAGACATCGTGATATCCCGTGCAGGGACCCGTTATTGCATTTTGCCTACCCCTGCTGTTTTTCCAGGTAGATTAACATAACTAGGAAAACGCTAAAGTCCCGCCGCGTTGATGGATGAGCTTTTTAAAGGTTTTAGTTTGCGTGGGATATCTTTATCTTTTGCAAGTGCTTTGTTTTGCTGCCTACGCATCGAAGGTGAATGTTGTCAAGTTTCTTTTGTTTTCTTGTCAATTGGTATTATTTACCGTAAAAAACTTGTATTAAAAGCTTTATTTCTATGGATTCTGGCTAAATTTTTCCACTTTTTCTTTCAAAAGGTACTACATAACCATAACCTTAATGTCCATGTATAATATGAACGTTGTAGCCCCACCCGTTTGGTCAGAATTGGCCCCAAAAGGCACGAAAATATCGCACAAAAAGTCAAAAAAAACGTATATTAAAGCTTTATTTCTCTCGATTCTGGCTAACTTTTTCAACTTTTTCTTTTAGAAAGCAATACATCACCATTACCTTAATGTCCATGTGAAATATGAACGTTGTAGCCCCACCCGTTTGGTCAGAATTGGCCCAAATGGCACGAAAATATCGCACAAAAAATCGAAAAAAATCGTAAAAGTACGATATTCATGAGAAATATTTCTTCGATTGTACCCAAAAATGTAGCAAGTCTAAGTTCAGAGAAAACGAAGGTCGTGTCAAATTTTCATCAAGATCGCATATGCCGTTTGCCCGGTAGAGAGCGAACAAACAGACGAAAAAAAAAAAAAAAAAAACACCCGAGCTAAATTTTTTTGGGGGGGTCAGTGAAATTGAAGTCTTCGCTTCACTCGCTTCGCTCGTTACGCTCATCCAACAATTCGGTGTATGGTGATAAGAAATAAATTAAAATTTTCACCAAATGGGGCTAACATTAGGCTCAACATACTGGCAACGGGGAACTGCGGATTTATCCATTGTTAATGGATGATTGGGGTGGTAATTTTGGGGGTTGAACACATCGAATAAAATTTTTATTGATGACACCCTTGGTTTAATGTCTAAACAAAATTATGGTGTTCAAAAGTAATACAAGCGACCCCTAATTTTTTTAAAATAATGACCTGTGTAATGACCTGTTTGAAAAATTGTTAAACATAGTCGTGTGACCACTCTATTTAAAGCTTAGATGAAGTAGAATGATATGAAATAAATTTCAACATGCCACGTTAACCTGTGACCTTTATCGTCCTTTTTTATCTTGTCTACTGTTTCAGGTATGACTGCATAATGTATACTTATAACACATCCAAATGCATGTGGTATATTGTATTAACAAGTTGATTTATTAAATCCACTTCGTTAGTTTTACACATCTTTAAAATGTATGTTTTGTACCGGTATAAGGTGAACTTTAGAATTAGTGTCATTACTGAGATTTCACCGATATCATAAACACAATTTTTACAGTATGAAATATAAAGCTCCTTAAAGAGCTTTGAAAATTAAATAATAACAGTAAAAAAACAAATGGTAGGTAATCTAAAGGACCCGTAAAAAACACTTTAAACAAAATCAGGGTCACAAACACACTAGAAAATTGCGAATTTTCGAGCCACCTTCCAGGTTATTCCTCAAGCAGAGGCCTACTCGAAAATTGGCAATTTTTTTAGTTTGTTTGACTCGGGTAATTTGTTTTACGTGTGTTTTATACAATTGCCACTTTCCGGGCCAATAAGCTTGTAGTTGTTTTATTCATATTAAATCAAGTTGGATTTACCGGTTCTATTAAAGATACTTTTAAGTTTTAACTCTTTATAGGGCAAAAGAGAAGGACTCAAAATTTTGCTTTCTAGCTTCACTATTTGAAATTTGTGATTTTTTAAAAGACTATCAGAATGATCTAAGATTTTTTTACTTGATCTTTTAGGAATAAAATGCTGATTTTGGATTCCAAATTTACATCAAAGTTTAAAAATCCAAAATTTTATTTTATTAAAATAATTTGCAAATTTTATGTTTTCCTTTTTTTTTTTACATGTTCAAATTGAATCTACTACAGGCAAACAAAATATCCGGGACATCCTGGCAATTTGTGATTTTGAGTGTTTTTATACACAATTGGATTTTTGAACCATTCCAAAAATCTTTCTTTTCATTAGAATTTAACATGGAAAAATTATACCAATTCCAAACAAAACAATGCAGCTTTTTACCCGGGTTAAAAGGATGAATAACTGGCAGATTTAATTGCGTAGATTTTGAAGAGTGGTGGTAAGTGCCTACTTACCGGTAACCTATAAAGGGTTAAGATACTGTTTTACTGGTAGTCGAATCAGCGAAAGATGTATTGTATAGCTTGCGTCGGGGCCTGCAGGGTTGGCTTGGTCGCTTTGATTTAAAGTCCCCCACTGAAAATCAGTTATGTAACTGAGTGGGTAGACTCTAAATAAAATGTATTTTATAAATAATACTCACCGTAAACAACACCCCGATAATAAGCGACCCCGTCCTCACAGAGCACCCACAGCAGCACTGGGTGAATATCAGCATCTTCATCTTGCGTGTCGAGGTTCTGCTGCTCTGCTAGGCTAGTCCTAGTAGCGTCACAAGCTGAAAGGTAGATAAGAATGATAAGAGCCATCTAAACAGCCGGTTCGTGACACCGACGTCACTATTATCAAGTACCTTCCGTACAGTGTTACGACGGGACGGTATTTGCTTGCTTGCGTGTTGAACGTATAAAGTTAACAAATATTTATAATCGTAAATGAAACTTTTAAAGCAGGAAATGTTGTAATTAATTGACTGGACTATTTTCTTTTAATTACTAATTATAGGAGACTGAAATAATGAAGCAATCATTAAAGGGGCTATTAACTCAAAAAATTATTTTTTACCACATGATCTATAGCACAATACTACACTAAAATGACAGTTTAAAAAATATATATATCTTGTAACTGTGATTTAACAAGAATTTTTCATTTTTTTTGATCAAGAAATTTGCGAAAATAGGTGTTTTGAGAAATTTCTTAAATCGGCTTTAACCTGCTTCTTTTTTGGTCCTCATAGATACAAGAGCATACAGTACCAATCTAAAATGCCCATTTTTACATCGTGTGTTAAAACTGTTCCCAAATATACCCTCAAACATGCAAAAATATGCATTCCAAAATCACACCCCATCTTGGTAATCAGCATATTTTGACCGAACTACTAGCCCAAATTACAAAACAAAATATAGAGAATTTACAGAAAAGGCTGTAGAGTACGTCAATAATGGCCAATATTTTTTTGGATCAAAATCCTCCAAGGTCACGGGACATAAAGATCGTCCCCATGTTATTTCTTATGGGAGATTTTTGCCGATGGGACCTAGCTCGAAAAATGTCATGTTTGACAATTTTTTGGGAGGTCATGGTGGCCCCAATAAATTTTCTGGTAATTGCCAAATTCATTACTAGTTAGCCTGAATGAAACATATTTTTTTAGTTTTGCGATTAAATAATTAAGGGTTGTGCTTATGGAGCAAGATTCTGTCAAGATCGACAAGTACAATAATGATTAGTGCTTTGCGTTTAGGTGTCTTGAAATCAAAGCAATTATTGTGAATTATTGACATTTCATCCAATCAAAATCTTTTGTAAATACTGTCTATTCAAATTAATAAAAGATCAATAAATAAATAAATAAATGCAAATCAAATTAAAATAGGTAATTATTAAGTGTCGAACCCCACTGTTATAACCAGAACTGATTTTTAGTGGTGGATAGACTATTATAAAATTCAATTAATCATGTGCTTATGGCTCTGCTATCGTTGAATGTTTTGAATCCAATCCGATTAGAAAACCTGAACCAGAAAAAAAACATTGTCCGAATCAGAATGAGAAGTGTTTTCCAAACATTGGAAGCAGGGATAAACTTTAAACACGAATGAACCTCACAGTATCTTTACAGATTTAACTAATATCTTCATATGCACCATATTATTTTCAAAAATTGTAAATACCATATAAAAATACACAAATTCGTAAAAAAGAAAAGTTTGATAATTTCTCACAATTTTTCAATACTTACGCTATAAAAATATTAATCCCGTTTTGTGTAGCCCAAATGATTTTCTAATTGTTTTCATGAAACACCCTCAGTTCACTCGGCCTCCGCCCACAACCGCTAGACCCGCTGAGTGCAAGCCTCTACCCGAACTGTAGTGTGAACCAACACACGCAACATTGCTGACTGTCGGTTTCAATATACTACCAGTGACTGCACAACTAAAATATACGGGTCTGGGTCCCTATTAACTTCACTGGTTCACCTTCGCTATCTTAATATTCTTACTCAAGTTTAAAGGTGAAGGCTACACCACAGACGCAATTAATATTTCTAAAACTATTAAATGAACGAAAGCAATCTGAAGAATGGACGACCGTTGTCGACGGCAACAATAATCCAATTGAAGCGGCTTACATGAACGTCACTCAAGTCGTAACAAGAGGAAGACGACCATTAATTCTTCATCAAGTGTGTTGTGTGTTTGATCTATACGGACTAACTGGGCAGAGCACATTATAACCAGAGAAGTGAAGGGACAAGGCCGATTGGTTATACAAGGTGTTTCTCAACGTTCTATAATATTCATATTTTCTCAATTTTGAAATCCAATTTAAAGCAATAATATATTGGACCACTGCATGGCAATGAGCACCGTTTAATTTTAGCGTGGTTTCTTCTTTCGTCACGATAATTATTAGGTCTAAAACATGTTATTTAATTTCAATCGCACCTATGCGATGCTAATGTTCGTCATGTGGATGGTTTACTGGTTTAGGCACATACATTGAAACGTAATCACTAACCACACCGTATCGTTTATCGACGAATTTATGCAAATCATCAGTTTGGTTATGAAGATTAACAATTTTGTGGTGAAACTAATATGCCAAGTGAGTGCAATGACAATTAGATCAATAAAATGATAATAGTATAATTAATCCCCCAAAAATACAAAAATTTGTAAAAAAAAAAAAAAAAAAAAACGGCAGCCAAGCTCTCCTTCCAAAGTATTCGGCTGTGAATGCTGTGAGATATAGAAGTTGAGCCAAGCATTTCATTCTTTCTCCCTAGTTTCGCATTGAAAAGAAGTAAGATCATTTTGCCTGTTGACGAGCGCCAAGCCAACCATTTTCGTGTTAAAAAAGTAAAAATTTTATACTCAAAATCATAAAAAAATTAATTGGACATTGAATTTTTAGAGTCCTCGTACCAAAATCAAAAGCCAAGTAATTTTTAATTGATTTTGAGTTTAAAATTTTTACTTTTTTTACCACGAAAATGGTTGGCTTGGCGCTCGTCAACAGGCGAAATGATCTTACTTCTTTTCAATGCGAAACTAGGGAGAAAGAATGAAATGCTTGGCTCAACTTCTATATCTCACAGCATTCACAGCCGAATACTTTGGATATTTGGAAGAAGAGCTTGGCTGCCATTTTTTTTTTTTTACAATTTTTTTTTTGTATTTTTGGGGGATATCACATCTTTTTGTTGTTTGTTTCATATCAAGGTGTGAAATACGTGAAATACGTGTAAAGGTGGATACAGTGCCTTTTAAAACAGATTGTCCAGAAACAAAAGCTACCATCTTTTGTTTTTGTTTACAATCTGTAGTTGGCAATATACAATGTTTTTATTAAATTTCCTATGGTTAAATGTCGTCTTGGGTGTTTGTGTGAATGATTTGTTGACCGGAATATAACACATTGACGCATAATTTTAATCAGCAATTAAAATATTAAAATTGTATTAAATACGACCTAAAGTTTTTCCCAAAGTTAGGGTGGTAGAGAACAGTGGGGGTGAAATATCGCTGGCCTCCTGGTGGATTATTATGTTTTATATTATTATGTACCATCATGCCAAATTTTATGCTGATAACTCATTCGGTGCCTTCATGGTGAATGCTGGAAATCAAGGTAAAAATAACATAAACTTTAGGGATGGGGGTTGAAAAAATGTGGTTTAGGAAATGAGAATAGGCCTATTGGGTGAAAACACATTAAAACATAATTTACTAATTTGAATAAAAATTCAATTTTGGGTTAGAGCTATGAATTATTCCAATTTTAGGGGATGATTTAGGGTAATGTTGGGGGTGGAATATCGCTTGCCTCACGGCGAATTATTTTTCATATTAGTATGTACCATCATGCCAAATTTCATGCTGATAACTCATTAGGTGCCTTCATGGTGAATGCTGGAAATCAAGGTAAAAATAATATAAACTATTAGGGATGGGGGTTGACAAAATGTGGTTTATAATATAATGAGAATAGGCCGATTGGGTTAAAACACATTAAAACATAATTTTAATAACAAATTTGGTTAAAAATTCAATTTTGGGTTAGAGCTATGAATTATTTTAATTTTAAGGGATGAGTGTTGGGGGTGGAATATTGCTTGTCTCTCGGCGGAAGTATGTGAGTCTGAGGTACATCTAAGTGTGGTCCAAGTTTCATAGTTCTAAGATGTACCGTTTTCTTTGTAGGCTCTTATTCCTCTGGCAGAATTCCCCCCCCCCCCCCCCCAACCAACAACCAACCAACCAACCACCAGCCAGCCGGCAGATTTTCGTCGATTTTTACGCACTTTTGTTAACACAGAACGGGTTATCGGATCGGGCTGATTTTTTTTTGTATGTCATGGACCACATATCAGGTCATATACCGAGTTTCAAGATTGTAAATCTTTCGGGATGGCGTGTGCAGTTAGCTGAAAATCCCCCAACTCGGGTAGGAGTAAACAGGGTCGAGTTATCATCGCCTACTAGCAGTCGCGTGCGCTTGGCTGCGGGCGAACGACCGTCGCCCTAGATCTCATGCTTGTAAGTAGGCCTATTTATTATATGAAGCTTTAGTGATGCTTAGTAATTTAAAGTAATTTATTAAAACGAGGGAGCGGAGCGACCGAGTGTCTCCATTCAACTCAAACGGCTCTCATTCTGTGATTCTGTCTGTCTGTCTGTACGTCGAAAATCAGCCGAACCGCTGAACAGATTTCGCTGAAATTTTAAACAGACATCCGGTACGAGTATACTGAGAACTGTTAACAAAATCAGCTAGATCCATTGCGATTTAAGCCTACAATAAATAAAAATGTGATTTTTAAAATTATCGATAGCATTTGTTTAGTAGCAGCTAGCGGGACAAAATCTGCGTGGCTGACATGGCACAGTGGTAAGCAGTAAGCCTACCGCACGGAGGGATGGGGTTCGATGCCCGTTAGTTCGAACTTTTTTATATTTTTACATCCACATATTATTTTGAGGGGTGTTAAATGGGAAATAAAAATTAGGTGATTTTGTTTCATCTTGGAAATTTGTTAATGTTTTACGCTAATACGTTTTGAACACGATTCGCATTTAAAATGTTCAATTTAAATAACTAGCGAAACGCCAAAGTCGTTGTTAAACGAGTGAGTGAGCCATGTGTTGAGTACTCGGTATCATTCCCCATGGGCCATACTGGGCTAGATCCAGCCTTAGGTATAGGGGAGGAAAGGGGATGTTCCCGGGTACTCAACACTTGGCTCTCTCACTCGTTTGACAACGACTTTGGCGTTTCCCTAGTATCAAAGGCAACGAAAAGGGTGTATAGCCTGATAACTACAATAATTAAACGAGGGAGCGGAGCGACCGAGTGTCTCCATTCAACTCGAACGGCTCTCATTGTGATTCTGTCTGTCTGTCTGTCTGTACGTCGAAAATCAGCCGAACCGCTGAACAGATTGGGCTGAAATTTTAAACCGATATCCGGTACGAGTTTACTGAGAACTGTTAACAAAATCAGCTAGATTCATTACGATTTAATCCTACAGTAAATAAAAATGTGATTTTTAAAATATCTATAGCATTTGTTTAGTAGCAGCTAGTGGGACAATAACTACGTGGCTTGCATGGCCTATTGGTAAGTATTTAGACTACCGCACGGAGGGTTGGGGTTCGATACCCATTAGCTCGAACTTTTTTATATTTTTACACCCACATATTATTTTTGAGGGGTGTTAAATGGGTAATTAAACCTAGGTGATTTTGTTTTATCTTGGAAATTTGGTAATGTTTCACGCTAATACGTTTTGAACATGATTCGCATTTTAAATGTTCAATTTAAATAACTAGGGAAACGCCAAAGTCGTTGTTAAACGAGTGAGTGAGCCATGTGTTGAGTACCCGGGAACATCGCCTTTTCTCCCATCTAAGGCTCGATGTAGCCCAGTATGGGGAATGATACCGGATACTATACACATAGGTCACTCACTCGTTTAACAACGACTTTGGCGTTTTTAAACGAGGGAGCGGAGCGACTGAGTGTCTCCATTCAACTCAAACGGCTCTCATTCTGTGATTCTGTCTGTCTGTACGTCGAAAATCAGCCGAACCGCCGAACGGATTGCGCTGAAATTTTAAACAGACATCCGGAACGAGTTTACTAAGAACTGTTAACAAAATCAGCTTGATCCATTGCGATTTAAGCCAACAATAAATAAAAATGTGATTTTTAATAATATCAATGGCATTTGTTTCGTAGCAGTTAGCGGGACGAGGTTGACGTGGCCTGCATGGCCTAGTGGTAACCATTTAGCCTACCGCACGGATGGATGGGGTTCGATACCCGTCAGTTATAACTTTTTTATATTTTTACACCCACATATTTATTTTTGAAGGGTGTTAAATGGAAAAAAAAATTAGGTGATTTTGTTTTATCTTGGAAATTTATTAATGTTTCACGCTAATACGTTTTGAGTACGATTCGCATTTTGAATGTTCAATTTAAATAATTATTGTTGCAAGCAGAGTGAGTTCCTGTAAGGGTGACCAGACGGTCCGGTTTGAGAAGTCAAAACACTTGGCTAACTCACTCGTTTAACAACGACTTTGGCGTTTCCCTAGTAGCAATAACATAACAACATAGAACAACGCATGCAATGCAGATAAAATACAAGGTCAACAAAATATAGCTACGCACGTACATAAACGAAACAATTCATATAAAAATAGGCTATAGCGCCTACATTACATGATTATATAAAGAAACTTTATTTCCTGGTAACTAAATAAGGATATTGTCAAATGTATGTTATGGTCTGATTGGGGAAATAAATGTATTGTTTTCTGATTAGACAAAACTCACTGAACAATTCCTTCTTGAGAAAAATTCCATCTTCACTGTGAATTGGAATTCATTTTATTCGTAAAATAGGAGCAAATTAGTATACACTTCTACTTACACTGCATCAACAGCGTGCCGATTAGCACGAAGCCCTGTCGTTGACGCACTAACGGCACGTGGACTCGTCGTTTCGTCCGCGTCACTTCCCCTCACTCTCCTTTCAGTTTCATGTGAGCTATTCCTGAGTCGGCCTTCAAGTATCTTATAGCCGTTACGTTAAATACCGTATAGAATAAACAAAGATGTCAATGTTATGGCTACACCACACGATGTAATCCTGTCAAATAAGAATTTTTGGAGGAAAAAATTGCGATGTCGCTGAATTTTTGCAGAGACCTTCCTTAAAGGATACTTATCAACATACTAAAACTCCCCTACAATCAGATTGGAGCTTCGGCCGCCATATTGGAAAATGGCGGCCAAAAAGTGTTTGTTATCGAATATCTCCAAATTTGTTTGAGATAGACAAAATATTTCAATGGCAAAAATATTCTTCATTTAATTCCCTACAAAACAGGTGTCTTTTATAGTTTTGGTAGGGGCAAAGGTTACGTCACAAAATCGTGGTTTATATGTTGCTCATTGGAGTACCAACTTATTTCCAAATTTTCACGCCCAGCATCAAACAATGCCCGGTAAATCCGTAAGAAATCGATTTAAATACAAAAGACTTTTGTACGGGGTTCATGAAAGCTTCCATTAGTATTTTAAAAAATCAGGTCTGCGAAATCGAATTTTGCATTTCCCCGGAATTTGGGTTTTTCCATTGTTGGCATTTCCTCAAAAATGACCTTTTTGACTGTCCTTTATTAAGCACTAAATAGCATTGGAGGAAAAATTCTTTCTACCCACATTGAAATGACTTGAATAATGATCCGATTACAACCAAAGTTTAAATCCAATATGACTGCTAATTCCTAATATTCACAATATGAATACTGTTTTCGTGCTGTTTTTACACTCTTTTTGTTACATAATTCACTTTGATGTTGTGGATATTAGGAATTAGCAGCCATATTGGATTTAAACTTTGGTTGTAATCGGATCATTATTTGAGTCATTTCAATGTGCGTAGGAAGAATTTTTCCTCCAATGCTATTTAGTGCTTAATAATGGACGGTCAAAATTGGCATTTTTGAGGAAATGCCAACAATGAAAAAACCCAAATTCCGGGTAAATGCAAAATTCGATTTTGCAGACCTGATTTTTTAAAATACTAATGGAAGCTTTCATGAACCCCGTACAAAAGTCCTTTTGTATTTAAATCGATTTCTTACGGATTTACCGGGCATTGTTTGATGCTGGGCGTGAAAATTTGGAAATAAGCTGGTACTCCAATGAACAACATATAAACCACGATTTTGTGACGTAACCTTTGCCCCTACCAAAACTATAGAAGACACCTGTTTTGTAGGGAATTAAATGGGGAATATTTTTGCCATTGATATATTTTGTCTATCTCAAACCAATTTGGAGATATTCGATAACAAACACCTTTTGGCCGCCATTTTCCAATATGGCGGCCGAAGCTCCAGTCCGATTGTAGGGGAGTTTTAGTATGTTGATAAGCATTATATATGGAAGGTCTCTGCAAAAATTCAGCGACATCGCAATTTTTTCCTCCAAACATTAATATACGATCTTATTTGACAGGATTAATGTTCATAATATCATTATTATAGTAGCACAGGTAACAGGTCTCACGACATCCGACATGTACTTGTACACTGAAGTTCAATGAATAATACGGAAATGAGTTGTATTGTAGTCACCTGTGCTTGAAAGATAAGAGTATGAAATCTGTAAGCAAATATGATAATAGAATACGACCTAGTATGATTTTGTAAATCACAGTAATCAGTATTGGCCTATTTTAGCATGAACCTAATGCTCGGTAATTTGTTACGCTACAGCGTTGAACGTCGCAGTACGCCAACGTTAGCTCTTACACACGCGACGAGAAACGTCGGCAAAATATTCTGATGATGTTGTATTGGAAGCATTTCCTGCCGCCAAGTAAGCATTTTCTGGTCGTTGGAAAATATTTATTAATGTTTTCATTCAATTTAGATCAACATAATTAACATACCCTACAGTACTCTCGTGCCTTCCCTCGTTATACATTATCCTTACATGTAATTGTCGTGGATAGCGTTTACGTAAAACATGATTTTTGATTTTGCGAAAATGTAAAATAAATTTAAAAACGACTATTTTTGTCTTATTTTCTAACCAAGAAACGATAACTTCAGATAATCTACGAATGTGTTCATATCCTTGTCTGTCAACTCAAGCAAAATGTCAATCGGACGTAGACTTTACTTTTAATCCTTTATAGGTACTGGTAAGTATACTTACCACTACTTTTCAAAATCTACACAATTAAATCTACCAGTTTTCCATCCTTTTAACCCAGGTAAAAAGCTGCCTTATTTTGTTCTGAATTAATATAATTTTTCCTTATTGAATTCTAATGAAAAGAAGAATTTTTGCAATGGTTCAAAAAACAAATTGTGTATCAAAATACAAAAATACACACATTTCCGGGATGTCCCGGATATTTTGTTTGCCTGTAGTAGATTCAATTTGAATGTGTAAAAAAAGGAAAAAAGGAAAAATTACAAAAAAATCTTATTTTTGAAAATAAAATCAAATTTTGGATTTTTTTTAAATTTGATGTCAATTTGGAATCCAAAATCAGCATTTTATTCCTAAAAGATCAAGGGAAAAAATAAAAAATAAATCCAAAATTCTTTAAAAAAATCATGAATTTCAAATTGCAAAGGTAGAAAGCAAAATTTTGGGTCCCACCTTATTGCCCTATAAAGGGATAACACTATTCCATGAAATATTGTCAAACTAGCAAAACATAACAAAAATTACAAATATAATTAAAAGTAAAATCTGCCATTAATAAAACCTTAAAAACACGCAGTTACGATTCGCCTAATTAACCTGCGCGTTCACATTGATTTTAAAGTTGATATCCAGTATGCAAATTTGCTTTTCAAAAATCTGTACATTTGGAATAAATTCCCAAAGTTGACTAAAGTTGAGTAAATTACAGAAATTTCACGATTTTTTAAATTCTAAATGAATGAATTGAATTAGCCTACTGGTCCTCATAAATTGATTCTTTATAACGTTCGTGTGAGATATGATACCAATGTTGTTTCCCGTTTATCCGGAAAATCCAGAAAACCGAGCCGTTAAACTCGTCTCCGCGCCAGCCTCAGTGACTCCTCGCACGAATGCCAATAAAAGGCCAAAAGGCCAAAAAGTTTTTTTTTTAAATGTGAAACGGAAAATGCAAAACATGGATTTCAATTCGTGAAATTTTCAATAATGCGTTTATCATACAATTGACAAAATTAACCTGCGCGTACACATTGATGTAAACGTTGAAATACAGAATGAAAATTTGCGTTAAAAATATGTATGTCTATATATACAGGTGGAATAGTTAAGTTTACAAAAATTGAGAATATTATGGAGATTTTAAGATTTTTTTCGAAATCGATGAATTAATAATAATTGAGGAATGCGCGTCCTAGATCTCACATCTAGAACTATTAAACCTAATCCAAAAATAAAACAAAAAAACATTCTCTACCAATAAACTATTCAAGAATCACAAATTAATGGACGTTTAGCAAAATTTGCTTAACGTCCATTAAACATTACATTTAATGTATACTGTGTCCCTAATGATCCACTTACATTCTCTCCCCATGACAAGACCTGAAGAAAATACTGATTGCATCTCAACAAGAAGCAAGAAAAATGGTAACTTGGCCATTCATTGGAAAACTAATAAGAGTATTGGCCAACGCCATGGGTACTTCCTAGGCCCCAAAATATTCATTGTCATCCCTGCTACCACGTGCACGCCATAAACACTCTTTCAAACGAAAAAATGAAAGAATGGGTGTTCCAAGTAAGCAGAGAATATATCTCAAATCTTATTAACAACGTAACTTGTATCAAGCCCTTTAGAAACAAATACTAGGAAATTTTAATTAAAATTAGAACAAAGTATCACACTAAGATACATTAATTTATGATCTCTGAAAAGTAATTCTAAATGTAATGCAGGCTTCCAAGTAAGCCTATTTAGTTTAGTTTAATGTTAAGTTAGTATAATGTCAGTTAATAGTTTCTAGATAAACCAATAATGATATCCATCCTATGTTACAAAATCAAAATCACAATATTCTACACCTAGGTCAACTAGGATATTACTTTGTGTTTAATAAAATAGCTCTATAATAAGTAATTTTAAAGTACAAGTTTGTATAATATTCCTATAAAAATAAGATAAAAATAATATTGTTAAAAAATAAAATGTAACACTAAGAATCCATTTTATAAGTAGCCTCAACGATGCCTACTATAGTGTATACCATTTATATATATTTTATACACTAAACACTGTATAGTACTTTATTTATACACATATGTACATTAATTTTATATACTTTCATTGAATACTACTAAAATTCAACGTCATCTGCCATCTAAACCTGAATTACCACAAAATAGTATGCGCCCACACACAAGCCTTTTGCTCATGTGGGCATTTCACCTTCATATTATGTAAACCAATGTTTGTTTTTCTATGCTATGTATTTTTTGTATCAATGAAGTTGAATAAAGCGTGCTAAATCTGAATCTGAAAATCTGAGAGACTTTATTAACATTCACGTGAAAATATGATAACGATGTTATAAACCGTTTACCCGGTAAATTCAGAAATCTGATACGCTTAGCTAGTCTCCGCGTCAGCCTCAGCGATAGTATAGACACAACAAAAAAGAAGAAGATACTAGGAAGTTTCGCAAACGCTTTTTTCAGGCGCGTTGTTGGATGAGCGTAATTTTTTTAAACGAAAAAAGCGTAAAATTGCTATTTTTAAGAGAAATTATTTTTTGATTGCGCTCGAACTTCACACCAATAGATTAATTCTTAAAATTAAGGTTCTGTAAAAAAATCATTACGATCGGATAAAGCATGAATTAGTGTGGAGTGGACTTCACGGGAAGATTGGTCCGCATGTACCAAGAATTTCCTCCCCTCTTTGCCACCACCACCTTCCTGGCCCGAGCAGAGTGGACAAGAGGTAGATCGTATCTATTGTAACAGTCGCTCGACCCTTCTATTGATGGTCTCGAAACCATCCAATTAAATAATTATTTTCGCTTGAATAGAGTTGAATCCTTCCTTCCTTTCATTACGTAAACTGTTGTAATTTACCTTTTAAATGACCTTTAATGTTAAAATTGAATGCAAAAATGATTGAAAACTAAGAACTTAACAGTATAATATACAACACACTTCTTCATCAGAAGTGCTAAGAATATTTTGTTAACATTGTTAGTTCTCAATCAATTTTTGCGTTTAAAAACATTTTCGTGTTGATTTATTTCAGGGAAACATTAAAGTTAAAATCATTAACATTTAAGAACATTTAAAAGGTAAATTACAACAGTTTATGTAATGAAAAGAAAATTAATTTATCTCTATTCAAGGGTTTAGAGACCATCAATAGAAGGGTCGAGGATAGATAAGATCTAAATCTTGTGCACTCTGCCCATCTGACGAAGGTGGTGGTGGTAAAGAGGGAGGAAATTCCTGGTACCTGCGGACCAATCTTCCCGTGAAGTCCACTAGGTGTTATAAGTCGAAGAAAAGTTTTAAAAAAAGCGTAAAATTGCGATTTTCATAAGAAATAATTTTTAGATTTGGCTCAAATTTCACACGAATATATTAATTCATAAAATTATGGTTCTGTGAAAAAATCATTACAATTGGATAAAGCATGAAGGTGTTATTAGTCGAAGAAATGTTTTTAAATTAAAAAATCGTAAAATTGTGAGTTTTTAGCTTTTTAATGCTATTGGAATGGCTCAAAGTTT
Organism: Sweltsa coloradensis; assembly: GCA_024449915.1. Classification (NCBI taxonomy): domain Eukaryota; kingdom Metazoa; phylum Arthropoda; class Insecta; order Plecoptera; family Chloroperlidae; genus Sweltsa; species Sweltsa coloradensis. Next base: position 553,388 of record JAMZAV010001344.1, read on the forward strand.
TGGCGGAGCTATTTTGATTGAGGGTGCCGCCACCACTTTGAAGATAATTGCGATACACAAGTGGAGCTCTCAACATCGAACCAAGGAGATCGAACGTCCTTCATCAGCATCCTTTAAATAAGTGTTTTTTTGGACATTCCACTACTCTTTATCAATATTTATTTGTGATAATTCGACTTCTATTTAAAAATGTTTTTCAAACTAAAGGTTGTAAAAAGATTTTTGAATCTTTTTTAAACTGAAAGTTAAAAAAAAAAGACTTTTTAATAAAAGTCGAACTATCACATTGGTCTATAAATATTGATAAAGAGCAGTGTTATGTCCAATCAACACGAAATTAAAGAATGAATACCTGTTCTACTAGTTTCTTTTATCTAGACTATACATCATAATCAATTTATTCAATTATGGATTTAAATTATATTGAAGACCCATTATTCAACCAATTACACTTGTAGGTGATGAATTTGAAAATCGCTATGTATTTTCGTGCGTGGGGTCTTGATATTTTCAACCAATACTCCCACGTACGGTTATAAACTTAGAATATATTTCATTACTATTGTGTGTTAAAGAGTTTTTAAAAAAAGCCAGACTCCTAATTGTCGCGTGGTTTGACCTGTCAGTACGAGAGTAGTTAGCTCCCCATACGAGGGGCGAGCACTGGTCTTACCCACCTCCGCCTGTGGCTGTATGTGGCCAGCACGGGCTTGTAGGTTCATCTTACGTCCACTAGGTAGGTTTACCTCATAACGATGACCTAACGGTTCACGCATCACTTAACAATCTCAGAATTTAAATGATGTAGATCAAGGCCTAGGCCATAGAGAAATAAGCGCCTAGGCCTAGTTGTAGCCTGTAAATCAATTTTTATTTTTGTTATACGAAAAAGTTATACTCTTAAGCTGGATCTTGGATCTTATAGTTAGGTTAGCGTATAACACAAGAAGCGCGGGGTGTGATATTAGCCACATTGGTTTTAAGTCAAGACCAAGCTCAAGAAAAAATATTAGGCCTAGGCCAACAACATCCTTGACATATTCTCCATGAAAATAACTATCTACTGTAAAAGAATATTAAAGCTCACCACTTTCAAGATAGATAGTATATAATAAAGTGCCAAGTCAACACCACAATAGTTTATAATATGCTTAGGATTAATTGAATTAGTGAAAAACTATATTATTATATTGAGGGTCATAGAACCAGTGACAGAATGTCAAAACTTGATGTTTTTGTAAACAAACTGAACAGAATCCACTGCGGTCATGATGTATCTAACGAAACAAACAAGGCCCTCTTGAGTTGAACTCCAAGGCCATGTCAATCTCCTAGCGGGGTTTAGACGAACCTCTACCATGGCTGTGGTGCCATCTAGTAGACATTTTATAAACAAGTGGAGACAATGCTTTCAACAAATAGCAGGAAACAACAGAGATATTTGAAGAGACCGGGTAGCCCATTCAGTTAGAGCACCAGGACATGAGTCGCCACGCCTGGGTGGCTTCGGACTCTTTTTGACCCTGGGTCATTTTTTTTAAAAATCGCCTTTTACGTTGAAAACGATTGGTCTTGCACAACGCTCTTATAAAATATAATTTGTATGTTATTTTAACCATATTAGGCCAATATAAGACTTATTATATTTCCGTTTGCAATTTTAAATATTATGTATGCGCCACAGGATTGGCGTCAAAAGAATAAAATTTTATTTCTTGGAAGCTTCACAAACGCTTTTTCAGGCGCGTTGTTGGATGAGCGTAATTTTTTTAAACGAAAAAAAGCGTAAAATTGCTATTTTAATGAGAAATTATTTTTTGATTGCGCTCTTACTTCACACCAATAGATTAATTCATAAAATTAAGGTTTTATGAAAATATCATTACGATCTGATAAAGCATGTAGGTGTTATGAGTCGGAAGAAAATTTGTTTTTAACAAAAAAAGCGTAAAATTGCAATTTTCATGAGAAATTATTTTTCGATCGCGCTCAAATTTCACACCAATATATTAATTCATAAAATTAAGGTGCTGTGAAAAATCATTACAATCGAATAAAGCATGTGGGTGTTATAAGTCGAAGAATGTTTAAAAATAAAAAAAATCGTAAAATTGCGATTTTCATAAGAAATATTTTTCGATTGCGCTCAAATTTCACACGACTATATTAATTCGTAAATTTAAGGTTCTATGAAAAAACCATTACAACCGGATAAAGTATGTAGGAGTTATAAGTCGCAGAAATTTTTTTAAAATCGAAAAAAATCGTAAAATTACAATTTTAAAGAGAAATGATTTTTCGATTGCGCTCAAAAACGTGGCAGTTCTAAGTTCAGAGATTTCGAAGGCCTCCAGAAAATTTCATTGCGATTGGAGTATCGGTTTAGCCGGAATCGTGTTAACAAACAGACAAAAGTACAAAAAGAAAAAAAAGAAAGAACTAAAGAAAGAAAAAGAAATCATTCCGGATTTTTTTCTCCAGTGTAGTGAAATGGAATCTTCGTTTCGCTCGCTACGCTCATTCAACAAACTAACATTTGCAGTTACCAGACTACTTGAGACTAGAGTATGCTTAAAGGTCATAACTACATTTCCGGCATATTGTGTAGAAAAAGACAATAACGCAAGTGATAGCGTATACATCTTGGTTTTTACTACCTGTACGTGTATGGTATCAGGTACCTACACTGAGTCACTCACAAAAGTGCCTCGGTGAGGCAAAACGAGTCATTAAAATATCTAATTCGATTCATGTAACAGTCTGATGTTGAGAGAGAGGTTCTAAGATTTCGTAGATGTACAGCTAATGTTGACTCTTTTACGAACCGAGGTAGCGCATGCGAATAACACGCGAAACTCTGATTCGGAAAGCCGTAGTTCACCATCGGCAATCCTCGCTAAGTTGCCCAGTGTTGTGTGTTAATAAACAAATAATTTATGTGCAATCTATAGATGTGGTAAAGTTGAAGTGTTTGTAGGGAATTCGATGACTTTTCAACAGAATTCTTTATGCCAGTCGGTTTGAACATGAAGTTTGGCGGTATTGTGTCATAAAATTTCATAAAAGGGCGAGTTATAAAAGCACCTTGAACTCCTCTTGAAACCTTTGGTCTGAACAGTACACAGTTTTTACAAAGTGGTCCACGAGCGACACCCTAGTATGCTATAACCATGGATATTGATGAAAAGTCGTAAGTAGACGGTGGTATAAATAATTTCTCATGGAGATCTTTATTATTTTTATTTGTTAATTTATTAAAATTGTGATCATTTAAATAATTGCCTACAGAGACGAAGGACTGAGACTTAAACCTTTGAGTATATAACGGTGTTGCACTTGTAGATGTCAAATCTAAAAACGAAACAATACTCTTGGCAAGTCTTGAAATGAATAACCGTAATACCACTGCATTTAAATTATGTTAAGATACGAATTAAAACAACTAAGTATAGGCATAATCGATCCAACTTTAAGCTATTAGCTAGGAACAGAATACATCGCCTGTGTCTATTTGCCACTAAATTTAAAAGTGGGGTAAATTACGTAAATTTAATTCCTGAATTGAAATTCCAGGGGGGGGAGGGCAAGTGACTCCCCTTGCCCCCATGTGCCGACGCCCCTGATTTAAGGTGAACTCTCTCTAGTACAGAGTCCTCAGAAGTTGGATATTCGCTTCACACCTACTAATACAAAATACAAATTATAGTTTCCAAGTTTTTTTAAGTGTAACAAAATAACATATCAAAATAAAAATTACACTACACTTTTCGCACTTTTTGAGATTGAATATTTTGTGTTTAAATTCTACGCATATCTCCCGAAGACATTTCTAGTATCATTCAATATTACCAAACGCTCATAGTTTTGTTTGGTACTTCTTTCGGAATGTAATGTTATGCGAACAATATAACGAAATAAATTTTTGAGTTGTTCGAGAAAAATAATTTTGAAGTTCGTGACTAAGTTTTATAGACTGTTATATCTCGAACCACAATTTGTGAATTTAGTACATTAGGTACAAATTGGTTGAACAAAATAGCTACCGCATTAAAACCTAAAATCTATCAACTATGTACCAAAATACGTGTGAATGATTGCACATTTAAATACAAATTATACCTGAAAAAAGATAATATTCTGGAGATGTTCCACAATCCACATGGTGCATTCTTTTTTCTACCATAATATGTCGAAGTTAGCTAGCTAGTAGTTTTGTTGTATAGTTTACCTGTCCGATGAAGGGACAGGTAGACTAGTGTACGGGTATGAACATGCCAATAAAAAATCAAATCAAATCACTTAGACTCTTGATCGAACAAAAATCTTAGATGATAAATACCACTATATAACCTATAACCACTATATAACCTATAACCTATATAACACTATGAAGCAAATCCTACGTGAAATTAAAAAAAGCAAGCAATATTCATTGTATATATGGTTTTTTATTATGTACATTAATTTTCATTACTTTTGAACATCAGTAGCTTTTTTTCCAAATCTAGAAGTTAAATACTTGACTTCTATGTCTTGTTAATAATTCTATTTCACCCTGTTTTTCCATTGTCTTAAATATGCAACTATGTAAAAATATTAATATAGAGAATGAAATTGAAAACTGGCACTATAATAACACCAAAACATTGTTTCTCCATTTTTTCTGATGGGGCACCCGGCAAATATTATATCTTCAATATACAATTACATCCAGCACATCGTTCAACGTTGATGGTTGCGTTTAGTTTCTATGAGATTAATGTTTGACAGTTTCTTCAGTTTAAAAAAAGAAAAAACATTTCACACTACACACAGGAATGTTCTTCGAATTTTTAAGATAACTATTATTTTTTTTGTCAATTTGTACCAGCAAATGGAAAAATAAGCAGAGAACATGGTTATGAAAAATATTTTTTTCTGTTTTATTCACTGAAGAAAAACAGTTGAACAATTATCTCACAGAAACACAACCATCAACGTTGAACGCAACGCTGTGCTAGATGTAATTGCAGTTTGTAACTATTTTGAAGATGCAATATAATATGCCGTGTGTGCCCGATCAGAAAAATATTTAAACTTTGTTATGATGTTCTAATAGCTCCAGGTTTCAATTCCATTCACTATAGTTTTACAAAGATGCATTTTTTAGGAAGTGTAAATGAAATTGTGGAACAGCCTTAAGTGCAAACGTCCTGCAGTATAAAACTATGCAATACTGTAGATAATATAAATATTTATTCAAAATATACATTATACATTAAAATTGAAATCTTACCTTAATTGTGTAAAAATTACGAAATATCCTTATGTATATAATAAAAAATGAAACTGTATTACAGGTGTAATTTTAAAAATACAAATCATCATCAATCATTATTATCGAAATTATATTTCGACTACTTTACAGGAGTCTTTATCAAACATTATTATTTGTTTATTATTATTTATTGTTTATCCTTGTCATAACAATATGATGATGATACTATTTAAAAAGAGACTTCAATAGAACAGATAAATTTTAACTAAAAATGAATTGAACTAACACTGCTCTTAGGTAGGAAATTATATTTCTTATGGAGCAATATTTTGAAAAAAAATAACTTTCCTTCAACTGGCTGACATTATTAAAAAAAATACAAACATCTGACAAAAATCAACCACAGTTATGTGTGGATGAATGTTATGTTATCGAAAAATGGCAAAGAAGTTGTTTTAGTAAAAAAATTAATAAAACATTAAAAGCAATCTATCACTAGATATTACAGTGATTTTTGTTGATTGCAAAAATAGTAGTTATGGGCTCTAGTAGTTGATAGTTGAAAAATTATAGTCGATACTTGATGATAATTTGCTACTTGAAAGTTGATAGTCAATGGTTGATAGTTTGTAGTTCATGGTTGAAAAAAAATTATACTTGATAGGGGATAGTTGATAGATGAAATTTGATAGTTAATAGATAATAGTTGATGGTTGATAGTTTGCAGTTGTATGTTTTTATTATTGTTATAGAATAATAAAGTTTATTCAGATTATAGTCTACAATAAAGAATTGTATTAAAACTAAATGCTTTTAAATAATAATAATAATAATTGTTATTACTGTACGTGTCCGAAATGATTATAGATTGGAGATTCTGTAGACGAAGTAAAATAAAGCAACAAGCTGATGTGTACAAGTTTGCAATATAACAGTTTAATTATACCCAAGGCAACAAGCCTGCCTTTCCTAAAAATAAACCCCAATCTCTGACCCCATGGCTATCTGGGACACCCCAGATCACGGGTTGTATCCCCCAGGCTACCCTTATCATTCTGCCTTGTATGACCATCAGAGGTCGACATGGGCAATACATCTCTTCGGCAATGAGCCCAAATAGTATGCAGTAAATAACATAATTAAAAGAACATTATAAATTATACGTGCATATTATATTAATGTTACATAATAGTAGAACTACGTTATATTTTATCTACAATTACATGTCATTTCACCAAATTAATGTTGTGATTTTAACAAACAATATTTTGTATTTACGTCTGCAGAAATTAACAAGTGCATATTATATTATAACAAGCCTCTATTTGCTTCTTCAATAGACAGCATAACACCCAATCTTTGAACAACATGTGGCCTATACTGAAAACAATAAGTGTTGTATCCCTCCATGCAACAACATAATATTTTTTGTCAGTTGTATGACCTCAGGTTGAAATGGCAAAGGATCTATGGCAAGGCTAGCCCAATGAGTTGCTGAACTAATGATTAAAAGAACTTATAAAGTTCGTAGTGCATATTATATATAATGTATCATAAGTAGAAACTAACATCTCATATTTAGTCGACAATTAATGTCTTTCATAATTTTATTTTAAACGCAACAATATTACATCATGGAATTTAGCAAGTCTGCAGATATTAAAAGTGCAATTATTATTAATGATAAAATTAATTAGCTCTTATTTAACTTCGTTCAATATGTATTGCAGGTCAATTGGACTTTAATATTCCCACAAGGTTATTTTGGAACGACTATGGGCCTTATACAAAGAAAATAATAAGATTAGTCAAAGTTGATGGTCTACAAACACATGGACAACAATATACAAATTATGTTTTTAAAGTTAAACAACAGTTGTTTGCTATACACGAAGCGTTAAAGTTCGTTGTGATTTTTGAAAAGAAAGCAAATAGATCTAGTGTACAGCTCCTCAAATATGCTTCAAGCCACAATGATCCGAAGGAGTACTAAACGTCGGTTGGTGGGTAAGAAGTGCACGTCATGCCGTTTAGTTTCCGGTAGTGGACTATTTACTACTTATACAACTGTATTCCAGAGAGCGTCGAAATCAAAATCTTAGTTAAGTGACATGTGTGGTCATTTTTAAACGCCATACAATAAGTAGGACAATCAATTGTGGCAACTTGAAGCAAAGATTACATGTTAAAGAGAACAAGCGCTACCTTTGGCTTTGGTTATATTTTTTTTTATTTTTAATATAAAAATATATATAATTGTTTTAAGTCTCTGGACGCCATTAGGTTAAGTTGTAAAAGAAAAGTCTGACAACTCCATCCATCGTAATATATACACACACTCTTTAAATCGGAGTTCGATTATCCGTCGTAAAATGAGTCAAAATCAGTGAAGGTTCAAGTAGAGTTCTTAGCAAGGATCAACTGTTAATACATGTTTATAGCTTCAACGTGAACTTTGACCTGCCTAGAATTTAGGTTTATAAGCTATAAGACCTCTTTAGTTGCCTCATCTAAGAGGAATATAAAGGAAAAGCTTTAAAATAACGAGTCTATTTCCAATACTAACATACGTTGAAAAAAATAACTTCTTACGTGATTTCTTGTGCATGTTGGAAAACAGGACAACTTTTAAAACATGGCGTCACTCGTCACTGGTAAAGCAGAGTTGATACAGAAAATTCCCCAACGGAGAAACTTCTTTATCGACTCTGGTTATAGGAATTGTTGGCGGCCCTCGAGCGTGTATGCCTCCTGCTTGTAGTAATTGAAATGATTTCCTCCTGCTTGTAGTAATTGAAATGATTTTTTTGTTTTTAATGTCTAACTTATTTCAATTTTGTTCAAGAGTTAAAATTTTTACGAATTTTTAAGGAATTGTTGGCATTTAGCAAATAGCTGTTTACTCGGCCAGGAAGCACCGGATATACATAAAACTTTACATAGCTGACAAGGAAGCATACATGGACAGCCCAGTCGTAGATTTTTAATATTGTTTGTTTGATTGTCAGCCAGAAACAATTTACGAACATGGTCAATTTCGGGCAAATAAAAAAAATCCAAAATGGTACAAATCTATTTATTGTTGTAGCGTCACAGAAATCCATTTTTCTAAGTGCCACTGTAGAGTCCTACAGTTCTACTTCTACTTCATTGGCATTTGTGCAAAATTTCAATATAACTCTGAAGCCATCAGCCGAACGAACCGACATTAATTTTGCTGAAAACTTATGTCCTATAATATCTATATAGTAACTGAATTTTCTCTAACATAATAATAATAATAATATATTTAATGGTCCTTAATTGATCATTACAATGATGTTGGACAAGTCGACAATAGCACACAATGACAAAGCAAATAAAACCGACAGTGTTGGCTCGAGCGCCAAGCGCTCGACTCTGATTCGGGAGGTCCCGGGTTCAAATCCCGTCGAGACCGGCAATCCTGACTGAAGGTTTTTTCCGAGGTTTTCCTCAGTCGTTAATGCAAATGCAAGGGATTGAGTCCTCTTAAACAGCCCTCGGACATCCCTTCATAATTTCCTACTCCAATATACCTAGTTAGTCACCTGAAGAGGGGCATATCAGGTAAAACTGGTGTGCACCCTAAAACGGTGTCGCATACAAGATAGGTTTAGGTGATCCTCTCCAATTTTAAAATTGTCTCTGTTCCTAGTAAAATGGGCATGGCAATCACCGTTTGTCGTTGTTAGTTTGTCATTATTTAAAACATATAAAATTGTATTGTAAGTGTACAGGCAGGGCAAAGTTAAAATTTCCAGCTCTTTAAATAACTCTCTGCAGTGGGCATAACTGCTAGCATGGGACATATACCGTACAGCCCTTTTTTGTAGTCTAAAAAGTGTGGGGTGACAACCCCCAGCAGACAATCCCATACTGTAGTCTGGACTGGATATGTGCAAAGTAAACTAATTTAACAACACGTGGACTGCATACATCCATCAGTCTTTTAATAAGGTAATATCCAGCTGCAAGTTTTTTACTCGCATAATGTGTATGCCCCAGTCTCAACATAAACACCAAGAGTCACATCTACTTCAACAATAGGATGAGATTTAAGATACACATAGAGGACATCTGTCAATGTTTTTTTTGTTTTGTTTTAAACTGCATCAACAATGTTTTATCAGAATTAATAAAAAGTTCATTATCATCACACCTTACAACCATTTGATTAGCAGCCAGCCTGCTATCAGGAAACAGCGACTCAAGATCAAGGCTACTAATTAAGTCATTCGAATCATCTGCATATAGGGTAACTTTACCCACGTTTACCGATCTGTCAAGTCGTTTATGAAAACGATAAAAAACAAGGTTCGCATATATGTATAGAAAACTCATGTTTCATTGATAATAATGTTGTTTATTTCCAATGTATCCCTCAAACTTGACTGGAGTCAGGACTTTGGTTGAAATATGAAATAGATGGTGACCGTCTGTTGAAAATCGTTGAAGCAGAGCGCTCTCGGCCGGAAGTTTAACTATACTTAATTTGGCGCCAGATTCAAATGCAAAACTCCCAGGAATACTGTTGTTAACCGTCTACAAATGAAACCAAATTATATAAGAATGATAGGGTTGGAGATAAATAATAATATGTATTATGTTTCTATACTCACCGAGAGCAATTAGAAGAACGGGCAGCTCATACAGATTTGAGACGAGATTGTGGTAGATTATCACAGTGATAATAATCTGTACGATGTACAGAACGATGACGACGGAGTACGCCGATAGAATGATGATCCAGCATAAGATGAATTTCAGGCGTTCCTGCAAACCATGATTGTTATTTGAAAACACCAATTATTTAAGAACGAAAATGTTTAACTACAAAGATATTGTATAGAACGTCCAAAATACACGAAAGTAGGGCAAAGGCACAATTGTTTCATTGTACCTCGTAATTTCTATCTACTTGAAAATGTAACTTAATTCTGTAATTTTCTGTATAAATTTAAACTGCAAGTTTTAATTTGGTTTCATAGCAATATAGCCATTTGTTAAAAAATAATAAATTTATACTTTCACATACTTGTAATTCTTAATACAAACATTCACAAATTAAACTTACAATTGTTTAAACTATATAACGCTCAAATCCCTTTGGATTTTGTGGGCTTCATTCTTGGATAATATATTTTTTATAGTTTTTTAAACGTATTTAGAGTCGACCCACGCAGTCACATAACAGATTTTCAGTGGGGGACATAAAATGTAAAGCAGACCAAGCCTGTAGGCGCCGACACAATCGACGAGCGAAAAATAACTTACTATTCTAGCTGGACACGATTCAACCCACGGACAGCGCCATAATGAACATGGCTGATTCGGATAAACCTTAGAATTTATTATGTGCCTCGTTGCTAGGACGGCTTGTATTTTCTGTTGCACTGTTTTATGTACTGTATGAATAAAATGTGAAAATAAAATTAATTACATTTAAATTATCACACTTTAATATGGTATTGTGGAAATGTGGATAGTTCAACTCATCTGTCAATTAGTTAGCTACAGTACTAGCATCCAACAGAAATGCATTATTTGGAACCAATGAGTATAGTTGGGGAATTAGGGAAATTGGTTGAAAACATTAAAAAAATTCATCAAACCAATAAAAAATTTGGGTAAAATTCCGAGATTATGTACCTGATATAATTCAATTCAAAACAAAGGGCACAATATTGACTGCATGGTATACATTTGGGGCATAGACATAAATTTATAATTAAACTGTTAATGTGAGTGAATAATGAAATCAGAGATTGAACAAGTAAAATACTTTGTCATTGAAGCCCCCCATCCCTGCGGACTATATTCACCGCGCGTCTGACCACCTATTTCTGTACATATTACAAAATAATATATCCTTACCTTCAAAGTTCCGTAAATCAGCGCCAAACACGCGCAGAATACGACCACGCTTATGACGGCCGACACATAAACTTCTCCCCTGGACATAACTATCGGACAAGGGAAACCAAATCAATAATTACATTTTGAAACACAAGGAAATTGATATGCATTGACATTGTTTGCTAAGTCAATGACTAACTGAGATGAACTATCTATTATTTAGTTTGCAAAGATTGTCTACAATTATTATATGGCAAATGTAATGATTATCCTTACCATGAATGTGAAATAATGGAATTGGAAAAGGTACATAGAAAAGCTGCCAGAAAGGTTAAGGGATTAAAAACGAGGTGGACAGAAGAAATGGATTTAAATGGTAAACAGATTGGGAGATATGCAAGTATGGGAAAGCTGACAAATGATTTAGGATGGAATACCTTGAATTTGAGGAGAAAAAGAGACAGGCTCTGTAAATTATATAAAGAGTGCAGGGATTTTCCAGGCTGGGGAGAAATCAATAGTTTCCTTAAAAGGGGGATTAAAAGGGTAAAGGGAATAATGATTGAAAATTTAAAAGAGATATTATTTTAAGACAGATGTAGGAAAATTTAAATTTATTAATAGAACAGTATCTGAATGGAATTTGTTGCCCGAGAACACTGTACAGAAATATGGGTTAATATATTTTAAAAGTTCTTTGGAAAATTTGAAAATTTGTAATATGAAACTGTATATTTTAGTATTTACTATTTTTAAATTTTAATATTGGCCTTGCCACTATACAAACTTTGTTTACCTGTAAGCTAATAAATAAATGTAAATGTAAATACGATTATATGATACATAATTGAAGTTTCATTATACACATTATTGTATAACATTGAAAATTATAGATGCAAGTTGCAGGGGTGTCAAAAAAAACATAAAACAGACTGTTTATCATTGTCAAAGTACATTAAATCTACGTGTCTGTTTAGCGTACCGAAGTTTGGGTGCCCTAATTATCCACATGCATCGTATACAGCAAGCCTACTTGAAGCATCCAGTATAAAAAGTGAAATTAATTTGTAAACTATATCAAATTATATCAAAATCGGTAGGTTTTAGATACCCGACAAAACATGCTAAATTTGTTTGGTGTTCGAACATTCCTTATGAGTGAAATAATGAATTGAAACATACTTTCAATGCTTTCCTATACTACTACTACTCTACTGAGTACCTAATTTGTCAGTTTCAATTGCCAAACGATTCTGACCAAAAAGATGACACGGTGCATTATATCGAAATCAAGGTATTGATAACAGGCTACTTCTTTTACAGGCTATATAAACTTGACCAACAATCATCTACAATGTGTACAGAGAAAACTAATTTATTAGCTTCTGACCAACCGTTGTTAGGAGACTACAAGAAGCTTATAAAATAAACAAAACAAATAGATTTTAAAATTAACTGATATAATTACAGTTGTTATATAAAAGATTTTGTAAAATAATGGCCGAAGCATTCAGAATAAGGTATTATATTATCGAATCAGATATAAAAAATTCCCGAAGAAAGACCTGGAAGAAGTGAGGCACTGCTGCTCGACCTCCCGAAAACAGACCTTTCACATCCCAATAACTTTCCTGGATTTGCTACTTGTTTGCAAGGTCTGGTATACAGGGTAAATACTCCTGTTTCGAAGCAAACTGTAGGGTCCAAAATCAAAACTTTCTTGTATTATTCTTTATTCATGTACACCCGTTATGTTGATACATTTGTTGCAAGTGTTGGAGAAGTGTATAGTTATTTAACATTCGTGTTGTATTGTTGATTAGCAATACCATAGCAATTAAAACTACGTTGATGAAATTCATCTATTTTAACAATAAGTAATGATATACCTACCACACATTCAAAATCTTTTAAATGACAGCCAATCGTTTTACACTGAAAAACATTGACAACTTCGAGAACCACGGTTGCTCATCGTTGCATAGCTTTCCGAAATAAATTTGCACGAACTGTTATAGAACAATAGTGTCAAATAACATTTTGCTAAGATTTGCAAGGATGCAGTCATGGGGCTAAGTAATTGTATGAGGACACAATAAAAGAAGGATATAAGCTTTTGGCTGTCTTTTTACAGGTTTTTCTTATGTATTAGGTACAATTAGTAGGCCTATAACATATCAATTTGTTTTAATGTAGTATAACTATAATGATGTTCGGTAAAAAAAGTGTAATGTCTTCCTTTTCCTAGACAACAGCTGAATTAATATTATTTTTTAAATAATATGGTTTGAAAAGCGCACGAGCAAAAATATAATTATGTTCTTAAAGTCTGAAATCCAAACGTTGGCATTTTGATTAACTCTTTCCGGTCTATGATGTCATATGTCATCGTTAGATCTTACACTCTTGCGCAATCATTCGCATGAGCACTGAAGCCACTTCTTATAAACAGCGCTGCAGTACCAGATGGCAGAAAGAGTGCTCCATTCTGCAAAGTTTAATAGTACTTATATGCGTACAACTCGAGCCACGAAGATATAGGTCATGCCCTGTTCGCTCGGCCAGCTGTCACCATAGAGGTTTGACTTTTGGGTAGCTGTCACGGACGCAAAAATACAGGGCTCAACAGTAACATTTTTCAAGAAAAAGTACTTACAATAAAAACTATATGATTCTCAGTATTTTGGATTCTGTTTCATGTTTGATCATGGCTGATTTCCATAACATATTGATAATCCAAAACTCTAGGGCTGTCCAATGCCCATGCCCATGTATGCTTTATTTATTGACAACTATTTAAAGTTTATTATACGTCGGATTCTATTCACTCCAATGGAGTTAGCTTGTTATCTAATTAAAAAATTATATAATTTAAAAAAAAAACATATCTAGAGTCTACCTACTTAGAAACAGAACTGATTTTCAGTGGGGAACATTAAATTTTAAACAAAGCCAACCCTGTAGGCGCCGACACCGACGACGATCGACGAGCGAACAATGACCAACTAGGCTTTTGGATTCTGATTGTGACTGCTCATCAGCATTATGTCAATCGATTGAAATGTAATTTGACAAACTAAAAAAAAAGTTGTTATTGGGTGAAGAATCTATGCCTTATGTGCAAACTTGAACCATCTGTCAGGGACAGTGGCATAGTGCCAAATTTACCAGTAGCCCTACATGTATATACACTCTCCCAGTTTCTTTCTCCTCACCTCCGCCGTTTACTACGCACTACGCACTATACGCACTGTTGCTCTTGTTAATAATTGAGCTCCTGCAGGGTGTCTAATGTTAGGCTAACAAATTACATGAATTTTCCGGATTTTAATCTGTCCGTTTGGAAATTTAAAAATAGCTTAATTTACCCTCAACGTTACTATTGGAAGTACTGGGCCATGAAAATGGGGGTCAGGCATTGGAATTGAAGTTCTCCCGTGTAAATGGAAATGCAGTTAGCTTTATATTCTTAATTGAAGCCAAACATTTCGAGAAATTTCTTCACAGCATATTTTGCTCTAATATAAATACTTCTACACTGCCTCTCTATTTCGGCATCATCTTTAAGTGAATCTGTTATAATACGTACTAAATATTTTACTTGTTTTACAATTTTGATCGTGTTTCCGGAAATCACCACATCAGAGACGTTAATCATCGCTGTATCATTTCCATTGTACACAAGACCGTGCTCTTCTGCATATTCTTCGCAAATATGAATTAGTTTACGGATGCCAGAAATTAATGGACAAGGAAGAAATTGAAACATGTCATCCGCATAGCATATGTGGTTAATGTTGACACCTCCTACATAAGTGTAATACATTATGTGTGGTAATGGCGTTTATGGAATAAAGTATGTTACAACACATCCAACAATGCTTGAGGGCCGACAATGGCCGCCATATTCCTAAGCTCTTGCAGTGCTTTGACAGCTGGTAATACTCTATTCCTAACGTAGGCCTACCTTATTCCTAGCAGATTCCTAGACAAGATTGTACATCCTTGACAGGTATGGGTGAAGTGGGCACAGTAGAGTGAGTGGGCCACAAATCATTTGTTTGAATCTCGGGTCCAATAGCAACAGATATGTTGCAGGCAGCGTAAAAATTCTGTCCTCGCTAATATTTTTCATTATCATACCCCTTGAATATTATTAATTGAATAGGGCCTATAGCAGTGGCGGCGCTGTGGGGTCCTGGGGGGGGGGGGGGGGGTCAATAAAATTTTAACCATGAAATCACGAATATAATTTTCGTAATTTCTGAGGTGAACGTCCATATGTAGGTAAAACATCCCTTTAGTTACCATTTTTCAGTTTAAACATGTCGAAATAACAGCTGTAAGTTTGGACAAAATAACGTTCGCCTTCGGCGAAAGGGCCTCCAGCGGCTGGGGATTCGCTCCAGGCCCCAGCTACTCCCTGTTGCTTGTTCCCTCACCTTATTAGCATGCCCCTCCTCTGCTCCCC
Source organism: Sweltsa coloradensis (assembly GCA_024449915.1). Classification (NCBI taxonomy): domain Eukaryota; kingdom Metazoa; phylum Arthropoda; class Insecta; order Plecoptera; family Chloroperlidae; genus Sweltsa; species Sweltsa coloradensis. Next base: position 568,993 of record JAMZAV010001344.1, read on the forward strand.
ATTGTTTTTTGTCTGGCGCCGCCACTGGCCTATAAGTGTATGCGTAGGTATGGTCAGGAGCGTCACTAGAGATTGGACATTGGGGGGGCGCAAGTACTTTCGTGAGGAAGGGACTAAGCACGGGGGGTATGGGGGGCGGAGCCCCTCATGAATAGCGCCGCAGGCGAAAATGTTGAAAATCAGGTTTTTTTGAGTGCATTTGGTGCGTTTTGAGAAAAAGCGTTCGGCTGAATGCAATACTAAAACATTGTAGTTTGTGTGCGTCAATTTGTTTGTCTTCATGTCGAGCTTACAATTCACAGCATCCATGGCAACATAATAACGTTTGATCTTATTTTCAATTTAAAAAATACATTTATGTGTTACTGATGATTTCGGACAATACAAAGGAAAGATTCAAATGATCGAATTTAGGGCGGGGCTCTGAGAAGCTTGTCTCTATATATTTTTTCAATGTCAAGGTAATTTTGATTCAAATCAGGCGTTTTAGAGTAGTCTTAAAATTCAAAAAACTGCCCCCATGAATAGGGGCCGCAGGTAAAATTTTGAAAATCAGGTTTTTGAGTGCATTTGGTGCGTTTTAAAAAAAAAGCGTTAGCTGAATGCAATACCAAAAGATTGTAGTTTGTGTGCGCCCAATTTGTTTTGTCGTCATGTCGAGCTTACAATTCACAGCTTTATACATGGCAATTAATAACTCTTGACCCTTTTTTTCAATTTAGATACACATTTATTTTTATGATGATTTGGGCCCAAATAGAAAGGAAAGATTCAAATGATCAAATTTTAAAGGGCGAGGCTCTGAGAGGCTTGTCCCTATATATTTTTTCAATTACAACCTTGTAAATTACAAGGAAAGGATTTTGATTAAAAATCAGTGTGTTTTATTGTTTGTTCTATAAGTAAATTCGCCTTTTTTATTGGGCTCGGACAAAAAAAGGGAAAGAACACCAATTAGAAAATTTTAATTATCGAATGAATTAATTCCCAACTACTAGCAAAAATGAACATCAATATTTTTTATCTCGTGTCTTTTAATAAAAAATTACCCACCGGTACATCATAAGTTTAATAAAGTAATGCTTATCAAATTATTTTAAGTAGTGATAATTCGCGTAAAAGTGCAGCTGTGATCTGTGGGTTGTTAATTTAAAAAAAGGAAAACAAGGAAATTATTGGGGGGCGCGGATTGCGATTAAGGGGGCACAGGCCCCCCCCCAAACCCCCCTAGTGACGCCACTGGGTTATGGTAGCCTACTTACTTCCATCATCTGTTTCGTGGTCTGGTCCATGTCCTGAAGGTTTGACGTTGGGGCGTCCTGCGATGATCAGTTCGAAAATAAAATCCAAGAGACTTGATAACTAGAAGGAACAAATCATTTTACGCATTAAATATGAAAATGGTAGGATCCAGTTTAGTTTTGTATCCCACACTAAAAATTAGGATATTGTTTTAATTTTACAGTTTATAATTTGTTTCAATTGATTTTTTTATAGGCCTATTATTGTCTGATTTTGGATTCCAAATTAATGTAATTTTTTATAATTGTTTCATGTAAATCAATCCATAAATAAAAAAATAAGAAAAGCACCCGACCGGCGATTAGGAGACCGGGGTTCGATACCCCTTTGATGGATTTCTTTAATTTCTGGATTGAATTACATAAAATTCAAGTTAGTTTCGTTTCTAGCATTAATAAACCAAATTTTCTGACGTCCTGGGATTTTCGTTCGTTTTTGTGTTTTGATACACAACTGCCTCCAATTTTTTTTCCGTGGGAAAATACTGTGTTCAAACACGTAAAAAACCATAATGCTTTTGATTTATAAAGCTTTCGACAAAATGGCAAGTACATTTAGGCCTACCACTACCAGAGACCGCGCCAGAGACCTTAGGCCAAAACTAAAAAAAATCCAAATTAATCGGGGAACAAACCCGGGTTCTCTGTTTTGAAGGCTCTCACCAGGCATGCGGGAGATCTGGGTTCTATTCCTGGTCAAGTTGGATTTTGACATTTCTGACCCACTGGTGTGACTCCTGACTATCCTAACGAAATCAAAAACACATTTTACTTTCAACGATTTCGTTTGTGCTACTTTTAATAGGACAACCTCTACAGCTATACAGCTACTTGTACTTTGAGAACAGCATTTTACTTATTAAGCTTCTTTTCCGATAATAATATCATATTGTTACGTCTATAAAATTAAATTAAATGTGATTTAAACTGTAGGGGCTTCCGAACATTTGATGACGATGAGCCCGAAACAGATATGATTTATATTTGTTGTGGGCACAATTTACATTGAAATGTATCGTTTCCCTCTTTTTATGATCAGACCTTTCGATTCAAAAAAGCTTTTCGAACGCTAACCGTGGTAATTTGCATTCCTGATCCGAATCACTTATACTCATTGAAATCTCTCTCAAGGACACAAAAAATTCTAAAGTGGAGTTACATTACAATATAGGCCCTAACAAAAAGCACTAAGTTATACTAATTTAAACCTCTCTCCAGCACACAAAAATCCTAAACGGAGTGACATTACAATATAAGCACTAAGTTGCGGTGCACAGTATTGCTTTTTGCCTAATTTGCATTATTTCAAAATTAGAGTAGCGTCGATTTTAAGCTACAGTTACCTGTTTAAAGTAGCTTGATACTCGATACTTTACTACATTTTTAAAAGCAGAACGCTACCATGGACCTAGATAAGGATAGTCTACATCCGATATATGCTTCCCCCGGGATACGAACCTACGTGGTACAATTGTTTAGTCAAAACGGGTTTTGACGCAGAATTGAAGGATTAATCTGGACCATTTCGAAGTACTAAAGTTGTGGTTTGGACCAGTTTGTCACGGTGTAATGGTTTGTGTATCTATCTCTATCTGACCGCAAATAGATACGTAGAAATTTCTCAAAGCTTTTTATTAATTGCATTTTATTTGAAATGTGGAACTGTTGTAAAATATGGAGACACATTGCATATTACTTGTAAACAAAACAACATACGAAATATTTTAAGGAAACACAATTGTACGTTGATAACAGAAACAGGATTCCGAATACTAGTGAAATTCAAGCTGGGTTTAGATATAAAAAGATATTTAAATTGAGATTTTACAGTTGTAAATAGTTCGACCGTAGCACATCGAACGGTTCAAAGAAAATAAAGCTTGGTTAACATTACATTAGCGATACTGTTACCAGTGATTGTATGCTACACAATTAGCCAATCGCGGTGACACATACGATTAGGGCGAAGTCCGGACGAGTGTATGGGTCTACGAGGGGTGGGTTCGAGTCACGCATTATGGGCATGTATTAAATTTATAATCGTACTTCATCGTCATCTATCATCACTCATCGTTCCAAATAGCATTAGTGAATTAATAAAGCGTTAAGCATAAAAAAAATCATCAAACATACTACACCCAATGCCACCCAATGCTATTGCTAATAACGCTTCGAAAACCCTTTACTTCAATGTACATGTACAGGTACTGGTATTCCAAGTCTAACTTATTCATAGCGTGTAGATGTTTCCTGTGTGCCAGTAAATTAAAAAATGCTTTGGGAATAATATATTTTATTGCATAGAGAGCTAAATGCTATGCTATACTGTGCCGTACGTATAGCCAAATAATTCTTAAATGATTGAAGGCTTTGATTACTAATATTTGTAGTTTTGTACTAATTTTTGTTCAATTACTAAAACTACAGTGCAAGTAAACTTTTGTCAAATTACAGATACAGAAATGCAAATAGAACAGAAAAGTAGTATAAATTTCATGCTATAACACTGAACAATATTTAACACCAGATCACTTACCGCGTAAAGTATTCCAATTATCAATGTACCAGTCCTGACTGTACACCCACAGCAACACTGCGTCACCATAATCATCTTCATTTTAACACCTTAACCAGTCCACACTCTCGTTGCAGTCACAAACAAAACTAGACCAACCGCCAACAAACACTATCTAGTGCCGGGAAATTTAAGGAAATGTGGAACGTTACTCTGCCCTGCAGAAGTGGAGTAATTCAACTACTTTATTTCAGCTAGCTAACGAAGTCGAGTGGCAAATTGAAGTGCCCCTACGCTCTGCACGCATGCTCAGAACTCAGAAGACCAGGCGACATCAGCTGTCCCTCATTCCATCGCGTGACGTCATGCAAAGCCATTGTTTTATATACAGCTTATCCAGCATGCTCAGCTTTTATGTTTTGCTTAACAATGCACTTTACATACAGAGATCATATTGCACGGGGCTTGCATTACATGCAACAGCTGCAGTTCCGCTCCTTGACCTTATTCAGAATCGCCAGTCATTACGTTTCATAGACTGGGCAAGTGAACTATAACCTGACTGATTATGCAACCTCAGTAGATAACATCCTCTTGGAATAATGTATATATACAAACTGTTGATGTAAGATGAGTCCTGTGGTATGCAATAAACTACAAACACATACAATGCACTTTCTTCGAGTAAAACAAAATAAGTTATAGTTTACAAGGTAAATTTTAAAGAAATATCTGTATAACGTGAAAGATGTCAATAGTAATGGACGCATAGTAATGTTGAAGACAACGTATTAACACAACCACTCACAACATATTCATAATATATTCACTTATCGATCACATCCCATTCGCATCCATTCACATCCTACTCACATCCAATTCACAACAAACACATCCCATACACATCCTATTCATGTTCGTTCACATCCCATACACATCCCATACACATCCTATTCATGTTCTTCAACCCATACACTCCCGACACACCCCATAAAATCCCTACACATCCTATTCATGTTCGTTCACACCACACAAAACCCAACACTCCCTAACATCCTTTTTAGCGTTACCCCCCACACACTCCCATACACATCCCATACACACCCCTACAACCCCAAAACATACCTTATATCCCATACACTCTCATACACATCCTTCCTCCCCACACCATCCCAACAACCCCCTACACTCCCATACACATCCCATTCACATCCCAAAAACCCATCTCATACACATTCTCAAACACCCAAACACATCCCATACACACCCTTTTACTCATCCCAAACACATTCAAAAACATCCCACACACATCCCAAACACATCCCATACAAAAATCCCATACACATCCCTTACCATCCCATCCACTCAACAATCCCAACACATCTATACAATTCATACACATCCCACAACATCCCACACACATCCCACACACATCCCAAATACACACCCCACACACATCCCATACACCACCCATACACACCCCCTTACCACCCCATAACATCTCATACACATTCATAACTCCCATACACATCCCATATATCCCTTATCATCCCTAACATTAAAACACATCCCATCACATTCATACACATCCCATACACACCCCAATACACATCCCATACACATCCCATACAAAAATCCAAAAATCTCATACCACCCATACACACCCAAATCCATCCCATAAACATCCCATACTCACCCAACAACCCCATACACACCATACCATTACACATCCCAGCAAACACTAGTGGTTTTGCCCCACTCTACCCCCCCGTCCCACCCAATGGGGTTCTATGCGGGCAGCCCCACGGGCCCATGAGAAAGTGTACCGGCCGGCAGTGGATCCATGCGGGCATCCCCGCAGACGCGGGTGACATGCGGGGCTGCCAAGTATGCCCACAGGGTTTTAATACTGAACCCGCAGGCACCCACAGTATACCCGCATGGCATGCCGCAGACGGGGTACATGCGGGGTTGCCACAAGCCCATATGGTTTTTTTTATTTTCTGACCCCGCAGGGCACCCACAGTTCCCCGCATGGTTAATTATTGTACCTGCATGCACCCAAAAAGATACCCGCAGGGGTATACTTGGGTGTTATATACTTAATCGCAGACTTTCAGGTTAATTGCCCCAATTGTTTTTTTCAGTGGGGTTTTTTTATTTAAATTAGTTCCAACGTGGAATAATAAAATCAACCACACGGACTACCCAAAAATCAACCCTAAATTTTGGGCCCCTACTTGCTAGCATGCCCTTGGTGGGCCCCCTACCGGCACTGGGTGGCACCTGTCAGATGAATGTTTGGCTCAGAAACCCCACGACTTTTCCCACCGCCAGCGAGTTAAATATTGCTGATGGCGAGTGAACTTTAACGGTCTATTTTATCCACTCGCGCAAACTACAAAACTTCAAATTGTTTCGCTGTTATTTACAATCAAATAAAAAAAAAAAATAGAAATTTTCCAATGCTTAATGCAAAAAATTGTTACTTTTTTTAAAAGAGGGGGTCAAGTCAAAATTAGAGTGCAATTAGTAAAACATCAAAATTAAAAAACAATAAATAGTGGTAAAAACACAAATATGCATTCTAATATTTTGGAATGTCGCATTGATTGTGGAGCAGAGAGTTTATCTGTCGGATAAGGTGGTCTGGGGATCACACCTTCACAAAACTACAGAAATTTTGTCAGTCGATAGCTACTGGGTATGGGAAGGGCTACATGATAACATAATCAATTTTTGGTCAAGCCATCAGTGGTTGTGTGGTCCAGCATTTTTTTGGCCTAAAGTTTTTGTTTGCCAGTTTAAAAATGGGGGTTTTTTAAAAAGCAAATAAAATTTCTAGAGGAGTAAAAATTTAAACCTACGTGTAGTCCCAATTTGCGGTTGCCACAATCAATTCGTAAAATAAATTAAAATTAAAAAACCTAATATATTACAGGCTTTTGAATTGCGGGTTTTCCTTAAAAAAAAATTTTTTGAATCTGTAGGATAAATAGCAAATCAAAGCTAGTAGTTTCATGCGTGGATGAAATAATTTTAAATTTAATGTAAATATGGTAGGCTAATACTTTTGCAAACCTATGTCTATTAGGCCAAATAAAAAAAGAAAAATTAAAAATTTACTAGGTTATTGAAAAAAATCAAATATAAAAGGAATACCAGTTTTTTGGGAAAAATCCGTGATACGCTATATCGAGAAATAATTTAAAAATTACCCTAGGTGGGCCCTAAAATTCATATTTTATGTAGGCATGATCGTCGATGCACCCAAATACCATAAATAACATTTTTACTTTGAAAAATTTCAAAAAATATAAAACCTATTATAAATTTTTATGGTCAATCTGCTGCATGGGGCAGACATAATTGGCGAAAAGGGTAAAAAACAAGAAAGAATTTTTTTTTTCAAAAATGAAAAATTATATTTGTGCATGCGAGTGCTGCAATCTATTTTTTGGGATGCGCACAAATCAGTAATGGATATAATTTTGATAATATAGTCAAAATCAATCGATAATCAAAATATAAAAAATTTTTTCAATAGGGGCACGAACCGAACTCTCCGGACAGAGATATATTATCTCACTTTGTGCCATCCCTGCTGGGCTGAATATGGTTCACCCCCCAAATTTTATTTTTTAAAAAGAGCCATCAGCCCCATAAGGGGAACCAAAAAACCTGACACCAAAGACGCAAGGCGGGGCAAATGGAACGCAATTGTTTTTTTTTTGACTTTCGCTTGCCCCCCCGAGGTTCCATTTTATAGGGGAAAGGGCTTTGGAAATCTTTCGATAATGAGAATGAAATAGGTAGGTACCATTTTGAAAAAATCGATAATAAAAAAAATATCGTTTTCATCCCAAATTTTTATATGAATTTAGCAGTTAACAATTTGGGCTTTTTATTTTTAAGCCAATAAGATTAACACAAATTTAGTCGGATGGGGTTCACTCATCCATTTCTTAAAAACAAGAAACAAATTATAAAGTCGGGATTTGGGATTTTCGCACGCATGATCCCCTAATATACATACCTTGGGCCCTGGGCCCTAAAAAAACAATAAGCAAAGGAACGGTGGGGAAAAATATTGCAAAGAAAAAATTTTTTTTATTGATACAGTGCCCGATCATTTTTAAAAGGTAAGTAATGTTTCAGGGAAACAATAAATTCATTCACAATGTCATAAATCTCAGTGTTGAGAAGAAAATTTTTTAGTCTACAATAGACCAAAGTAAACCAGAAAAAGCACAGCAACATTTTTGGGTAGGCTACAATTTTGTGATCGTAAACATTTTGGTATGATTTAAATGTCCCCGGTGTTTAAAAATAATTTTACTATAGGACATCAAAACTTGCTGGAAAGAAAAAAGTTCACTTTTTGATTTAAAATTTTTGTCCCACACAAAATATTTATTTTGTCAGAATAATAATTGAGTTTTGAAATTTGCAAGTTGGGAAAAGACAAAAAAATAATAATAAAAAGTCATCCCGGGGTAGTTTTCATCAGCCACTTCCATCTCCGCGATTACAGGCGGTCTCCGTTTTTTCGCATTGGTCGTAGCTGTATTCTTCACGTCGTGCTTGCTCCAAATATTGAAAGTAACGGAAGAAGTTACCCAAAAGTCGTCTTTAAAAAATTTTTGACCCTACAAAAATTTATGCCATAAAATAAAGTAATTTAAATTTAGACCTAAATGTCAGTGGGGACTAAAGATCAAAACCCCCATTCAAGAAATTTTTCTGAAAATCACAGTCGGGCGGGTCAGGGCCTAAATCGCGTATTTTAAAACATATGTCACTGAAAATCATTTTATATAAGAGTGGGTAACACTCAAAAATAAAATTTTTTTATTTATTTATTTACCTACACTACGGCCTAGACTAGGCCTACCGATAAAAAAAATTTTTTCACACATTTGAAACTCCCAGAAAATTCCCGGCACTTTCCCCCTTTCTTTGGTAGGGCCAACCTGTAAATTTAATATCTATTTTTAAGCTGGGTGGGGAAAAATTCAGAAATAAACATTGTTCAATTCGTAAGTCCAAAGTGGTGCACGTTTTACCACACGAAATCTTTTTTTTTTAAGGGGGAGGAAAAATTTACTGGGTTTTTTGTTAAATTGCACCAAAATTAAGAACTCTAGGGTTTTGGACCTAAATTTAAAAAAATTTAAAAAAACGTCGAAAAGCCTACTTTTAAATCTTCAATTTTTGGTAAATTTGTGTCGCTTGAATGAAAAAAATTCTTCCAATGATTGCATTTTACATGGAATCACCCTTAGCAGTTTAATTTTTAACAGGGCCTGGGCCCCCAGCGATTCAAAAACCCCCGGGGGAGACCTTTATTATAGTTGAACCGTAATGTATGAAATTGAAAAATGAATTCATGGGGCCTATAGGCCTACGTTGGTTTTTTGTATTTGGTGGGTTATAACGTATCAACAATGCCCTACAAAAGTAGGGTGTAGCCCTTTGGGAACTTTTTTGGGGGGGGGGGGGGGGGGCCCAAAAAAAAATAACCTTTTCTTTCCACTAAAATAGTTCAAAAAAACCCCATTTTTTTAGTAAAAAAAACAACAAAAATTACAAAACTTTTAACATTTCTTTTTAAAGGGGACTAAAACTGAAAAAAAGTTTCGCCAAAAACAGAAAAAAAAAAGACGTTGGCCGCCACCCAAGACAATTTAACCTAGGAAAATTTACATTTTCGATACCCTTACCAACCCGGGGTTCAAGTAAAAAAAATAAAATAAAACCCCTTAAGAGGTTTTCCCCTGTCACATAGCCTAGGTAAAAGATTTTCAGGGGGGACAGAAACCAAAAACGACCAAACCAACCCCGAAAGGCCCAACGCAACGACGAAGTGAGCTAACCACCAAAGATTGATATTTTTTTAAAGGAAATTAGGCTAGCAATCAGGGTATGGAGAGTGCGAAATCCGCGGGTCAACGCCAGAATCAAAAAAGCGGATTCAAAACAACTTCAAATTTTTTTAGGCATGGGCTCGTTTAGGGTGGCTCCAAAAATACCTTTACAAATTCCAAAGACAAGAAGTGATGGACTCAAGTCCAAAACAGAAATTTTAAAACTTATGCTTCGCAGGAATCGAAAGTTAAATTTACACTCGGTAAAAAAATTTAGCATAGGGCTAGGCCTAAGATTTAATTTTGATGGCCTACCCCGGGAATTCTTACGTAGGCCCCCCCGGGTGTTACGAAAAAAATATCCACGGCCCAAAAAATGAACATAGGCCTACCCTCATTAGTCGCGTTCCCTTAGACCGGTTTTTATACCGGTACAGGCTTTTAGCGGTTTTTCAAAACGTGAGTAAATTTTTATATTAAAAGCCACCGGGTTTCAACGCTGGTTTTGGGAATTTCAAAACCCTTAAAAAATCAGAGTTACTCAGTCCCCTTTGACAATGGCCGCCAAACCTGCTACCCGTGATTGAAGCAACGTAAACAAAATAATACTATAACCCAAATATATACATGTGTAAATTGCGGTTGTTGATTCAAGACAAGGTATTTATTAACTACTATTGGTAGAGCCTAGACAAATTAATAAATTTATAGGGCCTAACCCCCTATCCAATAATTAAAAAACATACAGGTTTTTGCCCTGTGTTAGATTGCTAAAGACGATCAGTGAAACGAAAAATGAAAAAACCCAAATCGATTTCACTCATTTTTAAATCACGTTGAAAAGATAATATAAAAGGTTTTTTACCGCGGATGAACTAAACCCGTACGCCAGCATGTGTATGAGCGTTTCCCTTTTAAAGGGGGCCCCCGAGCTATTCGTTTAGCTACCTAGCCTATTGGACAGGCTGGCCAGCACTCACCCATTTGAGCCGCGGTAACAGAATCAAACCCTTTTGGCCTAGGTAGCCCCGCTTTTTGGGCCCAGCCCCCAGGCCTTTATGAAAAAAACATAGGCCCAGGCTAGGGTTGCCTAGGGCCCATGCCAAAAGGGGATAAAAAATTTTTAGGGTAGGGGCCCACCTAATACTCCAGCTTAAATTTGACCTAGGTTACCTAGTCCGACTAGTAATGAGCCCACGACTTGCCAGACGACCCTTTAAAAAATGTGGAGGGTAGGCCTTGGGAGGGCCCTTGCTTATAGGCTAGGCCTTTTGTCTAGTTGGGAGGCTTTGCCCTACCCTAGGCCTAAATGAGCTTAGGGCTTGACCTATTTTTTCTGGCATTGGCAGGCCTTAGTATTAAAAAAAGTTAAAATAATGTAATTCCCTTTCGCAGTAGGGCTGACCACAATAATTGCTTGTGCCTAGGTAGTACCCTAGGCTACAAGCTAGGGGCCCGGGCTTACTAGGCCTAGGGGGAAGTTGCGAACATTAGCATAACCTTTTCGTCGGCCTACGTAATTTTCCAACATAACAAATTGGTGTAAATTTTTTAATTTTTTACTTACAGGTGTAAGTTTTTGACTTTTTTCCCGCACTCCCCGCATACGATATTTTTTTGGGGGTTCACAAGTTCGTGAAGTTTTTTTGTGTGTTGGATCACTGTCAATGCCAAAATTATAAAAATTTAAAATGCATTTTTTTTCGTAAATTTATTACATAGGTTTAAAAACTTTTTTCAAGTTCGATATCTATAAACATATAATAAAAAATAATGGTATGTCTGTGGGTAGTATCAATATATCGAACGAGGGAAAGATTTTTCCACAGTTAAGGCCGAGCACAATGCCCCGGTAACGACAACGAGAACACAACCCAGAACGGGAAGAAAGTGAATCACACTTAACTTACGACACGAAGACAATAAGCTTCCCCTGCGGTCGTTCCCCTATCCCGGGAACGACAAGGGAACATCACCAATTTTAACTTTTCCCTAAAGTTTCCCCTTTTCCCTACGTTCCAACCAATCGGGAACAAGATGCACGTCCTAAAACTTTTTACAACTGTTTATGGTTTATACGCGAGTAATTGCGAAATAAATGAAAAAACATGAGCGGAATAACAAAACAACAAAATATAATTAACACACTTATTTTTTGATTTGTTCCCGTCGGGTTGCTTCCGGGTGTTGTGCATCGAAGCCCTTAAACGTTAGGTCTTCCCCTTCTCGTTTTGTTTCCCGTTCTCGTTACCGGGCAATTGTGCATCGGGCCCTTTTGTTTCATTCATCTTGGATTTTTTGAAATGGTTTTCTCCTGGCGTATATCCCACCTTATTCAAAATTAATTTTAATCATCACCAAAGTAGACGAACGAATAGCAATATATAATATACAATTAAATAAATAATAAATAGCTATTTGGAATTTTTTTTTTAAATTTCAAAAAAATAAATCGAAAAGGGGTCGGGTGGGCCGCCCTTTATCTAAAAAAGAAAAAAATAAATTAGGTGAAAAATTTATCGACAGCAAAAAACAAATTTTTAATTTTTTGTTAAAACTTTTCTTTCTTATAAGTTTTTTTTTACTCTCACAATTTGTTGTGTAGAGGCTGGGGGACACCTTGTGTTGAGACATACTGCCTTTTCTGTGAACTTTCTAATACTGAAAGGGCCCATGCAAGAGAAAAGGGAAAGCGCTAAGAAAAGGGGTTTGATGCACAACAGCCCCTGAAGCAAACCCACGGGAACAATCAAATAATAAGGTGTTATTATATTTTTTTATTTTTTATTCCGCGCTGTTTATTTAATTTATTTCGCATATTTCCGGTATAAACCTCAATCAGCTGTAAAAAGTTTTAGGGGCGTGCACATCTTTATTCCATTGGGTTCCGGTAACGTAGGGAACGGGAACGACGGAAAGTTAAAACTTTGGGGAGTTTCCCCTTGTCGTTGCCGGGTACGGAACGACCGGCAACGAGAAGCTTTATTTGCTTTGTGTCGTAAGTAAATGTGATTTAACTTTTTTCCCCTTCTCGTTTCGTTCCCGTTGCGTTCCCCGGGGAATTGTGACCGCGGTCTAAAGTGGAAAAAAAAATAAGGGGAAGAAAATTGTAAAATTTTTGGTTATTAAGTCATAAAAAATGGAACAAAACGAAAACCTTCGTGAATGTTTTGTCGGTAGCTTTACGCTTTTAAAGGCTCCCTTGGATTTTTCACAGTTTTATTTATTTTTTAAAATTTCTTGGACCGCCCTGGGGTAAGTGAGAAAAGGGGACAGTACCCCCTATGGTTTTTCGTGGGGAAAAATGTGGGTTTCCACACCCGCTCCCACGCAATAGAAAGTTTATGTGGAATATAGCAGTACCCCGGTCCCGGGTTTGGGGAAAAGGGATGGGGGAAAGCCCACATATCTGCCCACACCTGCCCAAAACCCCCCCTATGGAATCCACAGTACAAAAGCCAGGTTACCCACACCCCACATCCATCCCCCATGCCCCTACTTGCCCCTGCCGCACCCCACTGTTTCCCGTATGGGACACCCACATGTGTTTGCGGGATCCCCTACACACCCACTCATCCCCTACAACCCCCAACACATCCCCTACCATCCCATACAACCCATACACATCCCCAAAACCATCCCATACACATCTAACCATCTCATACACATCCCATACACTCCCTACTCACCCTTTTCTCCCATACACATCCATACACATCTCATAACATCCCAACCACCCCTACACATCCATAAACATCCCATACTCATCCCTAACATCCCCTACACATCTATACACAAACCCCCACACATCCCTACAATCCCTTACCCCCATACACACATTTATACACATCCCATACACATCCATACACTCCCCCTACACATCCTATCATGTGTCACATGCCCTCACATCCCTTTCTGTTGTTCAATCCCACACCATCCAAAACACATCCCTTACACACCCCACAATTCATAACATCTTTTACACATCCTATAAATCCCATTCACTCCCAAACCCCCTACACATCCCATACCATCCCATACACATCTCATTCACATCCCATACACATTTCCTACCACCCAAAACACATCCCCTTACATCCCATACACATCCCATAAAACATCCTAAATCCCCTTTCACATCTCATACAATATCCATAACACCCCCTTTCACACCCCTACACATCCCATTTTCTTTTCCCAAAACATCCCCCACACACCCATACACATCTATACACATCCCTACAAACAATCCCATTCACACCCCTACCCAAACCCCCAACATTCCCCTACACATTTTAAACACATCCCATACACATCCCATACACATCCCATACACATCCCATACACATCCCGTTCACGTTCAACTCATCAAAAAGTGAACTACACTCGTGGGCCCTGCAAACTCGAAAATTATCTGGAAGGGAATCGTCTGTTTAACCTGTATTTAACACCATGTAAATATGTTTTTAGGAAATAAAACACTTTGAAGGTTAACATTGTGATGTTATTTGAGCGATTTCGTTTGGTTATAAAAGTTTAGGTGTTCATAATGTTTGGAACAATAATATGCTTGATCTGCGTCAACATCTGCTCGATGAGGGTGAGTCAACCTATACCGCTGACTAACATGCTATTGTGTTGTTAGTTAGCCAATAGTCACGATGTCGTTGACGTCATTGTCGTCTCTATCACCATTCGCATTGATAACTCGAGCTGTCTTGAAGAATTTCTATTCTCAATGAGTTTATTCTGTCAAATTTTGTAATGAAAAACTTGATTTCATCAAGGTTTACATGTTTTAATCTTCTGACGGTGACAACAACCGATTGGTCATCGTGTCACGTATGGTTCTTCTAACTTGAAAACAATCGGGTGTGCTGTTCTGTGTTATGTCAGCTTTCAACGGAATAACTGAAATTATATTTTTCAAGGAATATCGCGCCAAACGCCTTGTAAATAATCATTTTCAAGAATTGAACAACACGTCTTTCCAAAGTATTATAACGCCAAAGACCCGATTCACGAGGACTCCGATTCGATTCATGAAACCGAAAATTCTACCTCATAATTTCTACAACGTGTTCTTCAATATTGTAATGTGATTGCAAAAGTTGAGTTCTCTTAATTTACAACTACCCTGGGTTTCTAACTCTACGATATCTACTCCTGAGAAGGGGCATGCAACTTGTCCCCGGGCAGTTTTCCGATGGTAATGTTACCGAACATGTTGTTATTAATTTGTTAATAAAACCAGATTTAATATATTTCAACTAAAATATATGGGAGGAAACTTGGGCCATTAACACAAGAAAATTGTTTTGTAGGCCTACATAATTTATCCAGCGTGTTTATTTATTGAATTATCTTACATTAATCAATAGTAAGGTAAGGTCGCTTATAAGTTATACATTTCAAAAATACAATTACAAAATCATATAAATATTAAAATTCTTCTAAACAACTTTTAAAATGTATTAACTTATCTGCCTCCACAATGCTCTCTTGTAAATTATTCCACTCGGATATCGTTCTGTTCTGTTAATGAATTATGATTTCCCAATATCATTCCTAATTATTGTATCTTATATATTTCCCATTGTGGTCTCAACTTTCCTTGTGAACCCCTGTTTTCAACAAACCATTGATTTCACCCCACATTGGAAACCCCCTTGATGTCTTATACAATTTAGTGAGTCTGTCTATTTAACGCCTCAAATCCAATGTATCCCACCCTAAATCATTTGTTAGTTCTCCCATACTTTCATACCTCCTACTCAATGTTATGGCGTATTCGATTGGTCTCACTAGACCGCACTCAGTGCGCTCTGAGTGCGGTTTCCGTATTCGATTGGGAGTTTTCATATGCACTGAGTGCGAGTCAACGTATTCGAATGAGACACCGTACTAGAAAAGTGCAGCACTCGACCGCACTGGCCTCGACCATGGTGCGACGCAGTGCGACGCCAAATTTGCCCGCGTAATATGGATATGAGGAAGCGACGCCCTAATAAATTTGGCAAAGAACAAAGACGATAAAATTATAAGATATACCAAATATTGTTCATGTTAGGTTTAGGTAAGTAGGCGTGGTCTTATAGGCTATGCAAAGGTGCAACATAACCTCACATTTTCACTACGCCTTGTATCGTATGTTTGCAACGTGTTAATATTCTATAGCTGCTAATAAATACAATTTTAAAATGGAAATAATAGCCTCAAAATAAAGTTTTGAACGCAAATTCTAGAGAATCAAAACGTAATGCTAAAATTGGTTAATAACTGGAATAGCACTGGATTTGTTTCGCGTTCGATTGGGAACTGCACTGACTGCTTTGCACTGGGCGAGTGCTATGACGTATTTGCACTACTCGAGCTCGCACTGAGTGCATGCCAATCGAATACGCCATTACTAGAGGTACGTGAAAATAGCATTTTGTGAACAGGTGCCACAAAGCGTCCTATTTCATTTTATTTTCCATAGTATCTACAATTTGTTTATACAAATATTTATTCAGTTGATATTAATTCAACCTTGATGACCAAATTTCAAATTAAAAATCTGAAAAAGATCATACACAAAGTTTTGAAATTAGCCAAAAAATAGATGCTACAAAACGCTGTAAAATGACACTTGAAAATGCTGTATACACTCACCTCTAGCCATTACACAATGCGCTAATTTAAAAGTGGCGCGCCTACACCGCCACTCCAGAGTTCGCCACACTATATAGCAGGTATAAGGGGAGTCCGAGTGAGGTAAACACATGTCTTGCGTCACTCGCACTTTATTTGGTATCAACACAATGACAATGTAAACAATTTTATTTGCCAGGTACAATATTGGTTTATAATGTTCTTTTATTTTTGATGTAAACATTTAGCCAATTAATTTAATAATTACATTAAATTTCGTATTAAAAATAACTTAAAATTATAGCGATATAAATAATATTGTTATAGTTATTATCTCCATTCTTATGTTTATATTTTTTTTGTTGCACAATATCAATTCAAAGTTTATACACAATGACTGGTATATCGGATTTTGGAACCATCCTCACGATACGATAGTGACTGTGCACCACGATGAGGAAATACGCTGCCAAAGCTGAAACAAACAAAACACATGTATTATCATTCATGACTACTTTTCGGGTAGACCGAGTAAAGCGGCCCCCACACGTTCAAACATTTCGTAAAAGTTGCTTGACAACATCGTGTTTGACAGCAAGTTGGAACGTGTGGGGGGGCGTGTCAGCGTGTTGTCAAGCAAATCGTAGTTTTCAAACCGTTTTGATATTTTGACCGCGCTTGACAGCATGTTTGAATGTCTGGGGGGCTACTCAAACATTTCGTACGAAAAGAGATCATTAGTCACGTCTTCAGGGAGAAGGTTTGTGCCACCAACAATAGCACACGCAACTTTATGCTTGGATAATGAAGGAGACATTCTTTTTTGCGTACTTCCGAACGCAAGGAATGGCCTCTAATGAGGGTGTCCTAGAGGTTGGCCAGATGTAACCCCCCCGCTGTGTCCACGCACATCGGTTCATGTGTGGGGAGTAGCATGCTTGTCAAACGGCTGTTGTCAAGCAACTTGTACGAAATGTTTGAACGTCTGGGGGCAGCTGCTCTCGTCGCGATTGAAATTGTTGTGGTTTTTTCTTATTTCGATTGCTTCACGTATGGTTCGTGGCCAGTATGAGGATTCTATTTTCAAAATTTTGGTTTTGTCGAAAAGTATTTCGTGGCTATTATCAGTGATGTAGGTTACCGCATGTTCTGCAATAGGGAATGCTCCTCAACTCTAGTATGCGACTTAATTGTAATTAACATAAAATATAATAAGAAATACTCACAAAAATAAATGGCGTATTTATGAAGGTTTTAAATTGGCTAGTGGCGAAGCGGGACTAAAACGCTCCGTACATTGCGTGACGTCACGACAAAGTAATAGTTGAATAGATCTCCGCGCGCGCGATGCACCATCACGCTCGCCGCAATAAGTGAGATCTGCTATGTGCTCCGGTACTCTTTCTCTTATCACGTTTATAGCTTCGTCTACAGGAATTTTAGTGAAAAGAGAACACACATCAAAACTAGCTAGCATGTCGTTTTCGTCAATGGAAATCTCCTTCAGTATTTCTACGAAATGGAATTAATTTTTCACATAATATGATGCGGCGGTTTCGACTAGAGGCTGTAGTTCTTTGGTTAAATATTTTGCGAGTTGTTGAATTGGAGAGTTGCACTCACAATAGGCCTAAGCGGTATGTTTTCCTTATGGATTTTCGGTAACCCATATATTCTAGGGATTATTGGGTCTTGTGGTGTAACAACGGGACGTTTTCACAGAACTAAAACGTAGCCCATTGAGCCGCATTACAAAATCGACTTCCAACCCAAAAATTTTGAACAGGAATATGTCCGGGGTATACGTCATAAATTTCACTATAAACGCCTATATTGGGCGTGCCGCTCAACCGAAAAATAAATAAAAAATAGTTTTGGGCAAAGTCAAAAGATGATAATTGATCATTTATGTCTGTTGTTTTGATTAAATAATATTTTGGAAAATTTTTATTAAGCCGATAGATTAACCTTAAGAGTCTACCCACTCAGTCACATAACTGTTTTCAGTAGAGGACATTAAATTTAAAGCAGACCAAGCCAACCCTGTAGGCGCCGACACCATCGATGAGCGAACAATGACCAGCCAGAGAACACCGATCAAGCAACCCGGACACAGACCGCGCCAGAATCAACAAGGCTGATTCGGAACCACCTTAGAATTATATGTGCCTTGTTGCTAGAACGGCTCCAAAGTCACCGTTTACTCATTCCTAAGCCAAGAACTGATGGACTTAAGTCCACATCAGAAGTTAAAAAACTTCTGCCTAAAGCGGGAATCGAACCCTGGACCTTCTGCATTGGAAGCAGAGCCTCTAACCACAAGACCAATGAACCACACAAAATATTAAAATGACACTGTTGACACCAATGGTTTGGTATACTCTTGCTCCTATCTCAGAAACACATGATTAGCTGGAACGAATCCATGTGTGGACTTACCTGAACTTAGGACCATCGAAACCAGTATACACCCACACAGAAGATTAAATCCATGGATGCATTGGAATATGGCAGCTAATATGAAAAAAGGGATTGCTGCTACTAACATTACATTGTAGAATGCCACCCAGGCGAAAATAAAATTCGCTTGGCCCTGAAACAAAATTACCATGAAAGTGTTGATCTTGGATTGCATCGTGGATGCATCGTAGAAGTAAAGAACATTGTAAACTCATTTATTTTTGTAAGCACTGTAAGTTCCAAGAACACGATTTGTTGTCATGTCATATAAGGCAGAAAATTACAAAACTGGACAGCGGAGAAATGGAATCAATAGATTCAAAATGTTTAGCAACTTTTACCAGTGTGAACGCCTATAGTTTATTTATCCTTGAGATACAAAGTGACCATCGACGGACGCGTCGGGTATGGGTTTGAGGCAGCTGCTAAGGGTTGTCGCGTGTAGTCGTAAAATAGACCATCCTAGAAGCTGAGGGTTTTCTACCTGCTGTATTCTCTTCCTGTTCTATTTATTTATTGATATTTGTTGTTTCATTGCAAATATCTAATAACGTTGTTAAAATATTAAGCGTGCGTCTTGAATGTCATTTTTTTGGACGAAATTCTACGATAAAAACTGACTGAGTTACGGATAATGCTTCTATAATATATTTTGTTACTAATATTTAGTAATATAATAATATTTTTATATTTCAGTCAGTTTTGATCGTAGACACTAGGGAAAAAAGCGCATTTCATAACTCAAGCTACACATTTGAACCACGTTATTAAATACGTGCAATTATATAAAAAAAAAATTTGCTGAATAAATTATTTTTATCACAATAGATTTGAAATATGCGGAGGCAGGTAGAAAAAAAACCATGTTCGCTCCCAAATTTGGTCACGCCAAAAAAGGTGGAAAGGGAAAAATGCATGCAATAGACTGGACGACCGATCCCGGTCTCGTCCGCGGATGGTCACTTTGTATCTCAAGGATATATACACTTTAGAGATAATCGTCCAGTGCACGGTGTCATCCAGCCTAATACTCTGCAGACATACCGGGATTTCGGCGAATAAAAACATAAGTTCGCCTTGCCAAACTTTAAACTAATTATTTGATGAATATGATTGGACAAAGGAGGACTATACTACAAATTTAAAAGAGAGAAATAAAAATGAGTATAATTAAGAATGTGCACAAAATATAAACCTGTGTAGCTATTTTTTTTTTTTAATAATTGTACAGCAATGTGCAGGATGGAAAATCTGTATTTACATATGATACTATAAGTTACCATATTATTAATTTTTACCGTTACTTACAATGATTTTGTGTTTATTAATATATTTTAAGAGAAATTACCATAATAGTTCCGTACAGCAAACATATGTTGATCACAGCCGGTACTACACAGAGGAATCTTCCAACGATCAAGATGTCCCGATTAACTAAAACAAAACAATCATTGCGAATTACGTGTGTTCACAAATCAATAAATATTGTTAGACCGACTTCTGCAATCAACCTTAGATGGAGTAACGGACAGTTTTGGCAGAATACTAGCGGATGACTATTATACACATTATTAATGAAAGCACATTCAACTAACTATACAAACACATCATAAGGAAATAATGTTTACAGTATCTGTTTTACGTTCCACTATGTTTATTGTTTACATTTCAATGTAAACGTGCTCATTATTCCACTCCTCGTTCAAAGCTAAGAATTTAAAACAATTTGTTTCTATTGTTCATAGATTGGAAATTTAAATAGTCCTTTTCAAAACACAAAAAATATTAAAATGTATTGTTTAATATTTGAGGTATCAGAGTATTGTTTTTGTCCTCTTTTCCTACCATGTTTAGGTTTTAGGTCCTTTACCAACTGCTTGAATATTATGTATTATGTACTTTCATCAACAAAGATTACCAATAATATGTAGACATATCAATAGAATTTTTAACTGTGTAACATGAAATATGCTTTCTTACTCTTGAGACCCTGTATCAAATACAATACTGCTAAGAAAATCGTGTTTATGATTAGGTTATAAACGTGAATGTAATTCAATTTGGTGACACCGTTAGCAATGCCACCCCTAAAACTGACAGTTACGATCGAAATGAAAATTTGCACACAATATTACAAAAATGGTGAAGGAATTGTTCAGCCGAAGAGAACTGAAACAAAGAACACTGATCTTATAATAATTTACAACTAGGAAGCTTAGCAAACGCTTTTTCAGGCGCGTTGTTGGATGAGCGTAATTTTTTTAAACGGATAAAGCGTAAAATTGTGATTTCCACTAGAAATAATTTTTTAATTACGCTCAAATTTCATATGAACATATAAATCATAACAATCGGATAAAGCATGTAGGTGTTTTAAGTCAAAGAAATTTTAAAAATCGAAACAAATCGTAAAATTACGATTTTCATAAGAAATAACTTTTCGACTGCGCTCAAATTTCACACGAATATATTAATTCACAAAATAAAGGTTCAGTAAAAAAAAAATACAATCGGATAAAGCATGTAGGTGTTAAAAGTCGAAGAAATTTTATAAATCGAAAAAAAAATGTAAAAGGTCTTAAACTGGTGATTAATACACAAAGTTAAATGCCAGAAATAAAAAAGTGATAATGTGTTATTTCCGACAGAAAAGATAAGTGCATCCACCGGGACTGAACCCGGTACCTTACCTCTTCTGCCCGGGCAGATGCTCTGAACAACTTGGGTATTGTATTTTGTAATCACGTTACTATATATAGAACCAATGTTAACATCATAAACAAGTTAGGAAAGCGTTTTAACTTTGTAAATAATTAACAAAGTTAAAACGCTTATCATTTTAAAACTAGAATGAATAATTATTATTCATTAGAGTTTTAAAATGATAAACATTCCAGTAACACTTTTTATAAATGAATGAGATCAAAGAATGGTGACAGTAACGGTGACCGATGAATGGTAATGGCTGCAAAATTAGAATAACAAAATGTAATATAATTATTAACGTTTCAACCCTTTCCGGTCTCATTTTCGTTTACTAAAAAGCTTCGCAAACGCTTTTTCTGGCGCATTGATGGATGAGCGTATTTTTTTTAAACGTAAAAAGCGTAAAATTGCTATTTTCATGACAAATTATTTTTCGATTGCACTCAAATTTCACCCCAATATATTAATTAAAAAAATTGAGGTTCTGTAAAAATATCATTACAATCGAATAAAAAAATGCAGTTGTTATAAGTCGAAGAAATTTTGTAAAAATCGAAAAAAATCGTAAAATGGCGATTTTAATGAGAAATAATTTTTCGATTACGCTCAAAAACGTGGCAATTCTAAGTTCAGAGATTTCGAAGGCCTCCATTAAATTTCATTGTAATTGGAGTATCGGTTTAGCCGGAATCGTGTTAGCAAACACAATAATACAAAGAGAAAAAAAAAGAAAAAAAGAAAAACATTCCGGATTTTTTTCTCCAGTGTAGTGAAATGGAATCTTCGCTTCGCTCGCTACGCTCATCCAATCATCAACACAGATTTATTTAGTTAGTTAAGTGTGCAGAAATTTACATGCCGCCCAAAAGCCAGCTTACCCTTTATTTCCATTGCGTCGTCCTCGTAATCACTTTCCACGTGTTGCAGATATTCGATGACTAAGGAAACAATGGTCAGCGCTACGATATAACTTGCCTGAAACCAAAGTTAATATATTTAAAATAGTTTTTAATTCTTCCAAAGTCTTAGCACTAACAATAACTGTGGAGTCGTCAGCATATGTGATAGTTTAAAAAATTGTTACAAATATCGTTGACGTAGAGTGTGAAAAACAGAGGGCCCCAACACAGATCCCTGAGGCACACCTGATATGACCGGTAAATTACCTGATTTGGCACTGGCTAGCATTCGATATGTTTTATACTCATCATAGTAACAAACTGAACATGGTTACTAAGGTACGACCTTACCCAATTCCAAAATTTCCCTCTAAAACCACGTACACAAACTTATCTTGGATATAAATATTGAATGGTCAATACTCAATACAATCAAAAGCTATGCTTGAGTCTAGAAATAACCCTGCAAATATATTACTATTGTTTTTTGAGCCAGAAATTGCGTTAGTAAATTTCAAAGATGGCTGTTTCAGTTGATCCATTAGCTCTAAAACCATGTTGCATGTTTGATATAACATTATACTTTTCATAGAAGCAACTATTCTCCTATGCAAAACAATTTCAAAAACCTTAAAAAATACTGACAACAAAAATATTGGTCTATAGTTTTTCATGTCTTGTTGATCACCAGTTGAAAAAATTCAAACTGCTTTCGTTACTTTCAACATAGCTGGAAATACACCACTTTTAAATGAATTATTGGATGAGCGAAGCGAAGACTTCAATTTCACCGACCCCCAAAAATATTTAGCTCGGGTGTTGTTGTTGTTTTGTTTTTTGTTTTTTTTCTGTCTGTTTGTTCGCTCTCTACCGGGCAAACGGCATAATATGCGATCTAGATGAAAATTGAAGAGGACCTTCGAAATCTCTCAACTTAGACTTCCTACGTTTTTGGGTACAATCGAAGAAATATTTCTCATGAATATCGTACTTTTACGATTTTTTTCGATTTTTAGTGCGATATTTTCGTGACATTTGGGCCGATTCTGACCAAACGGGTTGGGCTACAACGTTCAAATTTCACATGCACATTAAGGTAATAGTGATGTATTGACGTTAGAAAGAAAAAGTTGAAAAAATTAGCCAGAATCTATAGAAACAAAGGTTTTAATTTGAGTTTTTTGAGGTGTTAAATATTAAAACTTTTATTTCTATAGATTCTGGCTAACTCTTTTAACTTTTTCTTTCAAAAGTCAATACATCACCCTTATTTTAATGTCCATGTGAAATATGAACGTTGTAGCCCCACCTGTTTGGTCAGAATCCGCCCAAATAGTACGAAAATATAGATTTTAGATCTTTCTCACAGCCTTGTATGAAAACGTCACAGGAGATTTTATACCTTACCCACAGCCTTGTTGGATGAGCGTAGCGAGCGTAGCGAGCGAAGCGAAGATTCCATTTCACTACACTGGAGAAAAAAATCCGGAATGTTTTTTTTTTTTTTTTTCTTTCTTTCTTTCTTTCTTTCTTTCTGTATTTTTGTCTGTTTGTCCGCACGATTCCGGCTAAACCGATACTCCGATTGAGATGAAATTTTATGGAGGCCTTCGAAATCTCTGAACTTAGAACTGCCACGTTTTTGAGCGCAATCGGAAAATTATTTCCCATGAAAATCGCAATTTTACGATTTTTTTGGATTTTTTAAAAATTTCTTTGACTTATAACACCTACATGCTTTATCCGATTTTAATGATTTTTGCACAGAACCTTTATTTTATGAATTAAGATATTCTTGTAAAATTTGAGTGCAATTGAAAAAATATGTATCATAAAAATCGAAATTTTACGGGTTTTTTCTTTTTTTAAACAATTCTTAGACTTATAACACCTACATGCTTTATCCGATTGTAATGATTTTTTCGCAGAACCTTAATTTTATGAATTTATATGTCAGTGTTAAATTTGAGCGCAATCGAGAAATTATTTCTTATAAAAATCCCAATTTTTCGATTTTTTTCTTTTTTAAAATTACGATTAATTAAAAAAAAATTAAAATTTAAGTTTATTTTTTATTAAATTTAATTAAATTTAAAAAATTTGAACTTAGTAATAATTTTTTCACAGAACAACAGAAAATCCGCATAACACATGGCAGCTCAATGCACCAATACGCTCATCCAACAACGCGGCGGGACTTAAGCGTTTTCCTAGTTACAAACAATCAAAGTTTCAACAGACCTAATGATTGCTTTGTATGGGCCGTGTTAATATGTTTTTATTATTTTAAATTAATATTAACATTTTATAATTAAAAAGCTCATCCATCAACGCGACTAAAAAAAAGCGTTTGCGAAGCTTCCTAATAATAATTAACAAGAAACTATAGAAATATGACAACAATCACCTACAATGCGTACAAAAAGCAAGTCTTTGGGCTTCCAGATATTTGACATTCTAATTACCCTAGCATTTAGTACTACTTTAAATGATTTTGCAATGAAACTTTAAAGTAGAGAGATCCCACTCATACTAAACACTTAAAAAAGTTCATCCATCAACGCGATTAAAAAAAGCGTTTGCGAAGCTTCCTAGTTATGAGACACAGAGGAGCGACTATGAACCTCCTGATTGTCCTCACAAGCGAACAAGGTATTTCATCAGAGTCCGAAGAATTCTATTGGATAAGTCATTGAGTATGTCTAGCACTTCGCCCTCTGTTACATCATTTAAACTATAGTTTTGTTATGGCACTGAGTTAGCGTTAAGTCTCTTGGTACTGGATCCATACTCGGCATCAATGATTGTGCAACGTTTACAAAGTAGTTATATTTAGTTTCTGTGCTACACCTGTGGGATCACTTATTATAGATCCATTGTATCTGTTTTTAAAGTAATATTTTTCATGATATTATTTTTCTGTTTTTATTCTCATTTTTAACAATGTTCCACTAGGTTTTTGATTTGTATTTTGAGTTTCGAATTTTTGACGAGTAGTACATTTTCTTG
Organism: Sweltsa coloradensis; assembly: GCA_024449915.1. Lineage (NCBI taxonomy): Eukaryota > Metazoa > Arthropoda > Insecta > Plecoptera > Chloroperlidae > Sweltsa > Sweltsa coloradensis. The sequence goes on from JAMZAV010001344.1 coordinate 594,383, forward strand.
GCTTGTTAGATGTATGAGCACGGTGATTCATTTTATAATTTCTGTACCTATTTTTTTAGTCTACCGTTTTAAAAAATTTCATGTCATTATAAAACTCTTTGAGGGTCCGTTTCATGTCCACAATTCCTCATTGCTAAGGGTTTGAGCCGCGGGTATTCTTAAAACTCTTACTTTTAAGGGAAAACATAAATAAAAATACATTAAAAATATATTCATAAAGTATTCAAACAAAGCGTTTGTATTTGGAATGAAGAATCACTCAACGGACCGGAATTACTTTGGAAGGTAATTTAAATGATTGGGCGATGTTACTTACATGGTTTGTGTAGTGATTTAAGTCGGTGCACATTGATTTGAGTATGTTTTTTGGTCACTCGGAAGGTTTGGGTTGATTTGCATAATGTTGATGTTTACGTTGTGAGAGTGTGTGTTGTTTGTCTACTGGAGAGACTACGAAGTAGGTGAATGACGTATTGCAGTGCTGGCAACTAAAGCCTTTGTATTTTATGGGATTGACTGGTTTTCCTGAGTTAGTGATTCATCGGGATGAGGTGTGTGTTCGTGTGTTTGTTGCTTTGTATGAGTTGGGGTTTCAGGGGCGGAGCCCCGGTGAGGGCTGGGGGACAACGCCCCCATTCAGTTGTGCATCGAATTTCATTTTGTAATTCTTAGTAGTTGATAGCACTGGTTTAGGCTGGATTTGAGTTCGAAGATGGAGGAGCGTGGAGGTGATAGTGGTTGTTTGTTACGTGTTGCTAGTGTGTTGTTTTGTGTTTTATTTTCTAAACACTTGTGTGCGCCTGTTTAAAAATCATTTAAAATTACTCTGTTATGGTTGTTCTAGTGCTTACTCAACAAAACAAGGATTAAAAACATCGTTGAGAAACCCATCACTTTTACCATTTGTCTCGATGAAAATTCTATTGTTTAGTAAACATTGATTCCTCCTCAGTCATGGTCGAGGTCCAGCCAATGTTGATTTCCTCCGATAAGTGGTCTGAGAGTAAAGGCTCCGAGACATTGACAACCACATCACTAGCATCTATATTTGTAATAATAGTATACGAGTGACCTCATTTATTATGACATTCTTAAAACTATCGAATAGATCACGTAATTCGCTTTTAGTATCACCAGCCTTCAGGAAATCGAAATTAAAGTCGCCATATAAAACGACGGGCATCTTAAACTCGATCAGCTCCGTCAACATCTAACTTAATTTTAAGATTAACTGATTAAAATTATCACCTAGTCCATGTTGAGTGGAATACCTGTAGATCACAGCTATTTTTTTTATTATACTACTGAAAAGTCTTTCGATGAACGTGCATTCGACCTCACTTATTCAACGGAATTTATCTTTATCTCTTGACCATTATAGAATACCATAATAATGAATTCAGATGTACAAGAGCATGTATAAAAAGTTCAAATAATTTTTTAAACACGAATTGTATTAAAAATTGGACATAATATACATCTTGTTGTCGAAATTTGAATGCAATTTTGTGTAGCCTAAATCATAAATGAGTAACGTAATTGGTGCAATCAGAATATCAATATATAGTGTTAAAACAGCCCAATTGACTATCCAAGGTCAATATTTGACGCTTTCTTGTGTGAATTGTTGTTTGCTGTTGTGTGTGATGATGTATAAATTAAAGTGATAAAATACAATTGATACTATTATGAAATTCGTTTGGCATAAAATGATAAATATAAGGTTGATCGTAATTAAGTAGTAACTACGGGGGAGCGTCCACCCCTACAAATTTGACCTGAGGGGGGCATGGAGATCGAGGCATAATTTTCATTTGAAGTGAGGTATTTATTGAGATTTTCAATAGATATTGATTTTTATATATTTTGAATGTTATTCATACATCTTTTGATAGTCTTGATGTCTTCTAAAATGATATTGTTATTCATGACGCTTACCAAATTCCAGCCGGCGATGATTAAACATGCTGTTTTCAGAGTACATCCACAGCAGCATGTATCCACGACTGGAACTTTCATCTTACAATAGATTACTACAACGTTTACGCAGAGTAGTTCGTCCTTGCACAAACAGAATCTAAATGACTAGCTTTGCGACTACCACGTGCACTTATATTAGGCCTAAATGCCTCTAGCCAGTGTGACTGAACAGGCGATCCTGTGGCAACTGACAACGAGTGGCTGTTGTGTATGTTGTGTGTCACTCATGCGATCGATAGGGAACTCTCCAAACTTTTTGCCGCTGAGAGCGCGCCACCGTCGAGGTATGGTATCGCTTTGAAAACGGAATTTGCATGATATTATGTAATGGTTATACAGTATAACTTATACTGGGTTAAAGGCCACCTTCATTACACAAAAATATCTTATTTTCTTAATTTTGAGTATAATTATTTCATTTATGAAATAAGGGTAAAAGTTTCCTACATAATTATTTTTGCGGGAAAAACGGGTCATACGTCACCAGCCTTCATGATACCAGTCAACTAATCACAAAACGATATAACAAGTAACACGCTTTCCAAGATTATCTTGGCTGTAGAAGCACATTTTGACATCTAGTTTGTTCTATTATGCATAATATTATTTAAAATACATTTAGTATATCAAAACGTAAGCATTTAATGGTATTTTAAATTTAAAAACACAATGTTCATTGTTCATTTTAAAACTTAGACTAGTCAGCTTCGCAAACGCTTTTCCAGGCGCGTTGTTGGATGAGCGTATTTTTTTAAACGAAAAAACGTGAAATTGCGATTTTCATGAGAAATAATTTTTTGATTGCGCTCAAATTACACATTAATATATAAATTCATAAAATAAGGGTTCTGTGAAAAAATCATTGCAATCGGATGAGCATTGGAAGCCATTTTTTTTTTTTAAACCGAAAAATTGAAAAATTGGGATTTTCATGAGAAATAATTTTTAGATTACGTTCAAATTTCACACGAATATATTAATTCATGAAATTAAGGTTTTGTAAAAAAATTATTACAATCGAATAGAGCATGTAGGTGTTATAAGTCGAAGACAATTTTAAAATATCGAAAAAAATCGTTAAAATTGCGATTTTAATGAGAATTGATTTTTAGATTGCGCTAAAAAAACGTGGCAGTTCTGAGCACAGTGATTTCGAATACCTCCAGAAAATTTCATCGCAATTGGAGTATCGGTTTAGCCAGAATCGTGTTAACAAACACACAAAAATACAAACAGAAAAAATAAGAAAAACGAAAAACGAAAAAAATCTTAAATTGCGATTTTCATGAGAAATAAACTTACGATTGCGCTCAAAAACGTGGCAGTTCTAAGTCCAAAGATTTTGAAGGCCTCCAGAAAATTTCATCGAAATTGGAGTATCGTTTAGCTGGAATCGTGTTAACAAACACACAAAAACACAAAAGAAAAAAAAATCGAAAAAAATCGTAAAATTGCGATTTTAATGAGAATTGATTTTTAGATTCCGCTAAAAAACGTGGGAGTTCTAAGCACAGTGATTTCGAATACCTCCAGAAAATTTCATCGCAATTGGAGTATCGGTTTAGCCAGAATCGTGTTAACAAACACACAAAAATACAAACAGAAAAAATAAGAAAAACGAAAAAAAACGTAAAATTGCGATTTTCATGAGAAATTATCTTTCGATTGCGCTCAAAAATGTGGCAGTTCGAAGGCCAAAGATTTTGAAGGCCTCCAGAAAATTTAATCGAAATTAGAGTATCGGTTTAGCTGGAATCGTGTTCACAAACACAAAAATACAAACAGAAAAAAAAATCGAAAAAAATCGTAAAATTGCAATTTTTATGAGAAATATTTTTTCGATCGATTTTTCGAACCGTGCAGTTCTAAGTTCAGAGATTTCAAAAGGTCTCCAGAAAATTTCATCGCAATTGGAGTATCGATTTAGCTGGAATCGTGTTAACAAACACACAAAAATACAAAAAAAAAGAAAAAGAATCATTCCGATTTTTTTCTCCAATGTAGTGAAATGGAATCTTCGCTTCGCTCACTACGCTCGCTACGCTCATCCAAAAAGGACATCAACTGTTGTTTATTGCTGGCGATTGTTGTATGAACCAAAGTCTTTGGTAAAAGTGAAGGTAAAAGGTAAGGATGGAATATTGCCTTTTATCTAGGCGGCTCGTCATGAGAGCCGGTTACGTAGGCAGCCGTCCAAAATAAGTGTGCGGAAAATTTTATACTAGGAAAACGCTTAAGTCCCGCCGCGTTGTTGGATGAGCGTAATTGGTGCATTGAGCTGCCATGTGTTATGCGGATTTTCTGTTGTTCTGTGAAAAAATCATTACTAAGTTGAAGATTTAAAAAAAAAAAAAAAAAATGAAAAATTAACTTAAATTTTAATTTTTTAATTAATTGTAATTTAAAAAAGGAAAAAATCGTAATATTGAAATTTTCATAAGAAATAATTATTCGATTGCGCACAAATTTTACACAAATATATGAATTTATAATATTAAGGTGTTGTGAAAAAATTATTACAAAAGGATAAAGCATATAGGTGTTATAAGTCAAAGAATTGTTTTAAATAAAATTGCGATTTTCATGAGAAATAATTTTTTCGATTACGCTCAAATTTCGCACGAATATCTTAATTCATGAAATTAAGGTTCTGTGAAAAAATCATTACAATCGGTTAAAGCATGTAGTCCCCCACTGAAAATCAGTTATATAACTGAGTGGGTAGACTCTAAATAAAATTTATTTAAAATTTATTTATTATTTATTTATTGTTATAAGTCGAAGAAAGTTTTTAAAAATCGAAAGAAATCGTAAAATTGCGTTTTTTATGAGAAAAAATTTCCCGATTGCGCTCAAAAACGTGGCAGTTCTAAGTTCAGAGATTTCGAAGGCCTCCATGAAATTTCATCGCAATCGGAGTATCGGTTTAGCCGGAATCGTGTTAACAGACACACAAAAATACAAAAGAAAGAATGAAAGAAAGAAAGAAAACATTCCGGATTTTTTTCTCCAGTGAAGTGAAACGGAATCTTCGCTTCGCTCATCAATGACAAACTTAGACCCAAAATAGATATTGAACGATTAACTTTAAAAACCTGAAATTAACGTTTATATCATTTTTAGACGAATATCTATATATTGCACATACTTTTACCGATATCGGGAACTTATGCAAATTCCCTATTTGTCATGGTCGCCTAGTGTAAACTTCGGTAAGGCGTGCGCGCAATGCGTTAGAATGGATATTTTAAAGCTTACAGTTTACAATTTATATATATATATACATATATATATATATATATATATTATATATATATATATATATATATGTGTTTTACCTTGGCTTTATAGTAGGCGACTATGACGCTGTTATGTTAGTTACTTCGAGCATAGCCCGGTAAGCTAAGGTCCCGGGTTCAAACCCCGGTGTAGTCACTTTTTAATTTCTGTCTAAAGTACCTAAAATATATATATATATATATGTTCTGTTGTAGGCTTTCGTGATTCATGGTTTATGTTATGTTAAACTTTACGGAAATAATCACGCTATATTGAATGTTAAAAACGAATATTTAATTAAAACTTCAACGTTTCAGAAGACTAGGCTTCCATTTTCAAGAAGAGTTATATATATATAT